>CM044005.1:64014938-64614938 GCA_024085815.1 Flaveria linearis
TTCTATGAGTACTATTGATAGAAACAATCTAACTCTATTGATGATTTTCGAATCATCTTTTACTAATTGTTCCATTTTATGATTTTATATGATGTTAGTGATTCTAGTTAATTTGAGTTTTACCTTTTTGAACTTAGTGCCCCGGGAATGTTAAGTAGTCACCCTTGCTAAAAACTTAATCTTAAATGAAACAAATAAAATGTGTGCATGCACACACACTTATAAATTCACGGATAAAGCATGCATGTGCATGCATAATAATAATCAACTAACAACATTTTACCATCCAATATACCACATTATACTACCCTACATATTATCAATTCCTATTAATAATTAAAATTTAAAACAAACCCACTACAAGACAAGAGATTCGGCCGCCCCCACCATGGCCAATCCCCTCTCTTGCTCACCACTACACGCCACCATATCCTTGACCAATACTCCCTCATGAAATTCACATCACACTTCACTCTCTCACTCTCTCTTCTCTCGGATTCTCTCCAGAAACACACACACACAACCCCATATTCGAATAACAACACCATACATCCATCGGCCAAGCTCAAACAAGCAAGAAGGTGCCATTTTACGAAGATTGGTGCTTGATTCTTGCAAGTCCGAGATCCTACAGCACTTGTTCGAGATTCTCCAGCCTTCTCCAAGGATTTACAGACCACTCTCAACCATCTACATCCTCTAAAACATGAGCAATACCAAGTGTAAGCTTCATGTCACCCGAAAATGGTCATTTCATGTGTTTTCTTCACTTTTCTTTTAAGAACACCTCCTCTCTTTGTTGTACCAGAAACCCGAAACCATCACCTTGTTCTTGAGGAGATATCAACATCACAAAAGGTATCTCATATGTTATATTAGTCATTTTGAGGTGGAAAGCCGATTCCCACCATGAAAAACCTCATTTTTGGTGTTTTGCACCGTTTAACTTGTAAATCTTGTAACATTTGGAAACAAAACTTGTAACCTGCTTGATAATGGTTTATTGGACTCCTAGTAACCTGTTTTAAAAGTTACAAAAGGTTATATAACTCGAACATGTGGTCATTTCACGGGCTACACCTTGAAAATCCTTCTTTCTACATGAAACAACACCATTTAAGCATTTGTTTGAAAGACCCTCTCAACCAAGGTTCATACCCTTCATAAGAACAAATTTGAAAGACCTTAATAATCTGATTTTGAAGTTAAATGAGGTTTTGGTAATGTTTAAATGCAAGTTATAATGATTTACACATGTGTAATGGTCGGTTATGCCATAAACACTATGTTTATAGTTCATTGATGTGTTGAACAACTAGGCCGTGAATTTGGGACTGGAATTTCAGAAATGTTTGATGAATATTATGTGTGTGATATATGGTTGACCTCTGGAAATTAAAGACATGTTAAAACTAGACCATTTTAGTCACTTTCGGGACCCGAACACATGGAAAAACCACTTAAAAATAAGAGAGCTAGAATTTTAACTTCTTAAAGAGAATTCCAGGCTCAAAAATGGATAATAAAAGGGTCTGGAACTAATGGGTTGATTAAATGTTCAATAAGGTAAGTTAAATGGATTTTTAATTAAAAACGGGCATTAACAGGGAGACGTTTTTGAGAAAAAACTAAGTAACATGAGTGTAGAGCTAAAATATATAAAAACCATGATATTTCAGTAGGTTAAGTAGAAAAATAACTTATAAAGTAGAAAAATTGGTCAAACGAGCTTTTAAATGGTCAAATTCGGTTAAAACCGCGTTTTAACGGGTTAAACGCAAAAATGAGGCTTTCAACTATTAGAGGCAAAAATTTCATAATAAAGGACTTGAAACTTAGAAAAAAATGTCTTTAAAATATTATCTACTGGTCTAAGACTCAAAAACATAAAAGCTCATAGTTAACCATTAAAAACCCTTCGTTTTACCGTAACCGGGAACGTTAAACACATAGGTAATAAACCGGACCTATATTCTGAAAATTTGTGTACAATTACTTAATAATAAGTTAATTTAACTTCAAGAACCTGATTTTTGGTCGTAAAAGTCATCTAGTAAAAGAAACCAAACTTGAGGGTAGAAACTGTCAATTTTGAAACTTGAGGGACTAAATTGTAAATTTCACCAAATTTAACAACTGACTCATATGAGACTAATAATCACTTAAACAACATTATTTAGTCTATATCATTAACTTAATGTGGTAAAATCCTAAATTACATAAGAAACCATGACTTTCCATAAAAGGAAACTTTTTATACAAACCCTAATCGAATCAAAGCCGAATCCGACAACTAAATCTTTAACACACTTTATACACTTGATTGAGTTTAGAGCAGTAGCTTACCACATAATATTGATGCTAGGGTGATAGGCTTGAGACATTCCCGGCACACGAAGAGTTATTTTTGCTTAACACCTAAGGTGAGTTCTAGTGATTCCTTTTTACTACTGCTTTGGGATGAAACATGCTCTGTTGTTTATGAACTATAGTTGTGCCTTACTTGGTGATTGTATGTGGGATTTATGGTTACCTGCTGATACTTATATCATAATCATTAATTCTTTCGTGAACCGCTTGTTTTATGTGGATAGATCTATTTGGGGAAACCCCCACACGCAGTGGCTACCGCTACAGGGAGGTACCCCACTGAGATCCTGAGGGGTTGTTTGTGGCATGTGACAAGTTTTTTTAAGAAACTATAGTGAACCATTCGGGCAGGTAGGGTGCACTGGTTTGGGGCTCAGTTCTTCCTTCGGGAATAACCGGTAGGACACAACTTTAGAAGATGCTAACCAGGACTGAGTGCAGGGTTGATTATGATACTCCCATGATATCGAAACTATGATTCTCTCCTTTTTATCAAATGAGGATTTTGTTAAGTACATTTGGTTTTAAACTTTAAGCACTTGAATTCACCAACTTTTTAGTTGACACAATTTCTTTTAAGCATGTTTCAGGTAATCCACGAAGAGACTTTAGCTGTTGTTGAAGACCTAGACTTATCCCCGTGACCATGGCATTGGCTTATTTTACTTAAGGAACAATTTGAACAATTGAAAACTTCTGTTAAACAATATAATTTGTCTCCATGTTGGTTGTATGACTCATTTGGGGGCTAGATCTGTTTCTAGCCCCGGTATCTTTTGAAAACTTTAAATGCCATGTGATATTCTCTCGTTTGAGCTCTTGTATTGGTTTGTTTCCACTGCCATATATTGTTGCTAGTCTGTGACGTCCCACCCTACCTGGGCCCGGGGTGTGACAATATGTTGTCAACAGGGTGTTGATAGTCAAGGACAAGATGAAGACTCCGTATGAGCTATTTCACAAGAGAAAGTCCTTGATTGACTTCTTTCGACCATTCGGTTGCTCATGCACTTTATTGAACACTCAAGCGCAGAAGACAAAATTTGGCGCCGTGTCTGATGAATGTTGTTTTGTAGGCTACTCTTCTTCACAAAAGGCTTATCGGGTATATAACAAGAGAATACGTATCGTTCAAGAGTCATTTTATGTTGATTGGCGGGAATCTAATTCCTCTGATGTTCCTTCAGAACCAGCTTGGTTCTTCGACTCAGATACGGTGTTCATATCATTTAATCTTCTAGTTTTCGATGATGATGTGTCCACCTCCAATGTTACAACAAACGTTATCCTTCCCACTCCATTACCTGTCAAACCTCTTATCCCTCCAAACTCACCAGCAAATGATGCTACATCAGTTTATGTTGCATCATCCTCATCCTCATTTGATCTTCCACCCCCACCTGTGTCAACATCACAACCCTCATCACCTTTACGTACCACTTCACAACCAACCTGTCCTATTTCCCCAATTCCCAGTTCTACCTCACCATCCTCTACACCGTTAATCACTCATCAACAATCTCTTAACCAACTACCCACTCACATCTGACCCATGACTGCTGATTTCAAAAGCTTGAAAGATCATACTCATAATAATATAATAGGATCAATCACTGATGGAGTACGGACGTGGAGTCAATCTGGCTTGATTAATGTCTGCCTATTCTCTTGTTTTATATCACAAATCGTTCCGAAAAATGTTCATGCAGCTCTTCAGGATCCTTGTTGGGTTGAATCAATGCAATTAGAATTGCAACTGTTTAGGAAACTCAAAGTGTGGACTCTAGTCGATCTTCCACCAAACAAGTGCCCTATTGGAACTAAATGGGTGTTTAAGAACAAACCTAATGACCGGGGCATCATGGTAAGAAACAAATCCAGACTAGTGGACCAAGGCTTTGCTCAAGAAGAAGGGATTAACTACACCAAAGTTTTTGCGCCTGTCCCCTGTTTAGAAGCTATCAGAATATTCTTGGCGCATGCTGCTTATAAGCAATTTAAAGTCTATCAGATGGATGTGAAATGTGCATTTCTCTATGGGGACATTGATGAAGAGATATATGTGTGGCAACCACCAGGTTTTGAGGATCCAGATTTTCCAGACAAAGTATACAAGCTTGATAAGTCTCTTTACGGTCTTTATTAAGCACCTCGAATCTGGTATGAGACATTAACACAGTATCTCTTAAGCAATGGTTTTTTCGAGGCACCATCGACATGAGGTTATTCAATAAGGAGGTAAATGGTGAGATGCTGATCGTGCAAGTCTACGTCGATGACATTATCTTTGGCTTCACCAATCCAAAATTATGTCGGGAGTTTAAGGAGGTTATGCGTAGCCGGTTTGAAATGAACATAATGGTAGAGATGTGCTTTTTCCTTGGGGTGCAAGTTGAACAAAAGCCAGAGGGAATTCTCATTCATCAAGAAAAGTATATTAAAGAAATGTTGAAGAAATTTAAAATGGATGATGCCTCTTCTGAGATGACTCCCTTTACTGCTCAAACATGCCTCACCCCTGATGAGAATGGGAAACCAATTGATCCTCATCTCTACAGAACCATGATTGGTTCCTTTATGTATCTTACAGCGAGTCATCCTGACATAAACTTTGTTGTAGGATATTGTGCTCGATATCAGTCAGCTCCTAAAGAGTCCCATGAAAAGGCCGTCAAATGAATCTTTCGTTATCTAAAGGGCTCTTCTCGATTAAGACTTTGGTATCCTTATGGTGGGAATTTTGACTTACATGCTTACTCAGATAGTGATTCCAATGGTTGCAGTTTAAACAGAAAGTCAGTTACTGGAGGTTGTCAATACTTGGGCAATTGTCTTGTTTCATGGCAAAGCAAGAAACAGACCACAGTCTCTCTTTCAACTGGAGAAGCAGAATACATTGCCGCCTCTAGTTGTTGTTCCCAAGTGTTATGGATTCAGCACCAGATGATGGATTACGAGATCTACTTTCTTCATACCCCGTTGTTCTGTGACAACGAAATAGCCATCAGGACTACCAAGAATCCTATTCATCATTCCTGCACCAAGCACATCGAGACATGGATTCATGCAATCCGTGATGCTCATAAAGGGTTTCATGAATATTATTCCCATTGACACAAAAAATCAAAAAGTAGATCTTTTCACCAAAACCTTTGACAACCCTCATTTTTATGAATTGATTTCCGTACTGGGACTAATATCCTTTTAAACCCATCTTTCCTCAAAACTTGTCATGTCCGTATTGTTTATATTTCTTTTCTAACTTTCCTTTTCTTTCTTCTTTCTTTTTCATTTGCTCCACCGCTTATCGCCATTCTTTCATTCTTAATATATATATATATATATGATAATAAATAAATAATAACTTTTGGAAATTTCATTTCCTGTTCGTCGCAGAAATTTCGGGGAGAATAATTATTTATAAACGTCTCTTTTGTTTCCTTTTGCAGATTCTCTGCTCTATTAAGACGTCTGAACAATATGAAGGAGGTCAATAGTATCATGTCGGGATTCGCTTGATAGGCTCAGTCCGAAATCAAAGTAGATAGTATTTCCGTAGCTTAACTTAAAGTATAAGAAGCTTGAATACTCGGATAATCCCCTTGACATCTTTGGCCTTCATAAAGTTACTAGTCCTTGTTCAAAAAGGATTGAGAATGAGGCTCTTCTGTGTTGTTTTACTCTTGCCTGATACTTCCTTATTTCTAAACCTTCACATCTGTTCTCTAAAGCTTTACGCTTATCCATAATTGTATCATAAAAGCATCTCTATGTACTGTTGTGTCTTGCGTGTGCTTATCTCCTCTACTGTACAGTGGTACTGATCTGGAGTGATGATCTCCTCTGCTATACGTGAGTACTGACCTGGAGCTCTCATCGGCACACCGTGATGATCTCCTCTGTTGTACGATAGTACTGACCTCGAGCTCTAATCGACACAATTTGAAGAACTCCTCTATTGTATGGTAGTACAGACCTGGAGTGTTCATCAGTAAAATTTGATGATCTCCTCTGCTGTACGTGAGTACTGACCTGGAGCTCTCATTAACTGTTGTCAAATTGTATCATGATTCTTCTGAAAAAGGGATCATTACTGTACGTCAAAAGAAGCAATTAATTAGTAGGTGTCATTCGTTCAAAATATCATGAGGACAGGATAGGTTTCTTTGCCAAATGTCTATGGTGACTGAGTCTTTCTACGTCTTCTATTAAATTAACCGATAACATGATAACAATAGCTGTGGTTTACTTGTAAAAAAGAAGAAGGCATGGGTTTTAAAAAGGACAAATATATCTGCAATCTTACCGAACTATGACTCTCAAGAATATTAGTTCAGCCTCTCGTTCTTCTCTAAGACATTTTCTATCTTCGGTTAAAATAAATGATCTTTGGTGTGATCGTGTGGGGTCTTTTTCTTTGAATTTTAGCTTCTCCTATTTTATTTTATTTATTTTATTTTATTTTATTTTATTTTATTTTATTTTATTTTATTTTATTTTATTTTATTTTATTTTATTTTATTTTATTTTATTTTCAATTTTATTCAAATTAGTTTGAATTAATTTTATAAATGTTAGGTTTTCTACGAAATTATACTTTCGTAGATAGTTTCGCTATGCGAAACTGTAGTTTCACCAAACGAAACTGCAGCTTCGCTAACACTTTCGCCCTGGGTCACTCGCTCATTTGAGCTTAGCGAAGCTATAGTTTCGCTTAGGCGAAATTATATTGTTAACGTGAATCTATGGCCGGCGAAAGTAATGATACCTCAGCGAAACAACCGGGTATTTATATATCTCTACGAAACTAAACGGGTCAGTTTTGTAGATTACATATTTTGTTTCGCGAAAGTGGGGTTTTTAGGTTTTATATGGTTTTTCCTCTTAAATCACCGTATTTGTGTCATTCTGTTCTGCCTTTCCTTTGATTTCTCTTCAGAAGTGACTTTCGAACTCGGGACTGTAGTATTTTCTAGGTTTAATTCGTCCATAGTGACCGTATTTGATTGTGACTGTTGGGTAGTCTCGCAGTTCATTCTGCGAAACTACCCATTGTCCAGCGAAACTAAACGAAAGTTCTCCTAATTTCAGCAAAACAGTGTAGTTATGCTGTCCGAGCGAAACTAACAGTTTCACCAAACAATACTTAGTTTCGCTGTGATAAAACTATTGTTTCGGCCAGTCGAAACTATCACTTTGTCATGCCGAAACTATCAGTTTCGGCTGACGAAATTGTCTCCATTCCTTGCCGAAACAATAATAATTTCAGCAAAACTATAGTTCGCCTTAGCGAAACTATATTTTGTAATTTAAAATAAATAAATAAATAAATAAAATAAAATAAAATAATAATATATATAAAAATGGGGTAGAATAATAATAATGAGTTATTTTTTATTTCTTTTTACTATTACATTTGTATATATCTTACTAACCTGCTCTGTTTGTTTTTAAGTTTTAAAATGGCGACTCTTAAGTTCGATGAGAGGAACAACATAACAGCCATATGAGATGACTCTCACCCTAAAGCAGCGGGATTCAGAGATTGTATTAGGTGACTCTCACCATATTAGATGACTCTCACACTCCCCTACCATTTATGATCTGCATATTCGAGATTTCTGGCGTACCGCTGAGTATAATACAATGGGAGACTCAGAGAGGATCGTTGCCAAAGTACTGGAGAACGAAGTGATTATTACTGAAGATATTATTTCAAGTGTACTGAGTCTAGAAGAAGATACTGGAGAAGAAGTTGATCTAACTGATCAAGAGGTGTTCGATGCTTTTCGCTCTATGGGATATGAGGGTCCTCCTTTCGGGACCAGAAAGGAAATCAAAAAGTCCTTTCTGTCCAAGGAGTGGAGATACATAGCCCATGTATTCATCATGTGCTTAGATCACCGTAAAGGTGGATCAGATTGGCTAAATCTAGATTGGACGAAAGCAATGGCGATCTGCTGTAGAGGGGAGAAGGCAAATATAGCCAGTTTGATATTTGATTGCATGGCTGAGAATGTAATGGCTCTTAAAAAGGACAAATGGTTGCTATATCCCAAAATCCTTCAGATGATAATAGACGACCAAATCCCTAACGTTCCAAGACATGGAGAAGTTAAGAGACTGGTTTCAATGAATACACACATCTTTGCTGATTGTTATGCAATCAGGCACGACTTCAATGGAAAGATTACACATTTATGGGAGAACATGTATACACCGGATCGTTGGGCATACATCAGGAGGGTGATAGAGTCTGAAGGTAAACGTCCAAAGGAAACTAGACAAAAACAGTCTAAGGATGTGAAGAAAATGAAGAGATATGCTAAAGAAAAAGATTACATATTTGAAGATGAGGTAAATCAGATGGCGTCTCAAGCAAGGGCCAAGAAGCAGAAGAGAACGAAGAAGAAGTCTGATACTGGGGAATTTGAGAGGAGAACTAAACAGAAACATCAAACCTTTTTTGAGCCTCCACAAACAGAGAAATAGGCAAGTTTATATGAGGATGTGATCAGAAACCTCAACACCTCTCTCTCTAACGAACTAAGTATGACCAAGACGAAGCTGATGAACCAGGAGTTAAGGGAGAAACAAATGGATGAGATGTTGGAGGGAATGATAAAGATGTTGGTTGATCAAAATAAACTGATCAAGAGATTACTAGAGGATGTGAATGAATTGGAAGCTGCTGCCGGCCTACCCAATCAGCTAACTCAACCTGAGTTAGATGATCTGACTGATACTTCAAAGTACCCATTTTTGAATGTCGGTACTTCATCCAGGGCAGGAGAGGGCACATCTGGTGCAGGTGTTGATGACGCTGGTAGATCAGGAAAGAGGACTGAGGAACCACATGATGAGAACGTTGAGCATGTTGAAGAAGTGATAGAGGCTGGATTTGTTGATTTGGGGATTAATCTTGGTGATTTTTCAGGAGAAGAGAGAATAGGAAAACAGACTGAAGCTTCTGAGCAACCCATTGAAAAGGGATTAGTGGATGAGGAGGAAGAGGATGAGCAACTAGTTGATTATCATTCAGAGCCTGAATACTATGAGGTAGATGAATGGCCACTAAGAAGGCTGACTGGTTTGTGAAGGAGAAAGTGCCAGAAGAGGTGACTCCCCGGTTCGAAAATATTGAAGGGTTAAGCAAGAAGGAGGCGGATAAGAGAATAATCAGCTAGAAGTATCACGCTGACCTCAAGATGTACATGATTAAGAGGAGAGGGGGTGGGATTACATACTTCTACAAGAGGAAGGCGTTCAAGACCTTGCCTAGGTGGGATTTAAGAAGGCTGGCATCCTTGCCTCTGCTTGAAGCTCATCTGAGTGAAAGAGCCAAGCTGCTAGAGAAGGAGATTAAAAATGGACTGAATGATAACTTTGAGGCATTTGGGTATATGAAGGCTGAGACGAAGAGGTTGAAGAAAGATAAGGATTGGGTGACGGGCAAAGGGAAGATTGTGCTAAGCGTAAAGCCACCGAAAAACGTTCATAGAGTAAGATTGGCAGATCCTTCACCCCCATGTCTACAAGAATTTGAGAAATGGTTTTATGATAACCAAACGGGGGAGGCAGTGATTAGAATGAAGGGTGGTATAGAACACATAATCTTTGACCCTATGGAGATTTTTCGAATCTCAGATGATGACCTGCTCATTCTATGTGAGAATCATATCAAAGCAGGAGCAGGAGAAGAGACGAGGAAGGAGGCAAGCCTGTTCATGATAGTAGCCAACAAGGTCAGAGGTGTAAGGGCTGAAGTAAAGAAGCTGGTAGAGAAAGTAAGGGCTGAAGATGATCTGAACATGGATATCCAGGACTTAGCTAAGAAATTTGCACAAGCTAGTGCTCGTCCTGAGGGAGCTGCTGATGCCGGAGGTGACCAAGGTGGATCAAGTGCTGAAGCTCAACAAAGGAAATTTGCAGGAGCTGAGACAGAGACATCAGGTGCAGGAGCAGGGGATACTGGAGCTGAATAGAGATATCAAGACAAGCGGAGTCGGTGAGATCCAACCTAGGGGGAGTATTGAAGATCAAGTATAAGTTGGACTCACCTTAGATTAGTATTTGTTTACATTTCTATGTAATAGGATTTATGTTAGATTACTATTGTAAGTTGTTTAGTTTATTTATCTATTTTAGTAGTCCAGCGAAACAGTGAGCAAAACTGTAGTTTCGCTCATAGTGAGCTCTAAGTTCTCCTGGCAAGACTGCAGTTTCAGCCGGGCGAAACTATTGTTTCGGCAGCATAGTTTCGCCTCTAGCGAAACTATCTGCGAAACTACATCTACTATATATAGATTTCATTTTATTCATTGTTGGGTATCCTTGCAAAACCCTAATTGAATATTCCTGTTGCAAGAGTCTATTGTAAGCTGGTTCTTATTGAACATATTGAGCTTATCTTATTTCATTAGTATTGTTGCTTATTGAATCATCTTTGAATACATTTTGGTCTTCTTTGTTCTTCAAATCTTTGTGTGTGTTGTTTGTTTATGGTATTGAACGATTCAAACCATCTTCTGCACTGAAAAACTAATCAAATGGACCAACAGAGGTACACCAGGTCATGCTGACAGTCTTACTGTCTGTAGTGACCGAAGTCATCAAAGCTGTGAGGAATGAGGAGAGGAAGGAGAAGGAAGATAGGAAAGGGTCAATGAGCAAGGGAAGCAAGGGGGAGGAGGAATGACCGGAGCCTAAGACCGTGTTGTCCGATGAAGAGGAGGATGATTTAGTGGGGGTGACGACCAAGGGGTGCAGTTATGGAGCATTCCAGAGGTGCAAGCCCCCGACCTTTGATGGCAATGGTAATGCTGCTGCCGCTCACCACTGGGTGAGGGAGATGGAGGCAGTGTTGGAGATCAGTGAGTGTCGTGAAGACCATAAAGTGAAGTTCGTGATTCACTCTTTTGTTGACTCAACGTTGTGTTGGTGGGAAAACATTGTCAAGCTGAGGGTGCCAGAGCCATCAGGAAGATGCGATGGAAGGAGTTGAAACAGTTAGTGATCGAGGAATTCTGTCCTCATAGGGAACTTGATAGGATCGAGAGAGAGTTCCTACAGCTTGAAGCTGGAACTATGACCCACCAGCAGTACACCACCAAATTCAATGAAATGGCAAGGCTGGTGTCGGATCAGGTGACGCTGGTGTCAAGGAAGATCAAGAGCTACATCTAGGGACTGCCAGCTGATATCCACTGGCATCTGATTGCTGCTCAGCCAGGTACCTTTCGATCAGTGGTGGACTTGGCAGGCAGGTTGTACGATGAGCGAGAGGATACTGTGGTGGAGGTGAAGAAGACGAGTGGTGATGATAAAAGCTGGAATGGGAAGAGGTTTGCACATGTTGGTTTCACTCCAAACAACAAGATAATGAAGGTGGACGACCATAGGCTGTCATCAAGCTCAGGGCTGAAGAAGTGTGGCAAATGTGGAAGGGAGCATACTGGCGAGTGTAGGTTGGGGATGAACGTAAGCTTCAGGTGTGGCACGCCTGGCCACATCGCTATAGACTGTAGGGTGCTGAAGTGTTATAACTGTGGCGAGGAGGGCCACGCAAGCAAGGACTGCAAGAAGTCGTGGGCGGAGAGCTCTGGGCGAAGAAGAAGCCGGTGGAAGGAGGACAGAGGGCAAGTGCTAGAGCTTACACCATGACCCGGGAGGAAGCCAAATGGATCCCTATGTCGTGTCAGGTATGTTTCTAGTAAATCAAACTTGTGCCTGTGTATTATTTGATTCTGGTGCTAGCAGGAGTTTTATTTCTACTACTTTTGTGCTTGGTTGTCTGCTAGTGCTAGGAGTATTAGTGAGCCATTCGATGTAGAAACTACTATTGGTAAGTCCACTAGAATTGCCGACATAATAGAGGACTATGCCATAGAACTAGAAGGTCATAGGTTTGCTCTAAATTACATGTAATGCCCCTAGGTGGATTCGATGTAGTACTAGGGATGAATTGGTTAGCAACCTATGAAGCGAACATCGTATGTCGCAAGAAGATGATTCGACTATGGGAGTTCGGTGACGGTTTATGGTGATCGCGTTACTACAATCCCGAAGGTGATTTCGATGGCGGTGGTGGGGAAGTACATGAGACGTGGATGTAGTGCCTATCTGGCCTACGTAAAAGATGTGGATGCGTCGGTACCACAATTACCCGATGTGCTAGTGGTATGTGACTTTCCGGACGTATTCCCAAAAGACATACCAAGTGTACCACCGGATCGTGAAATTGAGTTCCAAATCGATTTGATACCCGATGCTCAACCCGTTTTCAATGCACCGTACCGATTAGCTCCGACTGAGATGAAGGAACTCATGGAACAATTGCAGGAGTTAATGGATAAAGGATTTATCTGACCAAGTATCTCTCCGTGGGGTGCTCCGGTCTTGTTTGTGAAGAAAAAGAATGGTAGTATGCGGATGTGCATCGACTACCGAGAATTGAACAAGTTGACGGTGAAGAATCGGTATCTGTTACCGAGGATTGATGACTTGTTCGATTAGCTCCAAGTTGCCAGTTGGTTCTCGAGGATAGATCTTTGATCTGGCTACCATCAATTGAAGGTGAAGAAGCATGACATTCTTAAGACAGCTTTTTGTACGTGTTATGGACACTACAAGTTTCTCGTTATGTCTTTTGGTTTAACTAACGCACCAGCTGCCTTAATGGACTTGATGAATCGAGTATGTCGGTCAATGGTAGATAAATCAGTGATAGTGTTTATTGATGATATCCTGATTTATTCTAAGAGTAAGGAACAACATGCCGGCCACATATGTGAGGTATTGGAGACACTTAGGAAAGAGAAGTTGTATGCTAAATTCTCTAAGTGTGCTTTTTGGTTACGCGAGGTTCAATTTTTGGGTCATGTTGTTAATGGTGAAGGAGTCATGGTAGACCCAGCAAAGGTTGAGGCGGTGATGCAATGGAAGTCTCCAAAGACGCCATCCGAGATCCGTGGTTTCTTAGGTTTGGTGGGCTACTATAGAAGGTTCATTCAAGACTTCTCCAAGATAGCCTCACCTTTGCCTAAGTTGACTCGTAAGGATGTGAAGTTTGGTGGGGTCAAGAGTAGGAGTGTGCTTTTAAAGAGTTGAAGATGAGATTAACTCAAGCTCATGTCTTGACATTACCCGAGCTGAGTGAACAATTAGTGGTGTATTCGGATGCTTCTTATTATGGGCTATGTTGCATGTTAATGCATCCGGACAGTTGAAGACCCATGAAGCCAACTACCCTACTCACGATTTGGAGTTAGCGGCTGTGGTTTTCGCATTGATGATTTGGAGGCACTACTTATATGGTACAAAGTGCACGATCTTCACCGACCACAAGAGCTTGAAGTACTTCTTTGAGCAAAAGGATCTTAACATGAGGCAAAGGAGATGGTTAGAACTCATCAATGATTATGACTGCGAGATCTACTACCATCCGGGCAAGGCCAACGTGGTGGCCGATGCCCTGAGCTGAAAAGAGAGACCTGAGCCGATTCGAGTGAAGGCGTATCAGTTAGTGATAACGTCAGACGTGATGACGTAAGTGAAAGAATTTTAAGATGAGGCATTGAAGGAAGATCGCGTCAACACTGAAAGAATGAGAGGACTAGTCGCGGAACTAGGAGAAAACACTCATGGGGTTAGAACCCGCTATGGGCGAATATGGATCCCTCGTTATGGAGACCTACGAGGGTGAATTATGGATGAAGCTCACAAAACTCAATACTCCATTCATCCCGGTGCCACCAAGATGTATCAGGACATGAAAAAGGACTATTGGTGGCCAGGTATGAAACGTGACGTGGTGGAGTATGTAAGTAAGTGCCTTACTTGCTTGCAAGTAAAGGTGGAGTATGTAAGTAAGTGCCTTACTTGCTTGCAAGTAAAGGCGGAGCATCAAAAACCTTACGGGAAGATCCAACCATTGTATATACCCGACTGGAAGTGGGAGCACATCACCATGAACTTCATTACGAAGTTACCCCGCACGGCGAGTGGGTACGATGCCATCTGGGTGATTGTTGATCGTCTAACCAAGAGTGCTTACTTCCTACAAATCCGCGAGACGTACTCATCCGAAAGACAAGCGGATCTTTCATCAAGGAGATTGTGGCTCGTCATGGTGTGCCAGTGTCAATCGTGTCGGATCGTGACACCCGATTCACATCGAAGTTTTGGAAGAGATTCCATGATTCGATGGGGACAAGGCTACACATTACCATGGCTTATCATCCTCAGACAGATGGTCAGTCTAAGAGGACGCTTCAGACGCTCAAGGATATGCTTCGAGCATGTGTAATCGATTTTGGGGGAAGTTAGGATGATCACTTAGCGTTAGCGGAATTCTCATATAACAACAGTTACCATGCCAGCATTGGCATGCCACCATAGGAGATGCTATACGGTAGAAGATGTAAGAAGCCCGTATGTTGGGGAGACATTGGACAGAAGGAGTTGGGAGGTGTCGAGGTGATCGAGGCTATGACTTAGAAGTTAGAAAAGATCAAGGCCTTCATGAAAGCGGCGAAAGTAGACAAAAGTCGTATGCTGACAAAAGGCGGAGACCGATAGAATTCAAATTTGGCGACCGAGTTATGTTGAAGGTCTCACTTTGGAAGGGGATCATCCGATTCAAGAAGCGAGGTAAGCTAAGCCCGAGATACATAGGGCCTTTCCGAATCATCGCACGAATAGGAGAGGTGGCCTATCGACTTGAATTGCCAGAGGAGTTAAGTGGGATTCATCCCACATTCTATGTATCTCATCTGAGGAAGTGCTTAGCTGATGAAGAAATGATTGTACCACTGGAGGATATCGAGGTGGATGAACGGCTCAATTATATGGAGCAACCAGTTGCGATCATTGATCGTAAAGAGAAAAGGTTAAGGAATAAAGTGGTTCCTCTTGTGCGTGTGCAGTGGAAGTATAGGAGAGGATCAGAGTCTACATGGGAGACAGAAGGAGAGATGAGGCAGCATTACCCTCATCTGTTTGAGGATAACAGGTTTCGGGACGAAACCTCTTTAAGGGGGTAGACTTGTAACACCCAAAACTTTGTCAAAAAAAAAAAAGAAATAAAAGTATCTTTCATAAAAGGAAAAGGAGCTATAGTAGAGGGGGTTAAAGTGTAAAATAGTACAACAACCCCTTTATTTTAATATATATGGGCATGGCCGCCCATATCAGCTTTTCACCATTTGCTTTTCGACTGGGAATAGAAGAGAGAAGAAAGAGAAAGTGCTTTCTCGGATTTTTGGAAGAAACAAATATTGAATCTTCATAGGTAAGTTTTTTAGTGATATGGTTCGGTTTCTTTGTCATTTCATTCATGGAAACCGGTTACTAAGTGCATTAAGTGTGTTGGTGGTTGTTTTGTTTATTTTAGGTGTTTGAGTTCGTATACAAGCAGGTTTAGAGGAGTCTTGTGTGTTTTTAAAACAAGGTGAGTTCTAGGCGCCATAATTCACATGTTTTAAACATTCTTTGGGGCTGAAAATGTATGTAAGGTTTTACAAAGTTTATTTGAACACCCGTATGTATCTATGTATGTATGATGGTGTTTTTATGGTTGTTATGTGTTAGTTATACTTAGAATGATGTCATTAATCTTAGAACATATAAGAAGAATGATTGGGACTGATAATATGTTAGAAATATGCTACACAGGTTGCCCAACTGCCTAAACAGTACCCCAACCACCTAAAATAGCTTTAGGAAGTTTCTAAATCAGCCCATACGTCCAAACAAGGCCAACCGCCCAAACAGTGCCCCAACCGCCTAGAATATACCTTAGAAATTCTAAGTGAAAGCCCGTGTGCCTGAATAGTAGCCCATGCGTCTAACACTTAGTCCCAGATGCCTAAGTACAACCTAGACGCCTAAATAGTTCCCATGCGTCTGAGATGGTCCAGACGCCTAAGTGTTGAAATGCCCAAATAGTGCCCATGCGCCTAAACAGGCCTCATGCACCTGCATAGTGCTCATGCGTCTAGAACACTTGGAACATTTTCTGAAATTTTTAGGAATACAGAATCATTAGAGTTGACCCAAGTTTGACTTAGGATTTTTTTTGTTATTATGTTTGCATTATTATTAAGTTATTCCTATGGTCATAGTAATTATTAATGTGTGACTTACGTGGTGTGTTTATGATCATAAATGCAAGTATTATCCTTAACAAAGAGAAAGATTAATGATAAAGAAAAGTGGAACATAATTAAAATGCTAAAAGTCTTGCTAGCATATAGGAGGTGCACGACCATGTTGTCGTTAGCTCAACTGTGATGTGGGTTAGTGATGTGTCGTAAACAAATCTGATTTTCCTGTGTATTTTATTTTAATTTCTAGTTAATTCGCGTTTTATTTTCATAGATTATAGTTACTTTTCTTCATTTCTTATTTTACAGGTTCATGAGAGCTTATGGGAGGAAACCGAGCAATTATCGGGCGATTGGGAGTTAAAAGCGAAGAAAAATTCCAAAATGTGAAGCTCCTACGGTCCGCAGGCCAGGTCAACGCGGCCCAGGAACCCTAAAGTTCCTACGGTCCGCAGGACTTACTCTGCGGTCCGCAGGAGGTCGCGGAAAAGTCAAATTCGTTTTTTTTATAAGTTGAGATCAGGGTTATGACTGGAGAATGCTTGGACGGCCCTTGGAGAGTTCCAGAAACATATTGGAGGCGATTTGGAGAAGCTAGATCGTGGGATTGAAGAAAAGAACCTTACTTTCGGCTTTTCACGCGTTTGACCATTCGGTTTCTCTTCGTTTCTCCGTTTCCATTTGTGTTCTTCACTGTTTATTCATTGTTTGTTATTGTAATTCTGATTTGATTATGATTAGTGGCTAATTGTTCTTTATCTACCTAGATTAGGTGATGGTTGACTTTGTTTGATTTGTTTTTCGGGTTATTTGACTTGTTGATGAATTCTATCGTATAAAGATTGATGATTTATGAGTAATGATGTTGATTTACTTCTGTTGAAATTGATTTGATTCATAATTAGGCTTCTCGTGTATTTTGGTTGATTTACTTGTGTGTTAATTGACTAGAATTGCATGTTAGGATCATTACTTGGTGTTTTGACCTAGATGGATTGATCACCCATAGGAATTTTATGTTTAAAATCAATTTTCAGAAGTTAGCTTATCTTGAGTCTGAGAGGAGAGAGATAGTTGATTGATCTTGGGGGTTTTTGGTTTGGGTAACGAGTGCACGAGAGTGACTAGTCCTAAAATTAATAACTTTTCTTGTCAATTCAAGTCATTAATCATATTCATCAATTTACTCCGTGCGCCTAGTGTTGCTTAGGGTAACCTATTTCACATTGTGCTGTTGAGACTGAGAGGTAAAATAGTTTTCGAGTACGTAGAGTTTCAGGGAATTTTGAGACCGAGAGGTGAGAAATAACCTATTCAGTGCTACAATTGATTTTCATGGCATTTATAGTGCGTCAGTGCGTCCGAGAGGAGATCTGATATGTTTTAGGTGTCTAATTTAGAAACTGGAATCAAACAGTCAATCAACCTGAGAGTCAATCAACTGATCAACCTGATACCGAGTCTAGGTAGTGCTTCCTTTTATTTGATTTCCCTTTTTCATTTGCTCCACCGCTCATTGCCATTCTTTCATTCTTTATATATATATATATATATATATATATATATATATAATAATAAATAAATAACTTTTGGAAATTTCTTTTCCTGTTCGTCGCAGAAATTTCGGGGGAGAATAATTATTTATAAACGTCTCTTTTGTTTCCTTTTGCAGATTCTCTGCTCTGTTAAGACGTCTGAACAATATGAAGGAGGTCAATAGTATCGTGTCGGGATTCGCTTGATAGGCTCAGTCCGAAAGCAAAGTAGATAGTATTTCCGTAGCTTAACTTAAAGTATAAGAAGCGTGAATACTTGGATAATCCCCTTGACATCTTTGGCCTTCATAAAGTTACTAGTCCTTGTTCAAAAAGGATTGAGAATAAGGCTCTTCTATGTTGTTTTACTCTTGCCTGATACTTCCTTGTTTCTAAACCTTCACATCTGTTCTCTGAAGCTTTACGCTTATCCATAATTGTATCATAAAAGCATCTCTGTGTACTGTTGTGTCTTGCTTGTGCTTATCTCCTCTACTGTACAGTGGTACTGACCTGGAGTGATGATCTCCTCTGCTATACGTGAGTACTGATCTGGAGCTCTCATCGGCACAACGTGATGATCTCCTCTATTGTAAGATAGTACTGACCTCGAGCTCTCATCGACACAATTTGAAGAACTCCTCTACTGTATGGTAGTACAGACCTGGAGTGTTCATCAGTAAAATTTGATGAACTCATCTGCTGTACGTGAGTACTGACCTGGAGCTCTCAATAACTGCTTCCAAATTGTATCGTGCTTCTTCTAAAAAAGGGATCATTACTGTACGTCAAAAGAAGCAATCAATCAGTAGGTGTCATTCGTTCAAAATATCATGAGGACAGGATAGGTTTCTTTGCCAAATGTCTATGGGGACTGAGTCTTTCTATGTCTTCTATTAAATTAACCGATAACATGATAACAATAGCTGCGGTTTACTTGTCAAAAAGAAGAAGGTATGGGTTTAAAAAAGGACAAATATATTTGCAATCTCACCGAACTATGACTCTCCAGAATATTAGTGCAGCCTCTCGTTCTTCTCTAAAACATTTTCTATCTTCGGTTAAAATAAATGATTTTGGGTATGATCGTGTGGGGTCTTTTTCTTTGAATTTTAGTTTCTCCTATTTAATTTTATTTAATTTTATTTTATTTTATTTTATTCTATTTTATTTTATTTTATTTTATTTTATTTTATTTTATTTTCAATTTTATTCTAATTGGTTTGAATTATTTTTTTATAAATGTTAGGTTTTCTACGAAATTATACTTTCGCAGACAGTCTCGCTATGCGAAACTGCAGTTTCACCAAACGAAACTGCAACTTCGCTAACACTTTCGCCCTGGGTCACTCGCTCATTTGAGCTCAGCGAAACTATAGTTTTGCTTAGGCGAAATTATATTCTTAACGCGAATCTATGACCGGCGAAAGTAATGATACCTCAGCGAAACTACCAGGTATTTATATATCTCTACGAAACTAAACGATTCAGATTCGCAGATTACATATTTTGTTTCGCGAAAGTGACTTTTTTAGGTTTTATACGGTTTTTCCTCTTAAATCACCGTATTTGTGTCATTCTGTTCTGCCTTTCCATTGACTTCTCTTCAGAAGTGAGTTTTGAACTCGGGACTATAGTATTTTCTAGGTTTAATTTGTCCATAGTGACCGTATTTGATTGTGACTGTTGGGTAGTCTCGCAGTTCATTCTGCGAAACTACCCATCGTCCAGCGAAACTAAACGAAAGTTCTCCTAATTTCAGTAAAACAGTGTAGTTATGCTGTCCGAGCGAAACTAACAGTTTCGCCAAACGATACTTAGTTTCGCTGCGACGAAACTATTGTTTCGGACAGTCGAAACTATCACTTTGTCATGCCGAAACTATTAGTTTCGGCTGACAAAATTGTCTCCATTCCTTGCTAAACAATAATAATTTCAGCGAAGGCGAAACTATATTTTGTAATTTAAAATAAATAAATAAATAAATAAATAAATATAAATAAATAAATAAATAATAAAATAAAATAGAATAATAATATATATAAAAATGGGGTAGAATAATAATAATGTGTTATTTTTTATTTCTTTTTACTATTACATTTGTATATATCTTACTAACCTGCTCTGTTTGTTTTTTAGTTTTAAAATGGTGACTCTCAAGTTTGATGAGAGGAACAACATAACAACCATATTAGATGACTCTCACCCTAAAGTAGCTGGATTCAGATATTGTATTAGGTGACTCTCACCATATTAGATGACTCTCATACTCCCCTACCATTTATGATCTGCATATTCGAGATTTCTTGCGTACCGCTGAGTATAATACAATGGAAGACTCAAAGAGGATCGTTGGCAAAGTACTGGAGAACGAAGTGATTATTACTGAAGATATTATTTCAAGTGTACTGAGTCTAGAAGAAGATACTGGAGAAGAAGTTGATCTAACTGATCAAGAGGTGTTCGATGCTTTTCTCTCTGTGGGATATGAGGGTCCTCCTTTCGGGACCAGAAAGGAAATCAAAAAGTCTTTTCTGTCCAAGGAGTGGAGATACATAGACCATGTGTTCATCATGTGCTTGGATCACCGTAAAGGTGGATCAGATTGGCTAAGTCTGGATTGTGCGAAAGCAATGGCGATCTGCTATAGAGGGGAGAAGGCAAATATAGCCAGTTTGATATTTGATTGCATGGCTGAGAATGTAATGGCTCTTAAAAAGGACAAATGGTTGCTATATCCCAGATTCCTTCAAATGATAATAAACGAACAAATCCCCAACGTTCCAAGACACGGAGAAGTTAAGATACTGGTTTCAATGAATACACGCATCTTTGCTGATTGTTGTGCAATCAGGCACGACTTTAGTGGAAAGATTACACATTTATGGGAGAACATGTATACACTGGATCGTTGGGCATACATCAGGAGGGTGATAGAGTCTGAAGGTAAACGTTCAAAGGAAATCAGACAAAAATAGTCTGAGGATGTGAAGAAAAGGAAGAGTTATGCTAAAGAAAAAGATTATGTATTTGAAGATGAGGTAATCAGATGGCGTCTCAGGCGAGGGCCGAGAAGGAGAAGAGAACGAAGAAGAAGTCTAATCCTGGGGAATTTGAGAGGAGAACTAAACAGAAACATCAAACCTTTTTTGAGCCTCCACAAACAGAGAAACGGTCAAGTTTAGATGAGGATGTGATCAGAAACCTCAACACATCTCTCTCCAACGAACTAAGTATGATCAAGATGAAGCTAATGAACCAGGAGTTAAGGGAGAAACAAAAGGATGAGATGTTGGAGGGAATGATAAAGATGTTTGTAGATCAAAATAAACTGATCAAGAGATTACTAGAGGAGGTGAATGAATTGAAAGCTGCTGCCGGCCTGCTCAATCAGCTAACTCAACCTGAGTTAGATGATCTGACTGATACTTCAAAGTACCCATTTTTGAATGTGGGTACTTTATCCAGGGCAGGAGAGGGCACATCTGGTGCAGGTGTTGATGAAGCTGGTAGATCAGGAAAAAGGACTGAGGAACCACATGATGAGAACATTGAGCATGTTGAAGAAGTGATAGAGGCTGGATTTGTTGATTTGAGGATTAATCTTGGTGATTTTTCTGGAGAAGAGAGAATAGGAAAACAGGCTGAAGCTTCTAAGCAACCCATTGAAAAGGGATTACTGGATGAGGAGGAAGAGAATGAGCAACTAGTTGATTATGATTCAGAGCCTGAATACTATGAGGTAGATGAAAGGCCACTAACATATGTGATTCAAAAGGGAGAAAATGAGAATGATGTTATCGAGATAGAGAAGGCTGACTGGTTTATGAAGGAGAAAGTGCCCGAAGAGGTGACTCCGCTGTTCGAAAATATTGAAGGTTGAGCAAGAAGGAGGCGGATAAGAGAATAATCAGCTGGAAGTATCACCCTGACCTCAAGCTGTACATGATTAAGAGGAGAGGGTGTGGGATTACATACTTACACAAGAGGAAGGCGTTCAAGACCTTGCCTAGGTGGGATTTAAGAAGGCTGGCATCCTTTCCTCTGCTTGAAGCTCATCTGAGTGAAAGAGCTAAGCTGATAGAGAAGGAGATTAAAAATGGACTGAATGATAACTTTGAGGCATTTGGGTACATGAAGGCTGAGAGGAAGAGGTCGAAGAAAGATAAGGATTGGGTTACGGGCAAAGGGAAGATTGTGCTAAGCGTGAAGCCACCGAAAACCGTTCATAGAGTAAGATTGGCAGATCCTTCACCCCCATGTCTACAAAAATTTGAGAAATGGTTTTATGATAACCAAACGGGGAGGCAGTGATTAGAGTGAAGGGTGGTATAGAACACAGAATCTTTGACCCTATGAAGATTTTTGGATTCTCAGATGATGACCTGCTCATTCTATATGAGAATCATATCAAAGCAGGAACAGGAGAAGAGACGAGGAAGGATGCAAGTCTGTTCATGATAGTAGCCAACAAGGTCATAGGTGTGAGGACTGAAGTAAAGAAGCTGGCAGAGAAAGTAAGGGCTGAAGATGATCTGAAAATGGATATCCGGGACTTAACTAAGAAATTTGCACAAGCTAGTGCTCGTCCTGAAGGAGCTGCTGATGCCGGAGGTGACCAAGGTGGATCAAGTGCTGAAGCTCAACAAAGGAAATTTGCAGGAGCTGAGACAGAGACATCAGGTGCAGGAGCAGGGGATGCTGGAGCTGAATAGAGATATCAAGACAAGCGGAGTCGGTGAGATCCAACCTAGGGGGAGTATTGAAGATCAAGTATAGGTTGGACTCACCTTAGATTAGTATTTGTTTACATTTCAATGTAATAGGATTTATGTTAGATTACTTTTGTAAGTAGTTAAGTTTAGTTATCTATTTTAGTAGTCCAGCGAAACTGTGAGCGAAACTATAGTTTCGCTCACAGTGAGCTATAAGTTCTCCCGGCGAGACTGCAGTTTCGGCCGGGCGAAACTATACTTTTGGCAGCATAGTTTCGCCTCTAGCGAAACTATCTGCGAAACTACATCTGCTATATATAGATTTCATTTTATTCATTGTTGGGCATACTTGAAAAACCCTAATTGAATATTCCTGTTGCAAGAGTCTATTGTAAGCTGGTTCTTATTGAATATATTGAGCTTATCTTATTTCATTAGTATTGTTGCTTATTGAATCATCTTTGAATACAATTTAGTCTTCTTTGTTCTTCAAATCTTTGTGTGTGTTATTTGTTTATGGTATTGAACGATTCAATACCGTTTGTAGTGACCGAAGTCATCTTCTGCACTGAAAAACTGATCAAATGGACCAACAGAGGTACACCATGTCATGCAAACAGTCTTACCATTTGTAGTGACCAAAGTCATCAAAGCTTTGAGGAATGAGGAGAGGAAGGAGAAGGAAGATATTAAAGGGTCAATGAGCAAGGGAAGCAATGGGGAGGAGGAACGACCGGAGCCTGAGACCGTGCTGTCCGATGAAGAGGAGGATGATTTAGTGGGGGTAACGACCAAGGGGTGCAGTTATGGGGCATTCCATAGGTGCAAGCCCCCGACCTTTGATGGCAATGGTAATGCTATTGCCGCTCACCACTGGTTGAGGGAGATGGAGGCAGTGTTGGAGATCAGTGAGTGTCGTGAAGACCATAAGGTGAAGTTTGCGACTCACTCTTTTGTTGACTCAACGTTGTGTTGGTGGGACAACATTGTCCAAGCTAAGGGTGCCAGAGCCATTGGGAAGATGTGATGGAAGGAGTTGAAACAGTTAGTGATAGAGGAATTCTGTCCTCATAGGGAACTTGATAGGATCGAGAGGGAGTTCCTACCGCTTGAAGCTAGAACTATGACCCACCAGCAGTACACCACCAAATTCAATGAAATGGCAAAGCTGGTGCCGGATCAGGTGACGCTGGTGTCAAGGAAGATCAAGAGCTACATCTAGGGACTGCCAGCTGATATCTACTGGCATCTGATTGCTGCTCAGCCAGTGACCTTTCGATCAGTGGTGGATTGGTAGGAAGGTTGTACGATGAGCGAGAGGATACTGTGGTGGACGTGAAGAAGACGAGTGGTGATGATAAAAGGTGGAATGGGAAGAGGTTTGCACATGGTGGTTTCACTCCAAACAACAAGAGAATGAAGGAGGACGAACGTAGGCTGTCATCAAGCTCAGGGCTGAAGAAGTGTGGCAAATGTGAAAGGGAGCATACTGGCGAGTGTAGGTTGGGGTTGAACGTATGCTTCAGGTGTGGCAAGCCTGGCCATATTGCTAGAGACTGTAGGGTGCTGAAGTGTTATAACTGTGGCGAGGAGGGCCATGCAAGCAAGGACTGCAAGAAGTCGAGGGCGGAGAGCTCTGGGGCGAAGGAGAAGCCGGAGGAAGGAGGACAGAGGGCAAGTGCTAGAGCTTACACCATGACCTGGGAGGAAGCCAAATGGATCCCTATGTCGTGTCAGGTATGTTTCTAGTAAATGAAACTTGTGCCTCTGTATTATTTGATTCTGGTGCTACTAGGAGATTTATTTCTACTACTTTTTGTGCTTGGTTGTCTGCTAGTGGTAGGAGTATTAGTGAGCCATTCAATGTAGAAACGGCTATTGGTAAGTCCACTAGAATTGCCGACATGATAGAGGACTATGCCATAGAACTAGAAGGTCATAGGTTTGCTGCTAAGTTACATGTAATGCCCCTAGGTGGATTCGATGTAGTACTAGGGATAGATTGATTAGCAACCAATGAAGCGAACATCGTATGTCGCAAGAAGATGATTCGACTAGTTGTGCCTGATGGGAGTTCGGTGACGGTTTATGGAGATCGCGTTACTACAATCCTGAAGGTGATTTCGATGGCGGTGGTGGGGAAGTACATGAGACGTGGATGTAGTGCCTATCTGCCCTACGTAAAAGATGTGGATGCGTCGGTACCACAATTACCCGATGTTCCAGTGGTATGTGACTTTCCGGACGTATTCCTGAAAGACTTACTAGGTGTACCACCGGATCGTGAAATTGAGTTCCAAATCGATTTGATACCCGATGCTCACCCGTTGTCAAAGCACCGTACCGATTAGCTCCGACTGAGATGAAGTAACTCATGGAACAATTGCAGGAGTTAATGGATAAAGGATTTATCCGACTGAGTATCTCTCCGTGGGGTGCTTCGGTCTTGTTTGTGAAGAAAAAGGATGGTAGTATGCGGATGTGCATCGACTACCGAGAACTGAACAAGTTGACGGTGAAGAATCGGTATCCGTTACCGAGGATTGATGACTTGTTCGATTAGCTCCAAGGTGCCAGTTGGTTATCGAGGATAGATCTTTGATCTCGCTACCATCAATTGAAGGTGAAGGAGCAGGACATTCCTAAGACAGCTTTTTGTACTCGTTATGGACACTAAGAGTTTCTCGTTATGTCTTCTGGGTTAACTAACACGCCAGCTGCCTTTATGGACTTGATAAATCGAGTATGTCGGTCAATGGTAGATAAATCAGTGATAGTGTTTATTGATGATATCCTGATTTATTCTAAGAGTGAGGAAGAACATGCCGACCACATACGCGAGGTATTGGAGACACTTAGGAAAGAGAAGCTGTATGCTAGATTCTCTAAGTGTGGTTTTTGGTTACGTGAGGTTCAATTTTTGGGTCATGTTGTTAATGTTGAAGGAGTCATGGTAGACCCAGCAAAGGTTGAGGCGGTGATGCAATGGAAGTCTCCAAAGACGCCATCCGAGATCCGTAGTTTCTTAGGTTTGGTGGGCTACTATAGAAGGTTCATTCAAGACTTCTCCAAGATAGCCTCACCTTTGCCTAAGTTGACTCGTAAGGATGTGAAGTTTGTGTGGGGTCAAGAGCAGGAGTGTCTTTTAAAGAGTTAAAGATGAGATAACTCAAGCTCATTTCTTGACATTATCGGAGGGGAGTGAACAATTAGTGGTGTATTCGGATGCTTCTTATTCTGGGCTATGTTGCGTGTTAATGCAACGTGGAAGGGTGATAGGTTGTGCATCCCGACAGTTGAAGACCCACGAAGCCAACTACCCTACTCACGATTTGGAGTTAGCGGCTGTGGTTTTTGCGTTGAAGATTTGGAGGCACTACTTATATGGTACAAAGTGCACGATCTTCACCGACCACAAGAGCTTAAAGTACTTCTTTGAGCAAAAGGATCTCAACATGAGGCAAACGAGATGGTTAGAGCTCCTCAAAGATTATAACTATGAGATCCACTACCATCCGGGCAAGGACAACGTGGTGGCCGATGCCCTGAGCTGAAAAGAGAGACCCGAGCCGATTCGAGTGAAGGCGTATCAGTTAGTGATGACGTCGGACGTGATGACGCAAGTGAAAGAATTTCAAGATGAGGCATTGAAGTATGATCGCGTCAACTCTGAAAGAATGAGAGGACTAGTCACGGAACTGGGAGAAAACACTCATGGGGTTAGAACCCGCTATGGGCGAATATGGATCCCTTGTTATGGAGACCTACGAGGGTGAATTATGGATGAAGTTCACAAAACTCAATACTTCATTCATCCCGGTGCCTCCAAGATGTATCAGGACATGAAGAAGGACTATTAGTGGCCTGGTATGAAACGTGACGTGGTGAAGTATGGGAGTAAGTGCCTTACTTGCTCGCAAGTAAAGGCGGAGCATCAGAAACCTTACGGGAAGATCCAACCATTGGATATACCCGAGTGGAAGTGGGAGTACATCACCATGGACTTCATTACGAAGTTACCCCGCACGACGAGTGGGTACGATGCCATCTGGGTGATTGTTGATCGTCTAACCAAGAGTGCTTAGTTCCTACCAATCCGTGAGACGTACTCATCTGAAATACTGGCGTATCTTTTCATCAAGGAGATTGTGGCTCGTCATGGTGTGTCGGTGTCAATCGTGTCGGATCATGACACCCGATTCACATCAAAGTTTTGGAAGAGATTCAATGATGCGATGGGGACAAGGCTACATATTAGAACGGCTTATCATCCTCAGACCGATGGTCAGTCTAAGAGGATGATTTAGACGCTCAAGGATATGCTTCAAGCATGTGTAATTGATTTTGGCGGAAGTTAGGATGATCACTTACCGTTAGCGGAATTCTCATATAAGAACATTTATCATGCCAGCATTGGTATGCCACCGTAGGAGATGCTATATGGTAGAAGATGTAAGAAGCCCGTATGTTGGGGAGACATTAGACAGAAGGAGTTGGGAGGTGTCGAGGTGATCGAGGCTACGACTGAGAAGTTAGAAAAGATCAAGGCCTTCATGAAAGCGGCGAAAGTAGACAAAAGTCATATGCTGACAAAAGGCGTAGACCGATAGAATTCAAAGTTGGCGACCGAGTTATTATGAAGGTCTCACCTTGGAAGGGGATCATCCGATTCAGGAAGCGAGGTAAGCTGAGCCCGAGATACATAGGGCCTTTCCGAATCGTCGCACGAATAGGAGAGGTGGCCTATTGACTTGAACTGCCAGATGAGTTAAGTGGGATTCATCCCACATTCCATGTGTCTCATCTGAGGAAGTGCTTAGCTAATGAAGAGATGATTGTGCCACTAGAGGATATCGAGATGGATGAACTGCTCAATTATATGGAGCAACCAGTGGCGATCATTGATCGTAAAGAGAAAAGGTTAAGGAATAAAGTGGTTCATCTTGTGCGTGTGCAGTGGAAGTATAGGAGAGGATAAGAGTCTACATGGGAGATGGAAGGAGAGATGAGGCAGCATTACCCTCATCTGTTTAAGGATAACAGGTTTCGGGGACGAAACCTCTTTAAGGGGGGTAGACTTGTAACACCCAAAACTTTGTCAAAATAAAAGAGAAATAAAAGTATCTTTCATAAAAGGAAAAGGAGCTAAAGTAGATGGGGTTAAAGTGTAAAATAGTACAACAACCCCTTTATTTTAATATATATAGGCATGGCCGCCCATATCAGCTTTTCACCATTTACATTTCGACTGGGAATAGAAGAGAGAAGAAAGAGAGAGTGCTTTCTCGGATTTTTGGAAGAAACAAAGGTTGAATCTTCATAGGTAAGTATTTTAGTGATAATTGGTTCGGTTTCTTTGTGATTTCATTCATGGAAACCGATTACTAAGTGCATTAAGTGTGTTGGTGGTTGTGTTGTTTATTTTAGGTGTTTGAGTTCGTATACAAGCAGGTTTAGAGGAGTCTTGTGTGTTTTTAACTCATGGTGAGTTCTAGGCCCTGTAATTCACTTGTTTTAAACATTCTTTGGGGCTGAAAATGTATGTAAAACCATTTTTACAAAGTTTATTTGAATACCCATATGTATCTATGTGTGTATGATGATGTTTTTATGGTTGTTATGTGTTAGTTATACTTAGAATGATGTCATTAATCTTAGAACATGTAAGAAGAATGATTGGGACTGATAATATGTTAGAAATATGCTACACGGGTTGCCCAACCGCCTAAACAGTACCCCAACCGCCTAAAATAGCCTTAGGAAGTTTCTAAATCAGCCCATACGCCCAAACAAGGCCTAACCGCCCAAACAATGCCCCAACCGCCTAGAATATACCTTAGAAATTCTAAGTGAAAGCCCGTGTGCCTGAACAGTAGCCCAGGCATCTAACACTTAGTCCCAGACGCCTAAGTACAACCCAGACTCCTAAATAGTTCCCATGCGTCTGAGATGGTCCAGACACCTAAGTGTTGAAATGCCCAAATAGTGCCCATGCGCCTAAACAGGCCTCATGCACCTGCATAGTGCTCATGCGCCTAGAACACTTGGGAAGATTTTTTGAAATTTTTAGGAAAACAGAATCATTAGAGTTGACCCAAGTTTGACTTAGGATTTTTATTTGTTATTATGTTTGCATTATTATTAAGTTGTTCCTATGGTCATAGTAATTATTAATGTGTGACTTATGTGGTGTGTTTATGATCATAAATGCAAGTACTATTCTTAACAAAGAGAAAGATTAATGATAAAGAAAAGTTGAACATAATTAAAATGCTATAAGTCTTGCAAGCATATAGGAGGTGCACGACCATGTTGTCGTTATCTCAACTGTGATGTGGGTTAGTGATGTGTTATAAACACATCTGATTTTCCTGTGTATTTTATTTTAATTTCTAGTTAATTCGCATTTTATTTTCATAGATTATAGTTACTTTGCTTCATTTCTTATTTTACAGGTTCACGAGAGCTTACGGGAGGAAACCGAGCAATTATCGGGCGATCGGGAGTTAAAAGCAAAGAAAAATTCCAAAATGTGAAGCTCCTGCGGTCCGCAGGAGCCTTCCCTGTGGTCCACATGCCAGGTCAACGCGGCCCAGGAACCCTGAAGTTCCTGCGGTCCGCAAGACTTGCTCCTGTGGTCCGTAGGAGGTCACGGTAAAGTCAAATTCGTTTTTTTATAAGTTGAGATCAGGGTTATGACTGGAGAATGCTTGGACGGCCCTTGGAGAGTTCCAGAAGCATATTGGAGGCGATTTGGAGCGGCTAGGTCGTGGGATTGAAGAAAAGAACCTTACTTTCGGCTTTTCACGCGTTTGACCATTCGGTTTCTATTCGTTTCTCCGTTTCCATTCGTGTTCTTCACTGTTTATTCATGGTTTATTATTGTAATTCTGATTTGATTATGATTAGTGGCTAATTATTCTTTATCTACCTAGATTAGGTGATGGCTGACTTTGTTTCACTTGTTTTTCGGGTTATTTGTCATGTTGATGAATTCTATCGTATAAAGATTGATGATTTATGAGTAATGATGTTGATTTACTTCTGTTGAAATTGATTTGATTCATAATTAGGCTTCTCGTGTATTTTGGTTGATTTACTTGTGTGGTAATTGACTAGAATTGCATGTTAGGATCATTACTTGGTGTTTTGACCTAGATGGATTGATCACCCGTAGGAGTTTTATGTTTAAAATAAATTTTCAGAAGTTAGATTATCTTGAGTTTGAGGCGATTTGGAGCAGCTAGGTCGTGGGATTGAAGAAGTGCAGATGCCTGATAGGGACATGTGGCACTCAGGTAGTTGATCATATTTTGTCTATCAACTTCCTTGTCTACCTAAGGTTGTTCAGTTTCCACAGTCTCTGTCTTAGGGCTTTCTTGAACTGGGGAGAGTGTAGGAGCATGTTGGTAAAGCCTTTTCTGCCTTCTTTCTTCTGTAATCATGAGGAGCAACTCTGCATCCTCTAACTCTTTCCTCTCCTTTATCAGCTCTATGTCTTCCAGTTCATTCAGTTCTTCTAAGTAAAGAGAGATGAGATTATCTATAATATAGTCCCTGGTCCCTAAGTAGTTTAATTTGGCTACTCTCAAATCCTCGAGTATTTGGCCCGGGGGCGGCCTTGATTGCAGCTTCCATGAAGCCTGGAGACCCACTTGAACTTTCTTCCCTTAGCTTCCTCTTCCTCTCTCTTTTCTCCTCCTCAATCTCCCCAGGAGTTAGTTTCATTTTGCCTTTGTCACTCACATGCCTTGGTGACTTTGGATGGAGAGATTTTTGCCCTTCATTGCTTTATTCAGCAGTCAAGCTTTGCCCAGAGAGAGGTTATGAAGCACCTTCACTAGCTGGTGCCTCACTAAGGGTAGAGGATGTTGAAGTAATTCATGTGACAAGGTCCACAGGGTCTATCACTAGGCCTTTAGTCAAAGTTTCCACATCAAAGCTAATCTTAGGGTCCACCTCAACAACCAGTTGACCAATGATATTGCTTGTTTGCCTTTGTCTTATTTTATATCTGAACTCTTCAACAATCCTATCTTGAATCCTCTTAGTATGTTTGTTAGCTTGTCTATTTTGACTTGGGTTCACAAGTGACATATGGACTAGAGAAAGACTGTCATAGTAGTTCAAGGTCTAAAAGTTGAAGACCTCTTATTGCCCCTGAAATCTATCTAGTTTCAGGGCTCTTCTATCAGCATCATACCTCCACCCTAGTATTTCATTCATAGCTCATAGGGTGGGGCAGACATAGCCCTTTGGATACCCTCCTAAAAGAAACTTTGTATGAGTGAGTCCATATCAATTTGGACCTGAGGAGGTTGCTGAATATGGATAATTGCAAGTGAGAGTGGTGAATCCTTAATGTCCATACTCTGTGAAGAACTCCTAGGTTTATGATTGTTTGGACTTCCTGTCCCTTTTTGATAGCATCACCCTCTTGCATAGGTGAGTTGGGCGTTAAGTCTATCACATCCTCAAGTTTTGTGTTCCTGGTTGAGTCCTCTTGAAAGGTTTCCCAGCTAGTTTTTCCTTGAGAACAGAAATCTCAATTTGCTAATCATGGGCCCTTATTTACAAGGTAGTCACTTGAGATTCAAAGTGACTAAACTTGGAGAATAAATAGGTGCATGTTTTGATAAATTTTTGCACCTTTAGTCTCATGGTCCCCTCATCTTCATCAGAAAAATCACTAAGGAGATGAGAGAATAAGACCTAAGTCTTCTTCCTCATCACCAGCATGTTCTTCTTGGCTGCTGGATTTCCCCTGCATACTGATAGCTTCAGTTGAAGTGTCAATGGGCTAAGTTGCCATGGTTTAGGTCTTAATGATGTAATCACTTACTGAAGTGACGCCTCTTCCATATGGATCTCCTGAACCGGTTCAGGGAGATCCACCTTAGTAGTAGGTGGATGATGTGGTGTAGATATAGGAGATGCAGGAGTACTCATCTCTCCTAGAGCAAGGAAGGAGAAGAATAACTCATGGTACTCACTGAATCCCATATCTTCATCATCTTATAATTCTAGGTTGGGAATTGGTTGCTTTAGATCAAGAGGCTGGGGATGGTAACTGTCCCCTGAAGGTTGTTCACTAGAGTTTTGAGACTCTGAGTGAAAGCTTTAGGCTATTTTGGTTGTGAGCTCATCAGTCCAAGCATGAGGAACCTCCATACTGATTATTGGTGAGATGGGAGTGGTTTGCTCCACTGGGGAAGTGGAAGCTCCCGTGTCCACTTCCTCCTACATATATGGTGATATGGGGGACTGCACAAGCTGAGTAACTTGTGCAGGGGTTCGTTTGGATTTTCTTTGATAGGTGATGGTTATTTGTGGTTATATGGGTGGTTATGAAGTAAAAGGTGTGGGTTCCACACTAGCTGGTGCTACTAGGTTGTCACCTTGAGCAATGAGCTCTAACATTTTTGGGACTAGGGCTGCTTCTACCCCTAAGAAGCCCATAGTAGGATTTCTTATTATCTTAAAGATGTCAGGCTTCATCTGTCCTAATTTTATAACATTACCTGTTCCCTCAATATGAGCCCAGTTCATAGTTGAGAGTGTGCTGGACATATCTAGGTAACATGTAATATTCTAAGGAGTCCAAGTTTGCAAGTAAATTAGTAGATACAAATTGTGAATACCTAAACTTTATCCCTTGAAACATCCTACGGACTATAAAGGAAAGATCCTCTGGAATCTGGTCCCGTCCTCCATGCTTGTTAGATAAGCTATGAATGACCACATGGAGGAGGTATTTCTATGAATAGGAGACCTTCCTTTCCTGAAGGTTCTGACTGAGAAGTCACTTTCATATCCCATCTATCAAAAGGACTGGTTAACAGTAGATTTAGGAAAGGACAATTCACCTTCTACATCTTCCAGCTAAAGATGAGTATTTATTGAGGCTGGAGTGATGAAGATTGTCCTTCCCTGCACTATGGCAGATAGTGCCTTCTCCCCATCCGTGGTGACCTCTTGGCAGGTCCTCCGGAATTCTAATAGATGAGCCTCATAGAGTGGGGGATCTATGGTGAGGGAGGTGAAGTAGTTGGATAGTGTAAGAAGCGGAAAACGTCTAGGAAACCTAAATCTTTCTCAGAGTTCAACAGAGCAACTTGATTATGTTACCTATGAAGGTGCATGGAGAAATCAGGTTGGTTTCTATGGTCACGATTGGCCATCTGAGGTGGCTTTGTTGTGAACAAAAGTAAGAATAAAGGAGGTTTGTGTGTGAATTTAGGTTAGAAAATTTCAGATGAAGAAGATAGTGAAAGAGGGGGGAACCATTAGGTGTATATATATATATATATATATATGAAATGGATTTGAGACAAAGTTAATGCAAAAAGAATAAACTTTGAAATTCGAATGTCAGTTCCACCTCTGAAAAAGTGCCCAAAAGATAGTTTTCTTGGAATTAGAAAATTTTCCGAAGGTATTTTGTATTCGAAAGTTTTATAAAAAATATCGTAGCCAATTTTGACTTCGGAAGATATTCCTAAGCTTTATGAAAATTTGCTTCAGAAGAAAAATTACTCTAGTAATTTTCTATTTTGAGACATATTTGGTTTCAGAAGAGATTAAAACTTGGAAGTTTTATTCTCAAGGGAATAAATCTTCAGAGACTTAATTTCTTTCAAAAGAAAATTGTTCTTCAATTATATATAACTATTTAGAAGCAATTTTTAGGCTTCGGGAGATATACCAGAATTTCTTTCGAAGGTAAATTTTTTATTAGTAGTTATCTGATTTGAAGATTTAAAATTCTTCCAAAGACAATATTAATGTCTTTCAAAAGAAAATATGTTTTAAGTTTTTTAAAATTCTAAGGAATATCATTTGAAAAGAATGTCATCCAAGTATACCGGGCTTATGTAGGTGATAGTTTAGACAACTTAGGACGCAATTTTTTTAGAAATAGTCTTTAATTAAGTTTAAAGAAAATCTACTCAAAGATAATCATCCCAATAGTTGATACAAGATATTTAAATCTCTGTTCATCAAAAGCCTTTGTGAACATATCAACATATTGTTCATTTGTGTTAACTTTGACTAGTTTTATCAATCTCTTTTCAAAATCCTCTGATTAGATGATACCTCATATTGATATGTTTTGTCCTTGAGTGTTGCACAAGATTCTCTGTAATAGAGACAACACTGTTGTTGTCTATGTGGATTGGAGTTTCCATGAAGTTAAGTCCATAGTATAACATCTAATTCTGAATCCAAAGCACTTGAGCACAGTAGCTCGCAGCAATAATGTATTCAACTTTAGTAGTTGATACAGATACACAAGATTGTTTCTTGCATTGCCATGAGACTATCCTTCCACCAAGGAATTGACATCCCCAAGATGTAGACTTTGTAGTCATGTTGCAGCCACCATAGTCACTATCTTTGAGATATCTAAGAAACCTCTTGACAGCAACCAAGTGTGTCATCTTAGGGTTGCTTGAGATCATGCACAGATGCATGTAGCAAACATGATATCATGCATGTTGGCTATAGGGTACATAAGAGACCCAATCACAGCCCTGTAAAGATGTTCATCTACACACTCCCCCTCAAGATTAGGTCCAAGGGAGTGGTTTCTGGCTATGGGTGTCTTTGTAACCTTACATTCAGTCATTTTGAATCTTGTAAGTATGTCTTGTACAGAATTTGACTGACTTATGAAGAAGCCATTATCAACTTTCTTCACTTGAATTCCTAGAAAGAAATTTAGTTCCCCGTGGCACTTATTTCAAATCTATTCTTTGTCAACTTCTCAAGTCTTTGTAGAGCTTTGGATTGGTTAACCCAAAGATAATGTAATCTTATACATTTGAACCAACATTAAATCATTCCCTGTTCCTTTGTTAAAGAGAGTTCCATCTATAGTACCCCTCTTATAGCCATGCTGACAGAGATACTAAGATAGTATCTCATACCACTTCCTTGAAGCTTGGTGCAACCTATAGAGAGCTTTATCAAGCTTACAGACATAATCAGGATGATTTAGGTCTGCAAAGCCAGGTGGTTGTTTGACATACACCTCTTAATCAATCACCCCATACAAGAAAGCACACTTGACATCAATGTAACACCCCCAATCTCTAAATAATAATATAATAAAGTGGGTGCTACTAGTTGGGTTATTATAACAACTCAGAGACTACAAACGCAGCGGAAATTTTATATATATATCAATAACTGTTTACATCATTACCAAAATTTACAAGACTTCAACCATCATTTCAAAACTTTGTTAACTTTAAATACATCATTCCAAAAACCCAACATTTGTGGCCAGTTTCATACACCATAACCGGAAGCTAACTCTGTGGGGGACCATCACGAGCACCTTTATTACTACCTGGCATGCATAAGAAAAACAAACACAAAATCAGATAAACTGGTGAGTTCTAACATACACCACATTTCAGTAACAACAACTTATCAGCTGTTACCACACCGAATGATTCACACACACATTCATCAGTCCATGTATTTATCCCAGTATTGATATGCATATCGAATACCCACAAGGTATTTATGGACATCTTTTTATCAATTTTAATTTGGTGGGTCAAACCTCCACCTCGCGCGTTGACGGGTCAAACCTCCGTCTATAATTTGGTGGGTCAAACCTCCACCTCGCGCGTTGACGGATCAAACCTCCGTCTATAGTTGGCGTTGACGGGTCAAACCTCCGTCTATAGTTTGGTGGGTCAAACCTCCACCTCGCCATTCACCACAATTTACCATTTTCAACTCATATTCACATCTTGATTTATTTATATGCATGCCAGTGCCCGATTTTTGTCAAACAACATTTGTCAAACAATATTAACACATAAAAAGGGCAATTAGAACTCACCTTAATGTTTTCAGCAAGTGATTATCAATCCAAATACACTAGGGCAGCTAAAACTTCTCCTTCTCAAGGCAATCTAAAACAACAACCCTAACTTAGTCAAATCACCCCTAGCTGACCACTTCATACGACTAAGGTCATGCGACTGGACTCATTCGTACGACTGAACATGCGACTGAGCTTAGTCGTACGAATGAACCATACGACAGAGGTACGAATGAGCTGTAACAGGGTTTGCGCGAATGACCTCCATTCGTACGATTGGTTCATGCGGCTGAACTTCAGTCGCACGATCGAACAATGCGATTGACTCAGTCGCACGAATGGGTCATGCGACTGGGCTCATTCGCCTGAAACGGATCAGCAGCTGTGTTCTTACCATATTTGATCCAAAAACTCAAGTTTTAACCGTTCAGATTATGCCATATTCACAACAGAACATATACACCTCATTTACAACCGTTTCGGGTCCTTATTTCATCAAACTTCCCAAAAACTAAGACCCGAACCTTCACTTTTCAGTTTAACAGAAAGATTGAACAGAAACCCAGATTTAAATATGTTTTTGGATTAATTTCAACCACGTACACAGCTTAACATATTCAAGAATCGATCTGTAACAAGCAAAACTTACCAAAACGGAGCTAGCTTAGTCGATTTGACAACAACAGGGACGTTTGGGTTTGACAGGAGCAAGGGGGTGAAAGTATAGCAGATAAAACCTGCTGTTAACACTCTTAACCGCCCTATTTATTCTATATGCCTATTTTTAGCCGACATACTCAATCGCACGATTGGACCATTTGCACGTCTCAATCGTACGACTGAGCCCATACGCCCGTCATTCGTGCGATTGAGCTTCATTCGCACGTTTGGCATGCGACTGAGGTTCATTCGCACGCATGTTGTGCGACTGAACACTAATCCTAATAAATAAATAATTATCAAACTTTTTGGATGTTACAAGTCTACCCACCTTATTTAGGGTTTCGTCCTCGAAACCTGGCTAAAACAATTGGGGGTAGTTCCGTCTCATTTCTTCTTTTGTTTCCCAGGTTGACTCAGATCCTTGGCGATGTGCCCACTGCACCCGGACTAAGCTAATGCTTTTATTTCTAAGTTTCTTTTCCTTATGATCTATAATGGCCACAGGTTGTTCAACATAATTGAGCTTCTTATCAACCTCAATATCATCTAATGGTACATATTGAGTTTCATTAGCTAAGCATTTTCGTAACTGGGAGACGTGGAAGGTTGGATGAATCGCACTCAATTCTTCTGGTAAGTCCAACCTGTACGCCACGTATCCTACTTTCTCTATTATTCGGAAAGGTCCAATAAAACGTGGACTTAACTTGCCCCTCTTTCTAAATCGAATAATGCCCTTCCAGGGAGAAACTTTCAACAAGACGAAATCCCCGACTTTAAATTCTAATGGTTTCCTCCTACGACCTGCATATGACTTTTTCCTGCTTTTCGCTTCTTTAATACGATTTTTAACTATTTCAAACTTTGACATTGTTGCTTCAACTATTTCACTATTCCCCAATTCGCGTTGCCCCATATCTCCCCAATAAAGTGGAGTTCTGCACCTTCTTCCGTATAACATCTCGAACGGAGACATCTGAAGGGTAGCTTGATAACTGTTGTTATATACAAATTCAGCTAAAGGAAGATGACTATCCCAGCTACCTCCAAAATCAATACTACATGCCCGTAGCATATCCTCTAATGTCTGAATAGTTCTTTCACTCTGGCCATCTGTTTGGGGATGATAGGCTGTACTAAAGTAAAGTCTAGTTCCCATGGCTTCGTGAAATTTTCTCCAATACCTGGAGGTAAATCTGGCATCTCTATCAGACGTGATACTTTTCGGAACTCCATGCAATCTAACTATTTCTTTAGTAAAAATATCAGCTAGCTTTTCTACCGAATAAGTTTCCCGTATTGGTAAAAATAAAGCACTCTTGGTTAGCTGATCTACCACTACCCAAATAGTATCATAACCTTTTGGTGTACGGGGCAACTTTGTTACAAAATCCATAGTCAGATCGTCCCACTTCCAAACTGGAATGGCTAATGGCTGCAATAACCCATAAGGTTTCTGATGTTCAGCTTTCACTTGGGCGCAAGTCAAACATCTATTTACATACTGCATCACGTTGAATTTTATTCCTGGCCACCAATAATCTTGCTTCAAATCTTGGTACATCTTAGTCATGCCTGGGTGAATGGAATACCTAGATTTGTGAGCTTCATCTAGCACCATATCGCGTAATGCCAACGGAACCCACATTCGACCAAACCTGATTTTAACACCATGACTATTTTCTTCTAAGTATTTTTCTTGACCAACCATTCTTTCCCTCTTAATGTTTCCTTCTTTCAATGCTTCCAATTGGGCTGCTTTCAGCTGTTGCATAAAATCAGGAGTAATCACAAGTTTATACGCCTTAACCTTAATCGGTTCATACTTCTCCTTTCTGCTCAACGCATCAGCAACCACATTTGCTTTCCCGGGGTGATACAAAATTTCACAATCATAATCTTTGATTAATTCCAACCATCGCCTTTGTCTCATATTCAAATCTTTTTGCTCAAAGAAATATTTCAGGCTCTTATGATCAGTAAATATGGTGCACCTCACTCCATATAAGTAATGTCGCCATATCTTAAGAGCAAAAACTACAGCTGTTAGTTCTAAATCATGGGTTGGGTAATTAACTTCATGGGTCTTCAACTGTCTAGAAGCATAAGCAATAACTCTCCCACGTTGCATTAAAACACACCCCAATCCCTGATATGATGCATCAGAATATATCACCAAATCATCTACCCCTTCTGGTATGGCTAATACTGGAGCTTGCGTCAATCGATTCTTCAGTTCCTGAAAAGCAGCTTCCTGTTCCTTATTCCATTCATACTTAACGTCCTTTCGAGTTAACTTTGTCAATGGAGAAGTAATTTTGGCAAAATCTTGTATAAATCTCCTATAGTATCCTGCCAGTCCCAAGAAACTACGAATTTCTGATGGACTTTTAGGAATTCCCCAATTCACTACAGCTTCAATCTTTGCAGGATCCACCAATATTCCATCCGCATTCACCACATGGCCAAAAAATTGTACTTCCCTTAACCAAAATTCACATTTCGAGAATTTTGCATACAACTTATTCTTTCTCAAGGTTTCCAATACTTCTCGAATGTGACAAGCATGATCTCCTTCATTCTTAGAGTATATTAAAATATCATCTATAAATACAATTACCGATTTATCTAGCATCGGTCTACATACCCTGTTCATCAAATCCATGAATGCAGCAGGAGCATTCGTTAACCCAAACGACATCACCAAAAATTCATAATGCCCATATCGCGTACGAAAAGCTGTCTTTGGTATGTCTTCTTCTTTCACCTTTAACTGATGATACCCGGATCTAAGGTCTATCTTTGAGAACCAATTAGCACCTTGGAGTTGATCAAATAAATCGTCTATACGGGGTAACGGGTATTTATTCTTGACAGTGAGTTTGTTTAGTTCTCTATAATCTATGCACATTCTCAAACTGCCATCTTTCTTCTTTACAAACAAAACAGGAGCACCCCACGGCGAAGAGCTTGGTCGAATAAAACCTTTGTCTAATAATTCCTGTAATTGCTTCAGGAGTTCCTTCAACTCAGCCGGTGCAAGTCTATAAGGGGTCTTAGCGACAGGTTTTGCCTCAGGTATTAAATCAATTCTAAACTCAATTTCTCGATCAGGAGGTATACCCGGTAGATCCTCTGGAAATACATCGGGGAAATTACAAACTACGGGAACATCTTCTAATTTCTTCGTCTCCTTAGCAGTATCAACTACATATGCCAAGAATGACTCGCAACCCCTATTCAATAATTTCTCAGCCTTAACCATAGATATGACTTTCATCACATTATCATGATCATCGCCAAAAACCGTTACCAGATTACCATCTGGTGCTCGCAACACAATCATCTTTCTCTTGCATATTATTTGAGCCTCAAACATAGATAACCAATCCATTCCCAATACTACATCAAAACCTCCTAATTTCATCATATGTAACTTAGCAGGAAATTTTACACCTTCTAATTCTACAAAACAATCATCTACCACCTCACTCATAACTATAACTTCATTAGAGGCAGTTTCTACTGAAAAAGCAACATCTAGCTTTGATAGTCTAACTTTTATTAAAGCATGGAATTTTATTGATATAAAACTTCTATTAGCTCCCGAATCAAATAAAACTCTAGCAGGTACATCATTAACAAGAAACATACCCGACACAATATCCGGTAATGCCTTAGCCTCCTTCGTAGTCATTGTGAATGCTCTCCCCGCAGTACCGCTACTACCACTCATGCTGACTTTACTCGGTCCTCCTACTGCACGAATAGGAACCGGTCCAGGTCTAAACTTTGGACATTCAGATTTCATATGTCCCATCTCCCCGCATCCATAACACCAAAGTTCTGGACATCTAGAAACGAAATGTCCAGGCTTCCCACATTTACGACATGCCGGGTGATTCAATCTACATTCTCCTCTATGAAACTTCCCACATCTATTACACCGAGGAGGGGGACCTACAAAGCCCCTAGTATTAAACTTTCTCTTCTGAGGCCCACTTTGTCCATACATAGGCCTAGAACTCAATGAAGTTTCCTGACGACTAACCACTTCTTCTTTCACCACAGGTTTCTCGGACTCAGCAACTTCCTCATACATGTTCGCAGCCAAATTTACCGTGGCTTGGTATGTAGAAGGAGAATTAGACTTGACCAGCATTCTCACCTTAGGAGGTAATCCCTGAACATACCTAGTAATCCTCTTTATCTCAGGAGTTACTAAATGAGGTACCAAACGAGCCATTTCTTCAAATCTAGAAGTATACTCTTTATGACTTAAACTGCCTGCCTGAAACTGCAAAAACTTGATCTCAATTCTATCCATCTCGCCTTTCGGACAGAACTTTTCTATCACCAACGCTTTAAAAGTTTCCCACGTCATCTGGTTTACTGCGGCCTCACCCATGGCCTGTTCTACTGTTTCCCACCAATATAGAGCTTCTGCTTGAAAAGAATGCACTGCAAAGCCCACCTTCTGATCTTCTTTATATCTACTAAGTTTAAACGCTGCTTCCATCTCTCGTAGCCATTTATAAGTTACTACTACATCTTTTTGACCTTCAAACTTAGGCGGATCACATTCCTTAAAATGCTTATATGACACTGGTTTCTCCACTACAGGCTCAACAATAACAAGTGGAAGAGTTGGTTGGGACGACGATTCACCACCTTTCCTAAGGTCGCTCAACATTTCAGGTAAGGTAGTACGCAACACTCGGGCGACCTCATCACCTATAGCTGCCTTAAGTTCATCACCTGAGATCCTAGCTTCAGGTCTAGAATTTGTATTACTAGTTTCCTCCATCTACGATCAGAAATAAACCATAATCAAATAATGAGTAATACCAGGATGTTGCATATAATGTAAATTGCTCATAACATTGGCCAGGTGTTATCAATTATTTACTTATTCACACCATCCTGCCTCTTCTCATTACTCTTTCAAAGTTTATTTCTAACCCTATCTAAACCACAAAATCATGCATACACATAATACTAGTCTTTATCTTAAACAATTACTTTCATTCAACAATTGAATGAATTATCACAAATAATTAAGTACTCATCCACACAATACTTCACCCCACTTCCGGTTGTAAATACTGGCACTTCCCATATATTCAGTTAAAGTTTGAAACAATTAATTGTTCAAATCCCTTTAACTAAGGCTCTGATACCAACTTGTAACACCCCCAATCTCTGAATAATAATATAATAAAGAGGGTGCTACTAGTTGGGTTATTATAACAACTCAGAGACTACAAACGCAGCGGAAATTTTATATATATATCAAAAACTGTTTACATCATTACCAAAATTTACAAGACTTCAACCATCATTTCAAAACTTTGTTAACTTTATATACATCATTCCCAAAACCCAACATTTGTGGCCAGTTTCATACACCATAACCGGAAGCTAACTCTGTGGGGGACCATCACGAGCACCTTTATTACTACCTGGCATGCATAAGAACAACAAACACAAAATCAGATAAACTGGTGAGTTCTAACATACACCACATTTCAATAACAACAACTTATCAGCTGTTACCACACCGAATGATTCACACACACATTCATCAGTCCATGTATTTATCCCAGTATTGATATGCATATCGAATACCCACAAGGTATTTATGGACATCTTTTTATCAATTTTAATTTGGTGGGTCAAACCTCCACCTCGTGCGTTGACGGGTCAAACCTCTGTCTATAATTTGGTGGGTCAAACCTCCACCTCGCGCGTTGATAGATCAAACCTCGTCTATAGTTGGCGTTGACGGGTCAAACCTCCATCTATAGTTTGGTGGGTCAAACCTCCACCTCGCCATTCACCACAATTTACCATTTTCAACTCATATTCACATCTTGATTTATTTATATGCATGCTAGTGCTCGATTTTTGTCAAACAACATTTGTCAAACAATATTAACACATAAAAAGGGCAATTAGAACTCACCTTAATGTTTTCAGCAAGTGATTATCAATCCAAATACACTAGGGCAGCTAAAACTTCTCCTTCTCAAGGCAATCTAAAACAACAACCCTAACTTAGTCAAATCACCCCTAGCTGACCACTTCATACAACTAAGGTCATGCGACTGGACTCATTCGTACGACTGAACATGCGACTGAGCTTAGTCGTACGAATGAACCATACGACAGAGGTGCGAATGAGCTGTAACAGGGTTTGTGCGAATGACCTCCATTCGTGCGATTGGTTCATGCGGCTGAACTTCAGTCGCACGATCGAACAATGCGATTGACTCAGTCGCACGAATGGGTCATGCGACTGGGCTCATTCGCCTGAAACGGATCAGCAGCTGTGTTCTTACCATATTTGATCCAAAAACTCAAGTTTTAACCGTTCAGATTATGCCATATTCACAACAGAACATATACACCTCATTTACAACCGTTTCGGGTCCTTATTTCATCAAACTTCCTAAAAACTAAGACCCAAACCTTCACTTTTCAGTTTAACAGAAAGATTGAACAGAAACCTAGATTTAAATATGTTTTTGGATTAATTTCAACCACGTACACAGCTTAACATATTCAAGAATCGATCCGTAACAAGCAAAACTTACCAAAACGGAGCTAGCTTAGTCGATTTGACAACAACAGGGACGTTTGGGTTTGACAGGAGCAAGGGGGTGAAAGTATAGCAGATAAAACCTGCTGTTAACACTCTTAACCGCCCTATTTATTCTATATGCCTATTTTTAGCCGACATACTCAATCGCACGATTGGACCATTCGCACGTCTCAATCGTACGACTGAGCCCATACGCCCGTCATTCGTGCGATTGAGCTTCATTCGCACGTTTGGCATGCGAGTGAGGTTCATTCGCACACATGTTGTGCGACTGAACACTAATCCTAATAAATAAATAATTATCAAACTTTTTGGATGTTACAATCAAGTTGGTAGACCTTGAAATCCTTGGATGCAGCAAAAGCCAAGAATATCCTAACAGCTTCAAGTCTTGCCACAGGAGCAAAGACATTAGTGTAGTCAATTCCTCCTTCTTATGTGTACCCTTGAACTACCAGTCTTGCCTTATCCTGGATGGCAAGTCTTCTATCATCCTTCTTGCTCCTAAAATCCCTCTTGGTTCCTATAGTTGTCTTCCCATGAGGAAGAGGACATAAGTTCCAAACCTTTTGTCTTTTGAATTGAAGCAACTCCTCTTGCATTGCTTCAACCCAACTTCCATCCTTCAAAGCCTCATCAACTTTCATTGGCTCTATTTAGGACAAGAAACAAAAGCATAGATAAACATTTTTGTCATGAGTTGGTCTTCTTGTTCTCAGCCATTGGACAACATCTCCAATGATGTTTATGGTTAAGTGTGACTTGTGGATCCTAAGTTGAGGGATCACAGTAAGTTGATTAGATAGATCTAAATTTGTGAAGTTTAGATATAGCAATAAAGTTTCTCCCACCATATTAGCACACTTATCAAGAGAAGCTTGATACAATGAATGTGTGACATCATTGATGTTGTCTTCCATGGAGTGATTAGCAGCATCAAGAAATTCTTGATCACTATCGCCACCACTATTTCCTCCTACATTTAACACTCCTTCATATAAGTTTTGTACCTCTGAGCTGGAATTTGTAGGCACCTCAGATGTATCAGTTGGATTTGTCATGGTTGTACTGATAGGAACTCCATTTGCAGGATAAGAAACCACTGGAGCTGAAGTAGTATTCTAGCTTAGTCTTCTCAGCTCAAATCCTGGGTCAAGATCTCCTATTGATAAGTTAGATGTAGATCCTGAAATATTCTCACAAGATTTGTTAAAATAGTTGGTAACTAAATCAAGATCAAATAGCCAATCAGGACTAGAACCTTTCACATTGGGAGTCTGCTCATTGAAGATCATCACATTGGCTGATTCTTCAACTACTCTAATTCTGAGATTGTATACTCTATAAGCCTTAGCTGAAGAGTATCCACTAAAGTGTCCATTATATTATTTCTCATCAAACTTGGCTACTTGATCTTTGGTATTCAAGATGGTTCAAGGACATCCAAATGATTTAAGAAAACCAATAAAAGGTTTACTTTTGTGCCACACTTCATAAGGAGTCTTACCATGAGTCTTAACTACTAAAACTCTGTTCTGCACATAGCAAGTAGTGTTGATTGCCTCTACTAAGAAAGTGATGGGAAGTTTAGAGTCAGACAACATGGTTCTTGCATCTTCAATAAGTGTTATATTTCTCTTCTTAGCAACACCAATTTGCTGAGAAGTCCTTGGAGCACTAAATTGTCTTGTAATACCCTTTTCATCACAAAATGTGTCAAGGATTAGGTTCTTTAATTCAGTTCCTTGATCACATCTTATGGTCTTGACCTTATGATCACTTTGATTCTTAATTTTCAAAATGAAGTTCTTCAAGACCTCATGAGTCCATCCTTAGTTCTAAGGAAGAAGACCGAAGTAAATCTTATAAAATCATCTATGATCGCTAAACAATATGAGGTCCTTCGTAGACTCATTACACTGGTTAGGCCAAAGAGATCCATGTGTAATAAGTATAGGGGAGTAGTGATGGAGTTCTTTCCTTTGGTTTATGAGACATCAGGTGTTGTTTCCCTTTCGTGCATGCAACACAGTGATCATCACTTATGAACTCTTTCTGTGGCATTCCAATTACCAAATCAGTCTTAATTAACTTATTCATGTTCTTAAAGTTTACATAACACATTATTTTATGCCAAAGGAAATACTCTTCACTATTCGCTTTAGATCGAAAGCAAAAAACTTCTCCTCAGGGAAATGTCTCCTACAAATCCATCTTGTACATGTTCCCTTTCCTTGGGGCTCTAAGCACTGTATGCTCTTAAGGAATGACTACCCTGGGCTTGAGAACAATGCACTCATGCTCAGTGAAGAGCATGTTATGTCTCTGATCACAAAATTAGGATACACTAAGTAAATTGTACCTAAGCTCCTTAACAAAGTTTACCTTTTCAATGCTGAGCTTACTATTCATAACCCTTCTCCTTCGAGTGATATAACCTCTTGCATCTCCTCCAAAAGCAACTAGCCCTCCATCAATTTTCTCAAAATTTTAAAGTAAAGAGCCATTGCCTGTCATGTGTCTAGAACAACCACTGTTAATGATCCATACATATCTCTTGGTCTTTAGTTGTTCCTGCACAACAAGGAGAAAGTTAGTTACATTTGGAAACCCAAGCCTCATTGGTCTTGGGCTCTTCAAAATGAATAGAAGACAATGCAATAGTAATTGATCCTATGTTATGACTTTGGAGATTATTTGCTATTTTTAATGAAGAACTTACCTTCACTTGGTCTTCCTTTATCTTCCACCCTATCTTTGGAAGATTTGACTTTACCTTCAATACGTCGGAAGTTTTGACAACTTTGGAAGTTGTGGACACTAATCCTTTGGAAGATCTTGGTTTCAATGCATCAAGCTTCAGTGCTTCAGAAGCATTCCTTTCTTTCGAGACCAAATTATCTTCCAAAGGCAAGTTCTCATGTAAGGCCCCGTTCCCGGGCACCTCACTGCTGGTCATTCATCGCACTACAATATATATTAAGTAAAATAACGCAGCGGAATTAATAAGAAATACATTCTCATTTCATCATAAAAGCTTTTACAATGCATTACTTCGTGGACTTGACTACAAAATATAAGCTTTCTTTACATTGCCTAACTTTACTATAATTGCCGCGGAAGCATATGAAACCGAGGATTTCCTAAGTAATCCCCGTTATGTGAATCCTCAGCAAATCATAGGGTCATATACAGTGACCTCTAGTATAAAAATATAAAAATTTTCATCATAAAGAAGATTCCTTTAGTAATCCCGTTTATCGGGATCCTCTAGGAACACTTGACACTTGCATGCAACATAAGAGAATGCCATCCCAAAAGAGCTGAGTAGCCTCCTCGTGCCATCCTCAGCAACACTACCTGTCAACTGGAAACACATAAAAAGTCAGCGTTGCTGAGTGAGTTCTAGTTTTACAATAAAACATACTTTCGTTTGTTATAACTGTTCTTACATACATGTGATCATACAACATACGTACACTTAGATAATACTATTATTATCTTCATCATTCGTTCATTAACTTTCATTCATGTACATACATTCTTTACATTCATTCATACGTTCTTTACTTTCATTCTATCGTATGCTAGCCAAGTCTGTTGCAGCTCATGGCCACTCACCTCAGTGGCGAATCTCACGATTGCCTGCTAACCGAGTCTGTTGCAACACGAAGTTGCTCACCTCATTATCAATTTCAAAGATTGACCCTGTGTTCATCCTTCAGGGTAGCTAACCCGCATCATAGTTAAGCTAACACCTGCCAGGGGTGTGCACCTCCATACATCTGCTGCAAGTCTTTCTATTATCAATCTCAAAGATTGACCCTGTGTGCATCCTTCGGGGTAGCGAACCCGCATCACAGTTGAGCTAACACCTGCCAGGGGTGTGCACCTCCATACATTTGCTTGCAAGCCTTTCTTTTATGTTCTTTCGTTCATTCATTAATGTATGTATTCATCATCATATTTCTCATTCATTTCTTTCATTCATTAATACATACATTCATCATCTTGTTCCCCTTTCATTATCTTTCACTTTATGTTATGTAATACTTTCATTTCATTCGTTAAGCATAACATGTAAAGTTCGAAAAGACAAACACATATCGAAACAAGGAACATCGACATTTACAAATCATCAGTATTCACCATCAATCATGGCAACATCATACATACACATGCAATACTATCAACATCATGCTCATCATAACTTCTAAGGCTCGACAGTACATATTGGGCGATTGAGCATGCTTCAGTTGCACGATCCCCATGCGACTGAGCATTAGACGATTGGACTCTTAGGCGACTAGTCCCTCAATCGTGCGGATGCACCTGTGCGATTGAGCACCTACACGACTGGGATCTCAATCGTATGTCTTGTCATGCGACTAAACTCTCAGTCGGGCGATTCAGCCTCAGTCGTGCAAATGGACTTCGGCCGTGCGTTTGTCCCTCAGTCGTTTCCCCAATCGTGCGATTGACCCTCCAGTCGCCCAGCCCTAACTGTGCAGCGACTGGAGTTCATCACGAACTGTAGCCGTGATATACGACTGAAAAACCTCTCTAAACTCGATTCAAGCCCAAATTAGACCTCCTAAACACTAAGGAATCATGCTAGGACATCATACAAACTCATACTAGTCCAAAATCTTACATTAAACATACTAAACATCATTTTACTCAAATGGGTTAAACATACACTTTACAAAAATAGGGTTTTTATATGTGATCCAGCCCCGAAATCGTATGAAAACATGGAAATGTGGGGTCCTAGAACTCACAATAGCAGGTAGGAGATAAAATGCTCCGTTTGGACTCGTTGCTCGACAAGTTTCACGCCCGGATCACCCTTTTCTCTCTTTTTCTCTTCGGTCGCCCCTCTCTCTCTATTTCTGACTGAACTTTGCGAGTATGGAGGAGGGTAAGAGTGCCCTCTTTCTTAAATACTCCTCGTCCAGTCGCCCCTGCTTCAGTCACGTCGGCACTTCAGTCGCATGGGCTTCATGCGACTGAGCCTTCAGTTGTGCGATTGTCAGGCGTATGAAACTCCAGTCGTGTGACTCCATGCGTATGGAGCTTCAGTCGTCTGATTTTCATTCGACTGAGTCTCCAGTCGGTTGAGCTTCATTCGTGTCTCAGTCGGCCGATTGGCTCTCAGTCGCATAACACTGCAGAAAGGGAAATTTCTGGGTGTTACAAGTCCACCCCCCTTATTTAGGTTTCGTCCCCGGAACCTGTTACTCCTCGAATAGTCGTGGGTAATGCTGCCTCATTTCATCTTCTGTCTCCCATGTTGATTCGGATCCCTTCCTGTGCCTCCACTGTACATGTACAAGAGGAACCACTTTGTTTCGCAGCCGTTTCTCTTTTCTGTCGATGATTGCCACGGGTTGCTCCACAAAATTGAGCCGTTCATCTACTTCAATATCCTCTAGCAGAACAATCATGTCTTCTTCGGCTAAACATTTTCTCAGATGAGATACGTGGAAGGTTGGGTGAATTCCACTCAGCTCATCTGGCAAATCCAACCTATAGGCCACCTCTCCTACACGGGCAACTATTCGTAAAGGGCCTATATACCGCGGACTCAACTTACCCCGCTTCCGGAACCAGATGATTCCTTTCCAAGCCGAGACCTTCAACATAACCCGGTCACCCACCTGGAATTCAATTGCTCTGCGTCGTTTATCGGCATACGAATTCTGCCTGTCTTTGGCTGCTTTCATGTAGGCCTTGATTCTTTCAAGCTTTTCAGTCGTAGCCTCGACCACCTCGACGCTCCCCAATTCCTTTTGACCAATATCACCCCAACATACGGGTGTCCTGCACCTCCTACCGTATAGCATCTCGTATGGTGGCATACCAATGCTGGCATGATAGCTGTTGTTGTAAGAGAACTCAGCTAACGGTAAGTAGGTATCCCAACTTCCTTCAAAATCAATCACACATGCCCGAAGCATGCCCTCTAACGTCTGGATGGTTCTTTCTGACTGACCATCAGTCTGGGGGTGATAAGTCGTACTAATATGTAACCTCATCCCCATAGCGTCGTTGAATTTCTTCCAGAATTTGGATGTAAACCGGGTGTCGCGATCAGACACAATTGACACCAATACACCGTGACGAGTCACAATCTCATTGATGAAAAGATCGGCCAACATCTCGGATGAATATGTCTCTTGTATCGGTAGAAAGTGGGCACTTTTCGTCTGACGATCAACAATCACCCATATGGCATCATACCCTTTCGGGGTACGCGGCAGTTTCGTAATGAAATCCATGGTGATGTGCTCCCACTTCCATTCCGGTATGTCCAAGGGTTGAATCTTCCCATACGGCTTCTGATGCTCTGCCTTTACTTGTAAACACGTGAGGCATTTGCTCACATACTCCACTACATCACGCTTCATACCCGACACCAATAATCCTTCTCCATGTCGTGGTACATCTTGGTAGCACCGGGATGAATGGAGTATCGAGTCTTGTGGGCTTCGTCCAAAATCTTCCCACGTAGATCCCCAAAACGAGGAATCCACATACGCCCAAAACGAGTCTTGACACCAAACGTGTTTTCTCCCAACTCCGCGACTAGACCTCTCATTCGTTCTGAGTTAAGATGATCTTCCTTCAGTGCCTCATCTTGAAACTCTTTGACTTGCTTCATCACATCCGAGGTCATAATCAGTTGGTATGCCTTTACCCGTATCGGCTCGGTCCTCTCCTTTCGGCTAAGCGCATCAGCCACCACGTTGTCCTTGCCAGGATGGTAATGGATCTCACAATCGTAGTCTTTTATAAGCTCCAACCATCGCCTCTGCCTCATGTTTAAATCCTTCTGCTCAAAGAAGTACTTCAAGCTCTTGTGGTCTGTGAAGATGGTGCACTTCGTTCCGTAGAGATAGTGCCTCCAAATCTTTAATGCGAAGACCACAGCTGCTAGCTCCAAGTCATGAGTGGGGTAGTTAACCTCATGAACTTTTAGCTATCGGGATGCATAGGCTATAACCTTTCCTCTTTGCATTACCACGCACCCCAACCCCGAGTAGGAAGCATCAGAATAAACCACCAAGTCTTCGCTTCCATTGGGTAATGCCAATACAGGAGCTTGGGTCAACCTCGTCTTCAATTCTTCAAACCCCTTCTCTTGAGCTTGACCCCATCAAAACTTCACATCTTTCCGGGTCAACTTGGTCAGTGGAGAAGCAATCTTGGAAAAGTCTTGGATAAACCTTCGGTAGTAGCCCGCCAAACCCAAGAAACTGCGGATCTCGGATGGCGTCTTTGGAGACTTCCATTGCATTACTGCTTCCACCTTGGCCGGATCGACCATTATCCCCTCCGGATTAACCACGTGACCCAAGAACTGAACTTCACGCAACCAGAACGCGCACTTGGAGAACTTGGCGTATAATTTCTCCCTCCTTAACGTTTCTAGTACTTCTCGAATATGACCGGCATGTTTTATTTCGCTCCTTGAATAAATCAGGATATCATCAATAAATACAATCACTGATTTATCCAACATCGGCCGACACACTTGGTTCATCAGGTCCATAAAGGCAGCCGGCGCATTGGTCAAACCAAAAGACATGACAAGAAACTCGTAGTGACCGTAGCGCGTACGAAAGGCTGTTTTAGGGATATCCTGCTCCTTCACCTTCAACTGATGGTAGCCCGATCGAAGATCTATTCGTGAAAACCAACTGGCGCATTGAAGCTGATCAAATAAATCATCGATTCTTGGCAAGGGGTATCTGTTCTTCACCGTTAACTTATTCAGCTCGCGATAGTCGATGCACATTCTCATACTACCATCTTTCTTCTTTACGAACAGGACCGGAGCACCCCAAGGTGAGATACTCGGTCTTATGAACCCCTTATCTAGCAGCTCTTGCAACTGCCCCATCAACTCTTTCATTTCCGTCGGATCCAATCGATATGGTGCCTTGGCGACAAGTTGAGCACCCGGTATCAGGTCAATCTGGAACTCGATCTCTCTATCAGGTGGTAATCCTGATAAGTCTTCCGGGAACACGTTTGGAAAATCACGCACAACCGGAACATCGGATAGTTGTGGTGTTGGCGTTTCTACATCCTTTACATAACATAAGAAGGCGCTACATCCACGCCTCATACATTTCCCCGCCACCGCCATTGAGATCACCTTCGGAATCGTAGTAACCCGATCGCCATAAACTGTCACTGAACTACCGTCGGGCGCTGTCAAATTAATCATCTATTTGTGACACACAATGTTCGCCTCAAAGTCCGCCAACCAATCCATTCCAAGCACCAAATCAAAACCACCTAAAGTCATCGCAAACGGTCTAACCGGAAATTTGTAGCCCTCTAATTCCACCTCACATCCCTCTATCACCTCGGAAATTCTGGTCGACTTTCCTATCACAGTTGGTACATCAAATGGTACATCAACATGTCTACTTCTAACAGGCAATTTGGCACAGAAAGCAGGAGAAATAAAACTCCTACTGGCACCCGAATCAAATAATACAGAGGCTAAAGTTTGGTTCACCAGAAACGTACCGGACACGACATCAGGGTCCGTTCTGGCCTCCTCTTGCATCATCGTGAATGCCCTGGCGCTCGCCTTCCGCCCTTCACCCCCTATTTTCTTTGCCCCTGAGTCCTCTGTCTTCTACTTCTTGCAGTCTCTGCTCATATGACCACTTTCCCCACAGCTAAAACATTTGCCTGCCCGGCAATCCCTTGACACATGGCCAGGCTTCCCACACTTAAAACAAACATTCAGCCCCAATCTGCACTCCCCACCATGTTCCCTTCCATATTTACCACAATTCCTCGACCCTACACTTGTCATGACCACACGGCGGTCGTCCACCCTTGCCTTCTTGTTACTCGTCGAAGTATCACCCCGACCAAACCTCTTCCCCTGCCAGTTTCTCTCACAACTTCCCTTCTTACTACCCTCAGTCTTCACTGCCACAGCCCGTTCATCATACAACCTTCCCGCCAAATCCACTGCCGACCTAAAGGTGCTCGGTCGAGCAAAAATCAAATGACAACGAATTTTAGCTGGCAGCCCCTGAATATACCGGTTGATCTTTCGAGACACCGGCGTCACCTGCTCCTGCACCAACCACGCCATCTCATTAAACTTAGTGGTGTATTGTTGGTGGGTCATCGTCCCCGCCTCCAACTGCAGGAAATCTCTCTCAACTCTGTCCATTTCCTGACGAGGACTGAACTCCTCGATCACCATCCTTTTTAACTCGGGCCACTTCATCTTCCCTATGGCCCTGCTACCCTCGGCTTGGACTATATTGTCCCACCAGCACAAAGCCGACCCCGTGAAAGAGTGGGTAGCAAACTTCACCTTCTTGTCCTCCTGGCAATCACTAATATCGAGGACAACCTCCATTTCTCTCACCCACTGGTGAGCATCAGCAGCAGTACCAGAACCGTCAAAAGTAGGGGGCTTGCACCTCATAAATGCCTCGTAGTTACAACCCCGGGTTGTCTCCCTTACCGGCTCCTCCTCTTCTTCCTCTTCATCATCAGATAGAACCGTTTCCGGCTCTGTTTGTTGCTGGCTTCCTGAGGATCGGTTTCTCCCTCGTCTTTCATCTTCTCGTACCGCCTTTATCACTTCGGTCACTACAGACGGTAAGATCGTCTGCATGACCTGATGTACTTCCTCGACTACTGCCTCTTTCACCTAGGCTCTAAAATCAGCACTCTCGTTTACCTCCTCTTTATGAGTGGTTTCAGGTCTTACAGGAACCTCTTTCTCCACCCTCGGTCTTCCTCTTGTGGCCCGCGGTTCAGCACCACGTCCACCACCACGCGAAACTTCAGATGATCTACCACCGAACATCTTCTATCACACTGAAAGACTCAAACATCAACACGGTCATTCAAGGAAATAGCTCAGTTTACGTCAAGTACAGTAAGTCCCTAATTACAGTGGCCAGTTGTGATTAGCCACTTACTTTACTCTTCACACCCCGAGCATTACCTATCCTGACTACATCAGTATCTAAGTCTAACAGTACACATAAACACATAACATGCGCACATAATACTGGTTAACTTTAAGAAAATACCTGATGGCACGCAGCTACTCAGTTTGCCATTCTTCCCCTTTCTGTCCCATTTTCAGTTTAAGTTTAGGTTTATTTTTTTGAAAATTTACCCGTTTTACTTAAACTTTTGCTCTGATACCAACTTGTAAGGTCCCGTTCCCAGGCACCTCACTGTTGGTCATTCATCGCACTACAATATATATTAAGTAAAATAACGCCGCGGAATTAATAAGAAATACATTCTCATTTAATCATAAAAGCTTTTACAATGCATTACTTCGTGGACTTGACTACAAAATACAAGCTTTCTTTACATTGCCTAACTTTACTATGATTGCCGCGGAAGCATATGAAACCGAGGATTTCCTAAGTAATCCCTGTTATGTGAATCCTTAGCAAATCATAGGGTCATATACAGTGACCTCTAGTATAAAAATATAAAAATTTTCATCATAAAGAAGATTCCTTAAGTAATCCCGTTTATCGGGATCCTCAAGGATCACTTGACACTTGCATGCAACATAAGTTGTTGCATGCATTATGCGCCCGCACTCCATTGCGTTGCAGTATTATCAAAAGGAGAATGCCATCCCAAAAGAGCTGAGTTGCCGCCTCGCGCCATCCTCAGCAACACTACCTGTCAACTGGAAACACATAAAAAGTCAGCGTTGCTGAGTGAGTTCTAGTTTTACAATAAAACATACTTTCGTTTGTTATAACTGTTCTTACATACATGTGATCATACAACATACGTACACTTAGATAATACTATTATTATCTTCATCATTCGTTCATTAACTTTCATTCGTGTACATGCATTCTTAACATTCATTCATACGTTCTTTACTTTCATTCTATCGTATGCTAGCCAAGTCTGTTGCAGCTCACGGCCGCTCACCTCAGTGGTGAATCTCACGATTGCCTACTAACCGAGTCTGTTGCAACACGAAGTTGCTCACCTCATTATCAATCTCAAAGATTGACCCTGTATGCATCCTTCGGGGTAGCTAACCCGCATCACAGTTGAGCTAACACCTGCCAGGGGTGTGCACCTCCATACATCTGCTTGCAAGCCTTTCTGTTATCAATCTCAAAGGTTGACCCTGTGTGCATCCTTCGGGGTAGCGAACCCGCATCACAGTTGAGCTAACACCTGCCAGGGGTGTGCACCTCCATACATTTGCTTGCAAGCCTTTCTTTTATGTTCTTTCGTTCATTCATTAATGTATGTATTCATCATCATATTTCTCATTCATTTCTTTCATTCATTAATACATACATTCATCATCATGTTCCCCTTTCATTATCTTTCACTTTATGTTATGTAATACTTTCATTTCATTCGTTAAGCATAACATGTAAAGTTCGAAAAGACAAACACATATCGAAACAAGGAACATCGGCATTTACAAATCATCAGTATTTACCATCTATCATGGCAACATCATACATACACATGCAATACTATCAACATCGTGCTCATCATAACTTCTAAGGCTCGACAGTACATATTGGGCGACTCAGCATGCTTCAGTCGCACGATCCCCATACGACTGAGCATTAGACGATTGGACTCTTAGGCGACTAGTCCCTTAATCGTGCGGATGCACCTGTGCGATTGAGCACCTACACGACTGGGATCTCAATCGTACGTCTTGTCATGCGACTAAACTCTCAGTCGGGCGATTGAGCCTCAGTCGTGCGAATGGACTTAGGCCGTGCGTTTGTCCCTCAGTCGTTTCCCCAATCGTGCGATTGACCCTCCAGTCGCCCAGCCCTAACTGTGCAGCGACTGGAGTTCATCACGAACTGCAGCCGCGATATACGGCTGAAAAACCTCTCTAAACTCGATTCAAGCGCAAATTAGACCTCCTAAACCCTAAGGAATCATGCTAGGACATCATACAAACTCATACTAGTCCAAAATCTTACATTAAACATACTAAACATGATTTCACTTAAATGGGTTAAACATACACTTTACAAAAATAGGGTTTTTATATGTGATCCAGCCCCGAAATCGTATGAAAACATGGAAATGTGGGGACCTAGAACTCACAATAGCAGGTAGGAGATGAAATGCTCCGTTTGGACTCGTTGCTCGACAAGTTTCACGCCCAGATCACCCTTTTCTCTTTTTTTCTCTTCGGTCGCCCCTCTCTCTCTTTTTCTGACTGAACTTTGCGAGTATGGAGGAGGGTAAGAGTGCCCTCTTCCTTAAATACTCCTCGTCCAGTCGCCCCTGCTTCAGTCGCGTCGGCACTTCAGTCGCCTGGGCTTCATGCGACTGAGCCTTCAGTCGTGTGATTGTCGGGCGTATGAAACTCCAGTCGTGTGACTCCATGCGTATGGAGCTTCAGTCGTCTGATCTTCATTTGACTGAGTCTCCAGTCGGTTGAGCTTCATTCGTGTCTCAGTCGGCTGATTGGCTCTCAGTCGCATAACACTGCAGAAAGGGAAATTTCCGGGTGTTACATCTCACTTGTCTTCATTTCCATTTTAGAGCTTCTGAAGGGAAGAGATTTTCCTTCCAAAGCTTTCTTCTTCTTGTTCTTCTTAGAAGTCTTCTTCTTGGTTACGTGGATAGTACTTGGAGGTGGATGGTTCAGTTGGCTTCTTTCTAAGAGACTTCTTGTGAATGGAAGACTGATCTTGATCACTTTCGATCTCCATTTGTTTCTTATTAGATGCTCCAGCAAGCGTCCTAGGGTGAGGCTTGCTCTTGGAGGTGGATGGTTCAGGCTATGTAGCAGTGGTACACAGTTGATCAGCCTTCATTCCTTCATATGGATGAGTTGGACATGAACTTTAACTATTGGTACTAGAGTTTAGAGTTAAGTCCTCAGTCTTCACCACTTCAAACCCTGCAGAGATAAAGACTAGTTTTTGCTTGGAGTTGAAGGTGGCCTTGATCTCTTGAATTTTCTTTGATCTTCTTTTAGTTGCTTTGATCAAGTTCTTCTTCTTAGACTTTTTTGTCCCTGATTTATTCCACTCCTCAGGAGAATAGTGCCCCTTGTTAGGATGATCTTCTTCACTCATCTCAGATCTATCCTTCACTATCTCTTCTTCATCCTCTTCATCAATGGGGTCTATGAAAGAAAGCTCATTTTGACAAGTTCTACACCTAGGAGATCTTACAGATAATAGAGTGTTTGGAGGAGCTATTTCTCTAGATCCCAGTCCCTGCTTGTTCTGATAATACACTTTTACATCAAGGTATGAGGATATTATGTTCTTGAATGTCTCTTCTTCAAGAAGATATTTTTCATCCTTGGCTTTGCTGATCACAAGCTCAGCCTGACACTTAGTTAACTTAGTGATGAGATTTTAATATGAGTCCTAAAGTTGGTATGCTCATGCTTAAGAGTTGAAATGGTTTTCTTTAAATATTCTATTTTAAGTTTATAATCATTTTCAACTCTTTTGAAATCAGCTTTTATTATGTTTAAGGACTCAAGATCAGATCTCATCTCTAAGTTACAGGACCTATATTTACGTATTTTAACAATGCACTCTGGGGTACAAAGATGTTCCAATACCTTGGCTTCTTCATGTTCTGCCTTTAGTGCTTGGTTTGGAGATACATCTTAAACCTAGAAACTCCAATCAAAGCCTCCTTCTTCAATAGCAACTACAGCTTACTGCTAGGGCTTCTCAGTGTGTGGAGCTCCCTTAGTATAGTTAGGCTTGGGTTGTGCTTGGCCACCATTAGTCCTTGGTGCCTTGCACTCCGTAGCAAAGTGTGCCATCTGGTTAAAGTTGTAACACTTCACTTTGCTTTTGTCCAGTCCAAACTTTCCACTAGATACATTGTTGGGAAACTTCCTCCCTGTCCTCTTGTAGAATTTCTTGGCTCTTTAAGTGAGAAGAGCCATCCATTGGACTATCTCCATGTACTCCAGGTCATCTGGATGGATACAGTCCAAATCATCAAGGGTGAAGAGGAAGTTTCCTGTGATTTCATTAGCAGACACAAAGGCTTGTGATAAGCTTGTCTCTTGGAATGGGCTTCCTTGGATGTAGCTCTCCCTTGATGTCTCTAGGAAGGTGATGAAAAGGCCCTTTTATAAGTTTTTAGGGTAAGAGATAAGATGATGTTGTGGTTCTCTATAATCCCTTTCAACCACATGGAGAGCGGAACTCTGCTGATTGTTGGAGTTACCAAATGGATTTTTCATGTTCAGCTCCATCTGGTAGCCACTGAGTGTGTCATACAACTCGATGAGAGTAAGGGTCTTAAGGTTTTTCGTCCTCTTAATAACCATATAGTAGTATGTCCATTGTGTTTGAAGAGAGGACATGAACTTCCTCATAATATCCGAATTCTCGAGCTTTACTCTAACATCTATTAGAGTATCCATAATCGTAACATACTTGAAGTATTGTTGAGTCATGGTTTCACTTGTTTTGAAAATGAAATGCTGAAACTGCTGCTTCAAGAGGTCTTTCTTATTCTCTTTAGCTTCACTAGACTCCTCATATATCAGCTTTAGTGTATCCCATAGTTGCTTGGTACTTTTACGCTTCTTGAAGCCTCTATAGATGGCATTTGGAAGAGCAATTTAGAGAGCGGTCATGGCCTTCTGATCTACATCTATTCTTTTCCTATCTTCTTAGAGTAGTCAGCAACTTCCTTTGAAGTCATGCCACCTCTAGCAGCAGCTAAAGAGGTGCATGGAATGTAAGGTCCTAAGGTAACAGACTCCCATATCCTGCTGTCTTGAGACTGGATGAAGCCTTCAATTCTTAGGCACCAAGTGTCCAAATCATCAGGAGTGATAAGTAGGGACTTTACCACTGGTTTCCATATCAGACTTGGAAGCTACCATTTGAGATGTTAAGTGATTTGTACATTGAGAGGATTTAAGATGGTGAGATCTGACAATCAAGAGCCTGGAATGCTCTGATACCAATTGCAAGTCCGGTTAAGGGTGGTCAATATAATCAGTCTCATAATAAGAAGAGTGTTTGAACACTTAACATATTAAATAGGTGTTGGATTTTGTATGCCCAAGACACATAGAACATTGATGTGGTTAGTACGTAGTGATCCAAGTCGGGTCATACCCAATAACAAGCTTAGCAAACACCAATTAATATTTAATTGATGATATGATCATACAATTAAATAATTACACCAATTTAGAAAAAAATGGGTTTTCTAAATAAATTGTATGTGAGAAAGAACAAATTATGAGGATAGTTTGTTCATGGATATTATTTGTTATGTTGTCTAAATTAGTTAAGCAACATCAAATAATAATAGTGTGTGCGTGTGCATATTATCTATAATTAAAAGGTTAATTATGTAAAAAAACATTTTGTAAAAACTTAGGAGGTTTTAAAAGGGAAAACCCTAAAAGGGTTGTTGAAGTGGGGTTTGGCCGCAAGGGCCTTTGCCCTTCTTCTCCCTTTTTCTTGTTTTTGAAACAAAAATACTCTCTAAGAACACACACACATCTGATCTAGACCTCTCTCACATGCAAAATCGATCACCAAGACTAGTGTTCCTCATCTAGAAGACGGATTTCATGGATGAAACAAAGTTCCAGCAGCTTTGTTGTGGTTCACGGTTGGAACTTGTTTCCAACAGCTTTCTTGATGCGATTTGGTGTTCAAATCCTAGCAAATATGGTGTTTTCTTGAAGGCTTGTGGGTATGAACACTTGAGAACATCTATTGTTGATGTTTTGGTCATCCAAGAACAACTTCAACTTCATCAAACATCCACGATTTTTCAGCAGCTTTGCAAGGTAGTATGTATTGCTTCTTTGGGTTGTTTTATTTGTGATAACTAGTTCAAACACATATATAAGATCCTTGCATTCTTGGGTTTGTTGTAGACATGCAATGCACCATGTTTTTCAGATTTCAAATGATATTTATTTGATGTTAATCCGCTGCGTTTTCAAGTTTAAAATGGTTAAACAACATTGTTTAGATCCAACAAACCCGACAATGGCATCTAGAGCCGGATATGTGGATGACTAGTTTCATATGTTCTTGTAAAATTGGTTTTATGAGTTTTTAACAACCATATTGGGGCTGTTTGTGATGTTGTGGTGATACCCCAACCCTTCAAGGTTAAATCTTGCATGCTTAGATTAAATCTTGAATGGAATGATATCAAATTAGTTGATTGTGTTTTGTTTGGACAAAAGACCCTAAATTCTTGGTTTGTGTTGGCTGAAAATTTAGGGTCAAATGGGGTTCATTTAGTTTATGAAATGATGTATATGGATACATGTTTTAGTGCATAACATAGCCTTGACCATGTATGTTTTGGATTTGGTTGATTGTGGAATTGTCATGTTGGTTGTATTTTTTCTATTTGGGTTGTAATAATTCCTTTTGGTGTTTCTATTTGGATTGTAATTTGTTTATTCATTTGGAAATGTAATAAATAGATTAGGAGTATTTTTTTCTTTTACTAGAAAATATGTATTAGGATATATATTTTGTAAAAGAAGATGCTCGGGAAGGAAGCACAAAAGGAAGACACAAAGGATGGACTTGAAGCATTTGGATGCAAGTTCAAGTGGGAGTCTTTGGAGACCTCATCATTTGTGTTGTGATCAACCCTTAGGAAAGACCTTATGACGACACTTGTGATGGCAAACAAGTGTAGTCAACTTAGTGGCTATAGTTATGCACATATGTTTGTATGATTGTGCTTGTTTGGTTGTTTGTTGTATGATTGTTATTTGATATTTGGATATGCATAACAAACTAATTAACAAACTTAACAAGCTAAATTTTATGGTTCTTAATCATTAAATAATTAATAAAAGGTTATTAAAAGGGTTAATAATTTAATAAAAGAGGTTTTATTAAAAACGAACCATAGGATACCTTGTATTTGAAAGCATGCAAATAGAAGGTATATATAGAGTTTTCAAACTAGAATTAATGAAAACTAAAAATCCCTTTTCAAACAAGTTTAACACCGTCCTTTTGCACAACACTTAAGTCATTTGGAAACTCTTAATGGGATAAAGGTCACCTAACCATTATGAGGGAACTTATGACTTAAGGTGGGAATACCACATTGGTGGGATAAAGATCACCTAACCACCTGTGTTGGTAAACTCACATGTGTGTGCAAGTAGGGTAACTTGATTTGCAAACCATGTTGAATGGATCACCTAAAATATGGTTTCCAAATGGTGTTGATGGGATTAACATGCCGACTTTGCATATGATGTTTAAAGTCGATCCCATACCGCTAGAAGTTGCAAAAGGTTGCAATTGTCAAACGTTGACTACCTTGTTAATTTGAATAGTGGGATAAAGGTCACCTAACCATTATTTGAATGTAACGTTGGATTCTAGATTTTAATTATTAATTGTCTATGAGACATAAAGGGTATTAATAATTAAAATGAAAATTTTCAAAAATACTAAAAGGAACTTTGTAAAATTTGTAGAATGGCCGCAAACAATAATGCTACCACCCCGACCGTCCATACCCTATCCCTGAGAACTATTTTAGAGAGGGATCGTCTGGACCATAATAACCTTATGGACTGGTCTCGAAACTTGAGAATTGTTCTCAAGCAAGAGCAAAGGCAAATGTCCTTGACGATCCTATTCCTAACCAACCCGACCCCGACGATGTTGAGGCCGCCTCGAGAGGCTTAGCTGTCCTGTCTCAAAGAAGTTGGCCAAGGATTTGATCCTTAATGGCCTAACTAAATGTTTGAGACATTCATAATGAATTGCAATATGAATGGATATGACAAGAGCATTGGTGAGTTTCACGCAATGCTCACAACAGCTAAGGCAGGGATAGGTAGAAAGGTTCTACCTATTCTCTAGACCAATAAGGTAGGCATTGGAAAGGCCATTCCCGATCCCAAGGCAAATGTTTCCAAAGGAGAAGGGCAGATCAAAGGCAAAGGGGAAGGGAAGATCAAAGCGGAACCTCCAAAACCTAAGCTTATGAAGCCTAAGGTAATGAAAATGATCCATGCTTTGAGTATGGAGAGATAGGTCATTTGAAATGGAATCGTCCAACCTATCTCAATGAGTTGAGAAATAAGAGGGATGCTGGGCAAACCTCAAGCACAACTTTCATAATCCACATTGACTTAAATGTTATTTCCTCAAAGCACATGGGTAATTGGATACCACATGTGGAACTCACTTTTGCAATCTGATGCAAGGGTTCAAAAGAAATAAGCACTTTAAGAAAGGAGACTATGTTTTGAAAAATCCAAAAGGTTTGGAAGTTGTTCTTCAAAACATTTTATATGCTCCTTGTTTGACTAGGAAGATGAGTTATGTTTCCCTTTTAAAATGATATGGTTATGATTTAAAGATAGTAAATGATGGTATTTATATTTATATGGATGATGTACATTATTTCAATGCTATGCCTTCTAATGATGTTGATGAATTGGTTCATGATGATTCATCCTATAATAAAACATTATACCCATCATGCCCTAAGAGACTTAAAATGGTTTAAGTGGCTCTCATTCTTGTCATTGTCATCTTGGTTACATAAACAAGAATCTTATTTAAACACTTTAAAAGAATGGTCTTTTGAAAACAAATGAAAATTGTTCATTTGATAAGTGTGAATCTTGTTTACAAGGCAAGATGACCAACACGCCCTTTAGTGGTACTAATGAGAGGGCAAAAGACTTATTAGGAATCATACATTTGGATGTATGTGGTCCTTTTAAGACAATGACAAGGTATGATGAAACTTACTTCATTACCTTAACCGACGATTATAGTCGCAATGGTTATGTGTACTTGATGGCACATAAACATGAAGAATTTGAAATGTTCAAAAACTTCAAGGATGAAGTAGGAAATCAACTCGATAGAACTACCAAAGTTCTCCGTTTAGATAGAGAAGGTGAATACCTAGGTGATACTTTCAGGGATCATCTAGGAAGTTGTAAGATTGTCTCACAACTTACCCCTCACAGAACACCATAACATAATGGTGTGTCTGAAAGGAGATCGAACCCCATTGGATATGGTTCGACCTATGATGGCTATAAGCTCACTATCTCTATAATTTTGGGGTTTCGCACTACTCTCCGAGGCTCATATTTTGAATATGGTCCAAACCAAGAAAGTGGATTCGACGCCTTTTGAAATATGAAATGGAATAGTTCCATCTCTATCATATTTAAAATTATGGGTTATGAAGCTTATGTTAAGCTTAACACCCAAACCAACTGAAAGTCGATTCACTAAGTGTATATTTGTTGGATATCCAAAAGGACTGTATAAGATACTACTTCTTTGATCCAACAGAGCAAAAGGTTTTCATTGCTCAAAAGGCAGAGTTCCTGGAAGCCAAGTTCCTTATGGAAGGAATGACGCATAGAATAGTGGAATTTGATAAGGATCAAGATCCACAAGCCGATACACATTTGGTTGACACTAGCAATCAACAAGAGGTTGTTGATAATGATCAAGAGGTTGATCGATACACACAAAACGTTCGCAGATCTAGTATAGTTAGCATTCCACATGAAAGATGTGGATTTTTCATAGATGGATGCTACGTTGTTGACTCCGAAAAGGCAACAACATACTATGATGCAATGTCCAATTCGGATTGTGACATATGGCTAGGAGCCATGAACGTAGAGATGCAATCCATGTATGACAACCAAGTTTGGGAATTGGTTGACTCTTCACTTAACTTCAAACTGGTTGGATGCAAGTGGGTTTTCAAGAAGAAAACTGATATGCATGGAAACTTGGATACTTACAAGGCAAGACTTGTAGCAATAGGTTTCACTCTAAGTCAAGGGGTTGATTATGATGAAACCTTCTCGCCAATGGCAATGCTAAAGTCTATCAGGATATTGTTTACCACAACTACTCATTATGATTATGAGATTTGGTAAATGGATGTCAAAACCGCTTTTCTTAATGGACACCTCGAAGAGACTGTCCATATGGTTCAGCCTGATGGTTTTGTCAATCCAAATCATCCTGATAAAGTATGCAAGTTAAAGAGATCAGTCTATGGATTGAGACAAGCATCGACAAGTTGGAATCAACATTTTGATGAAGAGATCAAGAAATTGGGTTTCATCAAGAACGCTGACGAGGCTTGTGTGTATCAAGGGGCTAGTGGGAGTGTAATTACGTTCTTAGTATTGTATGTTGATGACATACTATTATTTGGTAATGATTTTCAACCATGGAAGGTGTTAAAACCTGGCTTGGAAATAGTTTTTCAAAAGGGGGTCTCCGTGAAACCGTCTATATTTTGGAAATAAAGATCTATAGGGATAGATCGAGACGGTTGATAGGGTTAAACCAAAGTGCATACATCGATAAAATCTTGAAAAGGTTCAAGATGGAAAACTCTAAGAAAAGTATAGTACCTATTCAAAGAGGGACAATATTGAGTGCATCTCAATATCCAAGCTCAAAGGGTGAGCAACATCGCATGAAGGACATCCCATATGCGTCTGCTATAGGATCCATCATGTATGCGATGATATGCACTAGACTGGACATGTCATGCGCATTAAGCATGACAAGTAGATATCAGCTGAATCCAAGTAACAGCCATTGGATGGCTGTTGAAAGTATATTGGAACACCTTAGGAGGACTAAGGATAAGTTTCTAATATATGGATCTGATGAAGAGGAACTAGTTGTAAAGGGTTACACGGATGCTAGTTTCGAAACTGATCGAGATGATCCTCGATCACAATCGGGGTATTTCTCCATTAAGAATAGTGTAGCATTGTCCACTACAGAATTCGAATACATAGCCGCCTCATTAGCAGCTTGGGAAGCTGCATGGATAAAAAGGTTTATCACCAATCTAAGGATGGTCTCTACCATTCAAGACCCCTTAGAAATCTTTTGTGATGACGAGGGTGCGATTGTTCAAATCAAGGAACCCCGTGCACATCAAAAGATTAGGTACAATGAGCGGAAATTCAACTACATAAGGGATGAAGTTGAAAAGGGGAAAATATGTATTCGCAAAGCTCACTTTGATCAAAACATTGCGGATCCACTCACGAAGATCCTTGAAAGGGCAAAGCATGAAAGTCATACTTGTGCCTTGGGACTTCGATATTCTAGTGATTGGAATTGATCTGTTTAGTATTAATATTATTAATATGGAACAATTGTAATACTTAACTTATCTATGTATTTACGATATTTTAAGTAATGTTCCTTTTAGCATGTTTACATCCATGAATAATTTTATTATTCTAAATGTCCGTAGTCGGTCATATTTGTGGGAAAAAATATGAATGTAAGACTATTATGAACTTGGATTGGTGGATATTCATAAGGCATGAATATAGAGCAATTGGTTGCTACCAAGGTTCATAGATATTCGTGGGATACGAATGTTGGACTGACCCGCATCTCAAATCTTACTACATGGAATCTTATTGATTGATCATAAGTAAATTTGAGTAAAGGCGAATATCATTTGGTATCCTCCGACCTGAGATACATATTGGGTTTTGATATTCACCAAGTGTTATACCTTGAGCTAGTTCTTCACTAATATGAAATAATTGTTAGTACATAAGGCTATGTTCAGGTATGACATAAAGTGATTGTGAGAAACGTATGTAGTCAAGATGGGATTTGTTCCTCTTATTCGTTGAGAGTATGATGTCTAAGGCCTGATTAAGTTAAATCAACAAGGAATGATCATTCTATGTCCTTGGATTTAACATGACATCTGTAACAAAAGGATAAATGATTGATTCACCTAAATCATTTCAAGTTGGATACTTGAAGGGGATGATGTTATTGAATGGCTTCTAAGTCATGCGTATTAAGGGTAGTAAACCGTTGTTAGGCGGTATTTACTGCTTGCATCAATCTTCTATGTATCTTGTGCAAGTGGGAGATTGTTGGATTCTGTATGCCCAAGACACATAGAACATTGATGTGGTTAGTACGTAGTGATCCAAGTCGGGTCATACCCAATAACAAGCTTAGCAAACACCAATTAATATTTAATTGATGATATGATCATACAATTAAATAATTACACCAATTTAGAAAAAAAATGGGTTTTCTAAATAAATTGTATGTGAGAAAGAACAAATTATGAGGATAGTTTGTTCATGGATATTATTTGTTATGTTGTCTAAATTAGTTAAGCAACATCAAATAATAATAGTGTGTGTGTGTGCATATTATCTATAATTAAAAGGTTAATTATGTAAAAAAACATTTTGTAAAAACTTAGGAGGTTTTAAAAGGGAAAACCCTAAAAGGGTTGTTGAAGTGGGGTTCGGCCGCAAGGGCCTTTGCCCTTCTTCTCCCTTTTTCTTGTTTTTGAAACAAAAATACTCTCTAAGAACACACACACATCTGATCTAGACCTCTCTCACATGCAAAATCGATCACCAAGACTAGTGTTCCTCATCTAGAAGACGGATTTCATGGATGAAACAAAGTTCCAGCAGCTTTGTTGTGGTTCACGGTTGGAACTTGTTTCCAACAGCTTTCTTGATGCGATTTGGTGTTCAAATCCTAGCAAATATGGTGTTTTCTTGAAGGCTTGTGGGTATGAACACTTGAGAACATCTATTGTTGATGTTTGGTCATCCAAGAACAACTTCAACTTCATCAAACATCCACGATTTTTCAGCAGCTTTGCAAGGTAGTATGTATTGCTTCTTTGGGTTGTTTTATTTGTGATAACTAGTTCAAACACATATATAAGATCCTTGCATTCTTAGGTTTGTTGTAGACATGCAATGCACCATGTGTTTTCAGATTTCAAATGATATTTATTTGATGTTAATCCGCTGCGTTTTCAAGTTTAAAATGGTTAAACAACATTGTTTAGATCCAACAAACCCGACAATAGGGAACCGGGTTTGAGTAAGTGATGATAAGAACACAAGTAAACAATGAGATAAAATAAAAGAACAAGATAAGTATGGTTTTCAAGAATGTTGTATATTGCTCTAAAGTTCTATTACAAGTGTTACAAAGCATAAGATAAAATACAAGACCTGAGATACTTTATGCAACATCCTACAGCCGGCTATACTTTGAAAGCTAGCTGGAAACACTAATCTAGATAACAAGATCAATGTAGAGTCAAAAGGCAATATTGCCTTTTGACTAGTGACTATGACATTTCATAGCTTACATCCTAATATATTACAAAAGGATAAAATGTACAAAGTAGAAAGTTACAGACTCAAGACCTCAATCTACAGTTGCAAAAGCATGAACCTTTTCACCAACTTATACAAGTTGGTGAGTCTTTAGAGTTCTAGCGGAAAGTGGGTTAGCTTTATGCCAAAGTTGGTCAGAGAAAGCATGTCTTATCTGTCTTCAGAAGAATCAGTCTTCACTTTATTGGCTACGGAGGACTTTGTCTTTGAAACTTTGGAAGACTTCATCTTTGGCTTCGGAAGATTTGATTTTTGGCTTTGGAAGATTTTACACTTAGAATATTTTCTATGAAGGGTGTAAAACTTCTAAAGTAACTTCTACATTGTACGTAGTGCATGCATTGTGGAAGTTCTTTGGTTGCTTTGATTGCATCAGCCTTTCTAATATAACCTTACAATCTGTATCTGAATTTTTGTTAACCTGCATGATCTGTATAATAACAAGTATGTTAATCTGAAATATGTTAAAACCTATGATATCTAGACCTGAAATCTATATTTTGTTAACCTGGCATGTTCAAATGATATATGATATGCGTACTAGGTGGTTATGATGATCTGATGTATAGTTATATGTATGTGTGTTTATGTCGTGACAGCTGTATTCGCTACAATATTTGTGTCAACTCTTCTTTTATCTGTTCACTGGGCACTCGCTTAGGCACATTGTTTCTTCATGGCAGGTATGCAAGTCAATCAAGGGAATGTGTAAAAAGCGTTAAAGAACAAGCTAGAAGTGAAAAGACAATAACTAAATAAGACATTTAGCATTTATTCTAAGAATTTAATATTTTGGTTTTAAACTAATGTAAAGGTATTGGTTTGACTTTTTTAATTTCCACATTTATTAGTATCTCTGATTACTGTCATGTATGATACGTCAGCCCTATTCGGAGTGGGGTGTTACTGATGCGGAGATTGGCAACCACGTGTGACATCCCGTGTTTCCAAGTTGATATCCGTACATTAATAAAATGTGCTAAATTGGTTAAATGCATAATAAGACTTAATTTTATGATAATTAAGGTCATCTAAAGTCTAGCAAAGCCCTTTTGTGCATAAATTTTGTGATTGGTAATTTTAAAAATTATCGGGTCACGTGGCGGTAAAAACTTTTACTAGCATCGGTGATAATTTGGTTATTTATATCTAGTCAATATATTTTAATTCTTATAATTTAATGCATTATAAGTGAAAATATTTTTAGTTATGAAAAATAACAATTATTATTATTAACCTTGATCGCGTAAAATTAAGACTTTTAAATATCGTCTTGATGTAATATAAAGTCTGTTGCACGCTGTATCAACGTGTTAGATATTAATATATTGATTGGTAATCATTTTTACTCATGATGTAAATCTACGGAAAGCCTGAAATTAATATTTTAACTTTATAGAAATTTTCCGCGTAAAAAAACTATGACACACCGTAATTTCAGGTTAACACCATTCAGACTGTTGTCGTTATCACCGTTACATTCTCGTTATTACCCGAAACGTATACAAGCATCGCCACCGACATCGTTAAATAAATTATGATATATAATACTAACATTGGTGTTGTAGAGGATTCAAATAAACGGGATTACTTAAGGAATCCTCTTAATTAACATAGCTCGCCCATTTACGTCGTTATCAACCAAAACAAATTCAGGAACTCGGGGACTAAGTGCGAGGACCAAACGTGACAAATTGCCAAACTAGGGTTGGGTATATAAACCCCTTACCAGCCCTAATTTTCATTTCCACTCCCTTTTCTTCTTCTTTTTCACCATCTCCTCCTCCACCTCTCTACCACTGTAACATCTCGTATTTTTGTTAATTAAAAGGTTAACTTCGTTAAGTTTATAAAATGACCTTTTGTGTCGTTTTGAAACTTGGAGGATTTGTTATACTTAATAATTAATTTGGTGATTAACAAATTAATGAATAATAATAACATTATAAGTGTTATAATGTTTACCTATTATTATTTAAGGTGATAATAATCTTAAATAAAATAATAATTATAATAATAATAATGATAATAATATTAACAATAATAATATTAATAACAATAATGTTAATGATAATAATATTAACAATAATAATCTAGATTTTATAAACTTTATACTTGTAATTAATAAGTATTTACATAAAATAATAACATTTCAAACTTCAGGGGTTAATCTGTAAATTATTTAAAACTAAATCAGAACCTTAAAACTTAAGTGGCAACTCATGTAAACCGCAGGAACCATTGGTGTAAATTATTTAAATAACCCAAACCACCCCCCTTTCATTCCCGCATTTCCGGCAAGACCTCCGGCCGCCGACCGCGGCTCCGGCGAAGCCAAAAACAGGGCTTTAGGTCGCGGTTTCGACCTTAAAACACACCATTACAATCGTGAGACTAATACGAACCTGTGAGCGACCTTTAATTGTGTTTTAATTGGGGTTTTGATGGTCGATACGTGTAACCAAATGAGTCTTGAATCCCCAAAGCCGTTACACATCTAAAACCAATAATAAACAAATTAAACATACATAAACGTTCAAGTAATCATCTCGAAGTTATTAGCAACATCAATTTCACCTGAAACAACCTTGTAAATCGATTTAATTGGTGAAACGGCTGACTTTAAACTCTATAGCCGTTGGGCAAGTAATCGAACAATAGAGTCTATTTAACATAGGGGAATCATAACATTTGATCCCTTTAAACTTATTATACACTCAATCGCTTGGAAATACAACAGAAACATCGAATTTGACCCCCCTTTTCTTCGAGTGTGAACCGAGACGAACACGAGCATAAACACTTCAATTCGGTTACAATCAGGTAAGTTTAATATATCATTGTGATCGTTTACACCTAGGGAACAAAATCCCTTTGTTTTAAATCATTAACAACACCGATTTGATCTTCAATTTTGGAATTTAGCAAATTAGGGTTCATCCAATTTTGGGGAAGTTTGTAACTGATATTTTTAAGAATTGGGAACCAAGATAAACCACGGCCACGGCCTTGGTTCACTGGTTCCCCACTCACTTGTCAATCTAGAGGTCCCGGGTTCGAACCCGGGCACCCTCTTATTATTTTTAAAAAGGTTTTTCAGCCTTAAATCAATTTCAGAAAATTTTTATTAAATATAAAAGTAGTTTTTATAAAATTTAAATATTTTTTTCAAGACACCAAATAATTTACTAAATATTTAACAAATCTAAATAATTAAATAACTTTATTTAAATCCTTTTTTACAAGGTTATTTTGGTTTAATTTTGTTAAAAAGGATTCCAAATAATACATAATAAATTAGTTTTGGTTCAATCGTTATATTTTAAATCATGGTTATTTTAAAAATATTTATTTAAACTTTTATACAAATGAATTCTTTTAAAATAGTTAAATAATTATTATATAAAATTGAACCTGAAACAATAATTTAAAAATCGTTAAAATATTAATGAATACAATATTATTGTTATCTTTTAAAGAATTACTTTTATATTTGTGGGAATTATATAATATACTTAGAAAATTTTAAAGATCTAACTACATTTTGAACTTCATCATTATTATATCTAACTCATTTCTAAAACGCTTAATCACCTATATAATTCCTCTAATGGCATTAAAAACGTAAATAACTACTTTATAAATTTAATTACTTAACAAAACCCCTTAAAACTATTGAAACTCTAATTTATATTTGAACATTAAACTTATCATTAACCTAAACTTGTAACTAGGTGCCTTGTAATGGATACTTGGATTATCTTTTGATCTTTTATCATCTTGTAATGATTATATCAATGTGAGTATTTCCATACCCCTTTTTCTTATTTTTACACTTTGGGGTGAAACATGTTAACTTGTATCATTGCACTTGTAAACTTATTCGAGTCTTGTAAACTTTATGGCAATTTACTTGTGTGTTGTGGTTAGTTGAACTTTTGTGGTTACCATGTTATGGCGTTATATGTACAATCATTAACTATTGCTAGCCTGGCGACGTCATAGATCTATGGGCCTGACAAGCCTGCTTGGTTGATCCAAGTACACTTAGCTAATCGTATATACTTTTAACGTTTGACACTTGTAAAACTTTGTCAAGGTTTGATTGTTGCATTATTTATAACATCCCTAATCACTTTATTCACTAACTGATGACTTGAATTGCCGTCTTTTATATATTCGATGTATTGAAAACTATGGAATGCTCACCAACATTTTTATGTTGACCTTTTATTTTTAACATGTTTCAGGAATACCTCAAGTATGTGTTCTACACTTTGAAGCTTATCACACATAGGATTGGACTTAGAGAAATAAACGAATGATCTTGTTACTTTTATCTTTATATTCGTAGTGTATCTTTGTTTGAGCCTCTTACTTGTATTGTTACAATGGAATCTTGATTAATATATTTGGTATTAATAATAGCCTTATGTGGCTATGAACAATTGTAACTCTCACACTTCGACGATTCCGCCGTCAAGGTTGGGGTGTGACAACCACCTCCTAGCACCAACAATCACCTTGTTTGAGCTCGTTTTCGCCAGGGAAATCGTAGCTACAGCTGAGTTAACACATTTATAGCAGGTAGGCGACCTCGGTCGTCCATTTTATTGCGTTTCACTGTAAGGCCCCGCTCCCGGGCACCTTACGGTTGGTCATTCATCGCACATAAAACATACATTTGATATACACCCATAAACATCTTAGATAAACAACATATGTTAAGTAATAAAACGCAGCGGAATTAATAAGAAATACATTCTCATTTCATCATAAAAGCTTTTACATCGTTGTCTTGAATCAAAATACAAGCTTTCTTTACATTACCTAACTTTACTATGATTGCCGCGGAAGCATATGAAACCGAGGATTTCATAAGTAATCCCCGTTATGTGAATCCTCAACAATCATAGGGTCATAAACAGTGACCTCTAGTATAGAAATATAAAAATTTTTCATCATAAAGAAGATTCCTTAAGTAATCCTGTTTATGGGAATCCTCAAGAAATCTTGCACTTGCATGCAACATAATGTGTTGCGTGCATTATGGGCCCACAACACATGACGTTGCAGCATTATCAAAAGGAGAATGCCATCACAAAAGAGCTGAGTAGCCGCCTCGTGCCATCCCCAGCAACACTACCTGCCAACTGGAAACACATAAAAAGTCAGCGTTGCTGAGTGAGTTCTAGTTTTATAATAAACATACTTTGTTTTCGTTAAAACCATTCCTTTCTTTATACGTGATCATACATCATACATACATGTAGATAATATTTTTATTATCTCTTTCATTCATTCATTCGTTACATCTTTATCGTTCAGTTCTCATATGGATCCTGTCAGGCTTTACCCACTTCATGGCACGTAGCGATGATTACTGTGGTCGAATGACAAGGATCCCGTTTCATCTTTTCTTGCACATTGGATATCCTTTGCACCACTACCGTATGCTATACCTCGATCAGTCTTAGCTACTGGGCCGAAGTCATAAAATGAACAACAAAACGTATGCCACGGTACTAGAGGTAAGCGGTAGGGGTACCATACATATGGTCAATCACCAAGAAGGACCCGTTCACCTTATCCAATGCTTGCAAGACATCTTTCGTTCGTTCATTCATCAATGCATGTATTCATCATCTTTTTACCCATTCATTCGTTCATTAATACATGCATTCATCGTCGTGTTCCTCTTTCATTATCTTTCACTTTACGTTACATAATACTTTGTTCATTCACTTTCATAGTTTGTAAAGTTTTAGAAAGATAAACATACATAATCGTAAGGAACATACACATATCATACATTCACCATCATACCAAGCATCACACACATATGGTATACCATAGGTATACCCATACAACATCATCATCATCATCATGCCTAAGTTACTCGTCTACCCAAATAAATCAGGTCTTGCTAGACTTATAGCCGTATTTCACATTCTGGTTCACCTGCATTAGTCTGACTATCCGTATTAGTCAATGCGGATGGGTAATACCTTATCCGCATTAGTTGCCCATCCGCATTGTTTAATGCGGATGAGGAATGTCTTACCCGCATTTCTTGAAGTTGTCCGCATTCGCCAATGCGGCTGAGTTGCCTTGATCATTTTCTTTTTATTGGGACAATGCGGATGAGGCATTTCCCGGCCCGCATTTCCCTTAGCCTCCCGCATTGGTTAATGCGGTCGACTTCCTTAGCCTCACTCTGGTCATCCGCATTGGCTAATACGGTTGATCAACTTAGCCACATTTGCTTCGGCAGTCCACATTGGACAATGCGGTGGAGCGTGACAACCTGCAACTTAACTTGTACTATGCTCGTATCTCATTCATCAGCTTAACACTTCTATAGCACAGAATCATCTCATTGTTCATTCAGAACCACTTAAATGTCATGTATACTAATCTAGAACATACATTAACAGTATACCTATGAACATACATACGTGAAACATATATATCTGTTTTGGAACGTTCGCACCAGCTTCCCTAACAGACCGTATACTCATATACATACACATACAGGTACGGGGTAACACCCGCAACCCGAAAACTGTTTTAAAATGTGTTCCAGCCCTAAAATCGTTCGAAAATGCATAAAAGAAGGGGTCTTAGAACTCATATTGTGTTGCTGGGTGTGGCTTCTTCAAAATCGGTCGCCGTGGAACCCAGTACCTCGAATCTATCTTTTTCTTCTTCTTCTTGTTCGTTCTTCAGCTCTCGTGGTTTGCTCTTTCTCTCTCTAAAACATTCGCTGATTTGGGGTTGTGAGAATAGACTGGGCAGCCATCCCTATGTATATCAGATATTTCTCTTTTCTTTGTACTTTTACATAAAACCCCCTTGTACTTTCTCTTTCTTTTCCTTTTCCTCCAAAATTCTTTCTTTTCTTTTCTTCTTATTATTTCTCTTCGTCAAATCAAAATTGCAGGTGTTACATTCACTTCTACGAATTTGGGGTTTCGGGTGCTCGGGTTCAACCCGAATGCATGAGGTCGTGGGCGTGCGTGTGATGTCAATCAGCATGTGCATTTTACTTAGACATGTTAGGAAAGAGTTTCTGGAAGTCCTTGATGTGTGAAAACCATGCACGGAACAGCTGAAGGCTGTTCAGCCCCACCAGCCGTCGCGATCTGCTGCAGTTCGCGACTGTGCCAGTCGTGCGACTGAGCCGTACGACTGGGCGTGTCGTGCGACTGAGTGGTGCGACTGGGGTGAGTCGTACGACTGAGTCCAGGCGTATGTGCGTGTCGTGCGATTGAATGCATATGATTGAGAGTGTGTGCGATTGAGTCAAACGGATGAATGTGTGCGACTGAGTATCGCACGACTAAAGGTCCAATCGTACGAATGAAGGTTCAGTCGTGCGAATGGCCGTTGAGTCGTGCGAATGGGTGATGTGTGGTACGACTGAATGATGAGTCGCACGAATGAGGATTCAATCGCAAGAGTGAAGTTCATTCGTACGATTGAAGGCCTATTCGTGCGGATGAAGTGTCCAGTCGTGCATCTATCCTTGTTATGTGATTGGAGTCATTGTGAGTGAATTCTTCTTGTGTGTAGTGTGCCTATCGTGTTATGATAAGGTAACATCAGTAAAGTGTCATTTCCTGACCACAAAGATTAAAGTCAACGCTATCAACAAGCACATACTTTTTCAATCTAAAATAACCTAACCGTTTACAATTAACGACAACCCATTTGGGATCTACATAAGGTCTGATATGTGTATGCCTGCTTGTGTGTGTGTCACCCACGACCGAACCAATGCGACCCGACCCGACTAAACATTTCTATTAACACTAGACACAACATTAACGCTTAACATAACTGTCAATAGGTGTTTGACAGTTCATTGTAAACAACACTTGGGAGGCTTTCATCCTACATACTTACTACATAACCTGTGAGTCTTCACGGCCCTTATTTTGCTTTCTTTCCTTTTGGGGGAGAAAACATGCAAACAGATTTACATAAATGGTTTTAGTATTATTGATATCGCTTGTTACATTACTGCAAACACACATAACAATCCTGACATTCTCGAACCGTTAGTAATGTGTAGCGAGGTAATTCTGAGTAGTACTACTGGGTCTGACAAACCCTGCCCGGGCTAGTCGCGCTAGCTTGATTGGAGGTCAAACGGGTGCATTATTGACCTAACATTTGTCACTGTCTGGTGAGACGTGAAGGGGATACAACAAACATATAGGACATGCAAACGGTCAGCTTCGGTTCGAAACGCTAAGTATCATGGTCATAGGCTAGCTACCTAACGATATGCTTTATATACTAAACCATTTAAACGCTTTCTGACACATTTGTTGTTAATTAAACCTGTGAACTCACCAACTTTATGTTGACACACTTTAGCATGTTTTCTCAGGTCACAGGAACGCATAAGCTCATGATGCACGCTTCAGGAACACACTCAGAACATGCATTCATCGATCTTATTTTCTTGTATTAAACATTTTGTTTAGATTTGGCACTTATAACTCTCATGTAATGGATTTACGTTTCGTTTATACGCTTCTGCACTGTTGTTAATTTCGTTTATGTTCCGCTGAATGAAGTCAAATTGTAAGGCCCCGTTCCCAGGCACCTCATGGTCGGTCGTCATCGCACATAAAACATACATTTGGTATACATTCATAAACATCTTAGATAAACATAGCAGCGGAAACATTCAAAAGATACATTTCATTTATAATATAGATACTTTTGCCATTTAATACAATGTACATCAGTACAAAACATCTAGTGTTGCATTACATTACAAAAGCACTATTACAAAAGATTACATCGTTACTGATTACAAAATGGTCATAAACAGTGACCTCTAGTATGGAAATATTAAAATTTTTCATCATAAAGAAGATTCCTTAAGTAATCCCGTTTATGGGAATCCTCAAGAAATCTTGCACTTGCATGCAACATAATGTGTTGCGTGCATTACGGGCCTACAACACATGTTGCAGCATTATCAAAAGGAGAATGCCATCCCAAAAGAGCTGAGTAGTCGCTTCGTGCCATCCCCAGCAACACTACCTGCCAACTGGAAACACATAAAAGTCAGCGTTGCTGAGTGAGTTCTAGTTTTTAAAATAAACATACTTTATTTACATCATAAACCATTCCTTTCTTTCACATTATCATACATCATACATACACATAGATAATATTCTTTATTATCTTCATCGTTCGTTATACATCATTATCATGCAATTCTCATATGGATCCTGTCAGGCTTTACCCACTTCATAGTACTTGACTATGATTACTGTGGTCGAATGACAAGGATCTCGTTCATTTTTGCTTGCGCATTGAATATGTTTTGTACCAATACCATATGCTATACCCCGATCAGTCTTAGCTACTAGGCCGTGAATCCATAGAGCGTATGCCACAGTGGGCCGTGAATCAATAGAGTGTATGCCACAGTACTAGTAGGTAAGCGGTAGAGGTACCATGACCAGGGTCAATCACAAAGAAGGACCTATTTTCCTTAATTCAATGCTTGCAAGACTTAGTTCGTTCATTCATTAATGCATGTATCCATCATCATATTTCCTTTTTCGTTCATTCGTTAATACATGCATTCATCATCATGTTCCTCTTTCATTATCTTTCACTTTACGTTACGTAATACTTCATTCATTCATTTTCATAACTCGTAAAGTTTTGGAAAGACAAACATGTCAGGTTTGTTTAAAGATAAAACCGTTTTATCCTCTTGTTATTTCAGAAAAACGCAGCGGATATATATGTGTTTAAAACATGATTTTAAAGCTGAAAATCCATGTTTTATAATGACTAATATATGAAAGAAACAAACCCATAACAATAAGGATCATTTATGTGGATTAAACAAGCTATGAACATGATTTAATGTACATAAAATCACAGCTTGAACAAGCTGTGATATCTACCTTCTTCCAGCAGCAAACGACTAAAGAAAGGGAGATATTTGATGCTAGAAACGACCAAGACTTCAAGTATAGACGTCCTCAAGCTTGTATACCCTTAGCCTTTGATCAAACACCACTCTTGCTAGGTAGAAGACACCAAAAATTCAGCTCAAAACCTTCCAAAACCCTGCTGCTGGTTCGTAACTTTTGAGAGGGAAAGGGAGAGTTTTTCTTGCTAGTTGCATGTGTTATGAATGGTTAGAGAGAAGGGAATCCAAGACTTAACTTAGTGTAGTGTTCAATGCAAAATTGGTCCAATGAAAACCCAAGGGGGGAGGGCGGCCACAAGGCTGAATTCAAAAGGGTTTCCCCCTTTTTTTTGAACACATTCACAAGTTAAAATGGTCTTGAACTAGACATACAATTAACCTTTTAATTGTATGTACAAGTTATTTATAACTTATACAATTAATCATTTAACTTATAAGTTATAATCTCTCATTATTATTAGGTGTCATCTAACTAATTTAAATAACACATCAAATAATATAATTGAACAAATTATCCTAATAAGTTGTTCCCACTCATATGCAACTCGTTTAGAAAACCCATTTTCTAAATTGGTGTAAATATTTAATTGCATGATCATATCATCAATTAAATATTAATTGGTGTTTGCTAAGCTTGTTATTGGGTATAACCCGACTTGGATCATAACGTACTAACCACATCAATATTCTAAGTGTCTTGGGCATACAGAATCCTACAATCTCCCACTTGCCCAAGATTCATAGAAGATTGATGCAAGCAGTAAATACCGCCTAACAACGGTTTACTACCCTTTATATGCATGACTTATAGCCATTCAATAACATCATTCCCTTCAAGTACCCTACTTGAAATGATTTAGGTGAATCAATCATCTATCCTTTTGTTACAGATGTCATGTTAAATCCAAGGACACAGAATGATCATTCCTTGTTGATTTAACTTAATCAGGCCTTAGACATCTAACTCTCAACGAATAAGAGGAACAAATTCCATCTTGACTGCATACGTTTCTCACAAACACCTCGTGTTATACCTGAACATATCCTTATGTACTGTCCACTATTTCAGGACAGTGAAGAATAGGCTCAAGGTATAATACTTGGTGAATATCAAAACCCAATATGTATCTCAGGTCAGAGGATACCAAATGATATTCGCCTTTACTCAATTTACTTATGATCAATCAATAAGATTCCATGTAGTAAAATTTGAGATGCGGGTTAGTCCAATATTTGTATCCCACAAATATCTATGAACCTTGGTAGCAACCCATTGCTCTATATTCATCCTTATGAATATCAACCAATCCAAGTTCATAATAGTCTTACCTTCAAACTTGTTCCCACAAGTATGAACGACTACGGACATTTAGAGTAAACATTTTGCTCATGGATTAAACATGCTAAATTGGAATATTATTTGAAACATTATAACCAAATAATTTTATTCAAATAATAGAGAGTTCCACGTATCCAAATACAAAAATTTACAGATCAAATCCAATCACTAGAATATCGAAGTCCCATGGCACAAGTATGACCTTCATGCTTTGCCTTTTCAAGATCCGTGTGAAACTTTGCGAATACATATCTTTCCCTTTTCAACTTCATCTCGTATGTAGTTGAATCTCCGCTCAATGTGCCTAGTCTTTTGATGAGCACGGGGTTCCTTGATTTGAGCAATTGCACCCTCGTTATCACAAAAGATCTCTAGGGGGTCCTGAATGGAAGGGACAACCCCTAGATCGGCAATGAATTTCCTCAACCATGCAGCTTCTTGAGCTGCCAATGAGGCGGCGACGTATTCTGATTCTGTAGTTGATAGAGCCACCACATCCTGCTTGGAGCTCTTCCAGGAAACCGCTCCTCCATTCAGAATGAAAATGTATCCCGATTGTGACCGAGAATCATCACGATCGGTTTGGAAACTCGCATCCGTGTAACCTTTTACAACGAGTTCCTTGTCACCAGATCCATAGATTAGGAACATATCTCTTGTCCTCCTTAGGTACTTAAGTATGTTCTTAACAGCCATCCAATGACTGTTTCCAGGATTTTGCTGGTAACGGCTTGTCATGCTTAAGGCGCATGACACGTCCGGTCGAGTGCATATCATTGCATACATGATGGATCCAATAGCAGATGCGTATGGGATTGCCTTCATTTTATCTTGCTCATCCTTTGAGCTTGGACATTGAGTCGTACTCAACGTCGTTCCTCTTTGAATAGGTACGGTACCTTTCTTAGAGTTTTCCATCTTGAACCTTTCCAAGATCTTATCAATGTATGCACTTTGATTCAAACCAATCAACCGCCTTGATCTATCCCTATAGATCTTTATTCCCAGAATATAGGCGGCTTCACCAAGATCCTTAATGGAAAAACAACTTCCAAGCCAGGTTTTTACACCTTCCAAGGTTGGAATGTCATTTCCAAATAGTAGTATGTCATCAACATACAATACTAGGAAAGTTATTATGCTCCCACTAGCCTTCTTATACACACAAGCCTCATCAGCGTTTTTGATGAAGCCAAATTTCTTTACTTCCTCATCAAAATGGTGATTCCATCTTCTCGATGCTTGTTTCAATCCATAGATTGATTTCTTTAACTTACACACTTTAGTAGGATGTTTTGGATCGACAAAACCTTCAGGCTGAACCATATAGACATCTTCCTCAAGATATCTATTTAGGAAAGCAGTTTTGACATCCATTTGCCAAATCTCATAATCATAATGAGCAGCTATGGCAAACAATATCCTTATAGACTTTAGCATCGCAACAGGTGAGAAGGTTACATCATAATAAACCCCTTGAGTTTGAGTGAAAACCTTTGCTACAAGTCTAGGTTTATAAGTGTCCAAGTTTCCATGCATATCGGTTTTCTTCTTGAAAACCCACTTACTTCCAACAACCTTGGAATTAAGAGGTGGTACAACAAGTTCTCAAACTTGGTTGTCATACATGGATTGCATCTCAACGTTCATGGCTTCTAGCCATTTGTCACAATCCGAATTGGACATTGCATTATGGTATGTGGTCGGTTCATCTGAATCTACCACATAGTATCCATCCATGAAAAATCCATATCTTTCAGGTGGATTACTAGCTCTACCACTTCTGCGAACGTCTTGTGTGTATTGATCAACCCCTTGATCATTCTCAACATCCTCATGTTGAGTGCTAGTTTCAACCAAACGTGCATCGGGTTGTGGTTCTTGATCCTCTTCAAGATCCACTGTTCTACTGTCAGCTCCTTCCATAAGGAACTTTGCTTCTAAGAACTCACCCTTTCTGGCAACAAACACCTCTTGTTCCAGTGGATCGTAGAAATAATATCCCATAGAATCTCTAGGATATCCAACAAAGATACACTTGGTGGATCGAACTTCCAATTTTTTTGGGGTGGGAGTCTTAACATAAGCCTCACATCCCCAAACCCTTAAGTATGATAGGGATGGAACTCTTCCATGCCATATCTCAAAAGGTGTCCTTTCCACCTTTTTGGTTGGGGCCATATTTAGAATACGGGCCGCGGAGAGCAAAGCGAAACCCCAAAATGATAAAGGTAATGTGCTTCTAGCCATCATAGATCGGACCATATCCAATAAGGTTCGATTCCTCCTCTCAGACACACCATTATGTTGTGGTGTTCCAGGTGGAGTGAGTTGTGAGACAATCCCACAACTCCTAAGATGATCTTGAAAAGCATCACTTAGGTATTCACCTCCTCTATCGGTACGGAGAATTTTAATTGACTTATTGAGTTGATTTTCTACTTCATTCTTAAAGATTTTGAACATTTCAAAAGATTCATCTTTGTGCCTTAATAAGTACACATACCCATAGCGACTATAGTCGTCGGTAAAGGTAATGAAGTATCTTTCACCATTCCTAGTCATTGGCTTAAAAGGACCACATACATCCAAATGTATGATTCCTAATAAATCTTTCGCCCTTTCGGTAGTTCCATTAAAGGGTGCCTTAGTCATCTTTCCTTGTAAACAAGATTCACAAACATCAAACGAATCACATTCATTTGTTTTTAAAAGACCATTCTTTTGAAGTGTTTGTAAACGTTTGTTGTTTATATGACCAAGACGACAATGCCAAAGATAGGTATCACTCAAGTCCAACTTGAGTTTCTTGGTGTTAGTTTTGTATAATGAACTATTTAAAGTATTTTCATGAACCAATTCATAAATACCATTAATGGGAATAGCTTTAAAATAGAACATACCATTTAAAGAAACATGAATATCATTTTCAATAAAGGATAATACATAATCATAATGTCTTAATTGGGATACAGAAATAATGTTCCTAGTCAAACTAGGAGCATACAAAACATTCTTCAAAATGACTTCCAAACCACTTGGAAGTCTTAGGATGTAGTCCCCACGAGCTTCTACTAAGACTTTAGTTCCATTGCCCATGAAGAGGCTAACATCCCCTTGTTTGAAGTCCCTACTTCTTGTGAACCCCTGCAACAAATTGCAAATATGAGTTCCACATCCGGTATCCAATACCAATGTGTTTGAAGATGTAACATTAAGATCAATATGAATCATGTATATTGTACCTGAGGTCTGCCCGGCATCCCTCTTTGCTTTCAACTCTTGGAGATGGACAGGACAATTCCTTGCCCAATGTCCTATCTCCCCACACTTGAAGCATGGGTCATTAGTAGCAACCTTTTGCTTCTTCTCTTGTGGTTTGGGTGGTACCCTTACCACCCCTTTCCCTTTCCCCAAACGGGTCCCTTACCCTTGGCAACCTTTGCCTTGGGTGCGGGATGAGGCCTCTTGTTGTTCCCACCTTCATTGATGGTGAGAACGGGTAAAACCCTTTTACCCATGGCCGCCTCGGCCGTTTTGAGCATTGAGTGAAGCTCACCAATGCTTTTGTCCCATGCATTCATGTTGTAGTTCAACATGAATGTCTCGAACTTCTTAGTTAGGCCATTTAGGATCAAATCCGTGGCCAACTCCTTCGAGACGGAACAATTTAGCCTCTCGAGGCGGTCAATATGACTTTTCATCTTAAGTACATAAGATGAAACAGATTGGTTGTCATCCATACGACATGCATGGAGTGCTCGAACCGTTTTGAAGCGCTCAACCCTTGGTTGCTGTTGGAACGTTTCCTTCAGCTGGGTTATCATGTCGTAAGCTCCGTGATGTTCATACTCCTTTTGGAGATCCGGAGTCATGCTCGCTAGCATGAGACAAGACACTTGGACGGAGTCCTCAGTGTATTTCAGCCAATCGTTAAAGGCCTCCTCATCATCCTCGCTAGGTTGATCGGGGATAGGGTCGTCTAAAACATATGATCTTCTCTCTTGCTTGAGAACAATTCTCAAGTTTCGATACCAATCAATAAAGTTGTTATGATTTAGACGTTCCTTTTGGAGGATCGCTCGTAGTGATTGGTTTGAAGCGGATGAGTTATCGTGATTTTCATTATTGGTGGTCATCTACAAAATTTAACAAAGATCAATTTTAGTATTTTCGATATTGCTAATTTTAATATTTAATGCCTTTTAAGGTCAATTTTATATTAAAATCTAGAACCCAACATTACATTTAAATTGTGGTTAGGTGACCTTTATCCCACTATTTAAATTAATAAGGTGGTCAACGATTGACGATTGCAACCATTTGCAACTTCTAGAGGTATGGGATCGACTTTAAACATCATATGCAAAGTCAGCACGTTAATCCCATCAACACCATTTGGAAACCATATTTTAGGTGATCCATTCAACATGGTTTGCAAATCAAGTCACCCTACTTGCACACACATGTGAGTTTACCGACATAAGTGGTTAGGTGACCTTTATCCCACCAATGTGGTATTCCCACCTTAAGTCACAAGTTCCCTCAAAATGGTTAGGTGACCTTTATCCCATTAAGAGTTTCCAAATGACTTAAGTGTTGTGCAAAAGGACGGTGTTAAACTTGTTTGTGAAATGTTTAGAGGTTTCATAATTCTAGTTTAGAAAACTCTATGTACTTGTATTTGCATGCTTTCAAATACAAGGTACCCTATGGTTCTTTGATTAAAACCTATTTTAATCTTTAAAATCATTAAATCATTTTAATAACCTTTTATTAACCTTTAATAACCATCAATTTTCAGCTTGTTAAGTTTGGTAAATGAGTTTGTTTTGAATATCCAAATATCAACCAAACAATCAAAACAACAAACAATCAACCAAGCATAAACATAAACAACCATATGTACATATGTGCATAACCATAGATACTATTATGACCATACTTGTTTGCCATCACAAGTGTGGTCATTAGGTCTTTCCTAAGGGTTGAAACCAACACAAAATTGAGGTCATCATGGACTCCCACTTGAACTTGCATCCATATGCTTCAAGTTCCATGTCTTTGTGTCCATCTTTGGGTCTTGATCTTGTGCATCTTCCTTTTACAAAATTGTATCCTAATACATTTTTTCTAATAAAAGAAATGCACCTAATCTATTAATTACAAACCCAAATGAATGAATAATTACAACCCAAATAATAAACACAAAATTACAACCCAATTGAATGAATATATCCAACCATTCCAATCATCCAAAACATGAGGCCAAGTCTAGGTTATGCACTATCATATGAATAATCACAATCATCATTCAATAACCAAAATAAACCCCATGAAACCCTAAATTTTCAGCCAACATAAACTGAAAATTTGGGTTTGTTTGTCCAAACAAACAACAATCAAACATATCATCCAATAAACATTGCTATCTTTCAAAGTTTGATCATAAGCATGATGATTTAACTTTGAAAGACTTGGGGTTTACAAGATCAGCCAAAATCAGCCTCTAATAGGTTGATAATAATCCATTAAAACCGATTTTAAGGAACTAGAACAAGGAAGTTATCCACATAACCGGCTCTTGATGCCATTGTCGGGTTTGTTTAAAGATAAAACCGTTTTATCCTCTTGTTATTTCAGAAAAACGCAGCGGATATATATGTGTTTAAAACATGATTTTAAGGCTGAAAATCCATGTTTTATAATGACTAATATATGAAAGAAACAAACCCATAACAATAAGGATCATTTATGTGGATTAAACAAGCTATGAACATGATTTAATGTACATAAGATCACAGCTTGAACAAGCTGTGATATCTACCTTCTTCCAGCAGCAAACGACTAAAGAAAGGGAGATATTTGATGCTAGAAACGACCAAGACTTCAAGTATAGACGTCCTCAAGCTTGTATACCCTTAGCCTTTGATCAAACACCACTCTTGCTAGGTAGAAGACACCAAAAATTCAGCTCAAAACCTTCCAAAACCCTGCTGCTGGTTCGTAACTTTTGAGAGGGAAAGGGAGAGTTTTTCTTGCTAGTTGCATGTGTTATGAATGGTTAGAGAGAAGGGAATCCAAGACTTAACTTAGTGTAGTGTTCAATGCAAAATTGGTCCAATGAAAACCCAAGGGGGGGCGGCCACAAGGCTGAATTCAAAAGGGTTTCCCCCTTTTTTTGAACACATTCACAAGTTAAAATGGTCTTGAACTAGACATACAATTAACCTTTTAATTGTATGTACAAGTTATTTATAACTTATACAATTAATCATTTAACTTATAAGTTATAATCTCTCATTATTATTAGGTGTCATCTAACTAATTTAAATAACACATCAAATAATATAATTGAACAAATTATCCTAATAAGTTGTTCCCACTCATATGCAACTCGTTTAGAAAACCCATTTTCTAAATTGGTGTAAATATTTAATTGCATGATCATATCATCAATTAAATATTAATTGGTGTTTGCTAAGCTTGTTATTGGGTATAACCCGACTTGGATCATAACGTACTAACCACATCAATATTCTAAGTGTCTTGGGCATACAGAATCCTACAAAACATACATAATCATAAGGAACATACACATATCATACATTCATCATCATACAAAGCATCACACACATATGGTATACCATAGGTAACCCATGCAACATCATCATCATCATCATGCCTATGTTACTCGTCTACCCAATTAAATCAGGTCTTGCTAAACCTATAGCCGCATTTCACATTCTGGCTCTCCCGCATTAGTCTGACCATCCGCATTAGTCAATGCGGATGAGTAATACCTTATCCGCATTGTTTGCCCATCCGCATTGGTCAATGCGGATGAGAAATGTTTTATCCGCATTTCATGAACTTGTCCGCATTGGTCAATGCGGCTGAGCTGCCTTGATCATTTTCTTTTTATTAGGACAATGCGTATGAGACATTGCCTGGCCCGCATTTTCCTTAGCCTTCCGCATTGATTAATGCGGTTGACTGCCTTAGCCGCATTCCTGAACATACTCGCATTGGGTCAATGCGGATGAAGAACATGCCTTGACTGCATTTGCTTGGTCACCCGCATTGGCTAATGCGGTTGACCACTTTGGCCACCTTTACTTTGTCAGTCCGCATTGGACGATGCGGTTGAATGTAGCAACCCGCAACTTAACCTGTGCCCCTTTTCGTACTCGTTCATCATCTTAACACTTCTATGGCACATAATTATCGTATTATTTATTTAGAACCAGTTAGACATCATGTATACCATTCTATAACATACACTAACAGTATACCTATGAACATACATGCATGAATCACATACACCTGTTCTGGAAAGTTCACATATAGTGGAACCAGTCTCCCGAACAGACCGCATACACATATACACATACATACATGTACGGGTTAAACACCCACAACCAAAAAAACAGTTTCGGTATGTGTTCCAGCCCCAAAATCGTTCGAAAAACATAAAAGAAGGGGGTCTTAGAACTCACATTGTGTTGCTGGGTGTGGCTTTCTTTAAAATCGGTCACCGCGGAACCCGGTACCTCGAATCAGTCTTCTTCTTCTTGTTCTTCCTTCAGATCTCATGGTTTGCTCTTTCTCTCTCTAAAACTTTCGCTGATTTGGGGTTGAGAGAAAAGAGTGGGCAGCCATCCCTATGTATATCAGATATTTCTATTTTCTTTGTACTTTTACACAATACCCCCTTCCACATTTTCTTTCTTTTCCTTCCCTTCCAAAATTCTTTCTTTTCTTTTCTTTTTATTATTTCTCTTTGTCTATCAGAATTTCGGGTGTTACAAGTCCACCCCCCTTATAAAGGTTTTGTCCCCGAAACCTGTTATTACTCGAACAGACGTGGGTAATGTTGTCTCATCTCTTCCTCAGTCTCCCACGTAGACTCAGATCCCTTTCTGTGCTTCCACTGTACACGCACAAGGGGAACTACTTTATTTCGCAGCTGCTTCTCTTTTCTGTCAATGATTGCCACTGGTTGCTCCACATAATTGAGCCTCTCATCTACTTCGATATCTTCCAGCGGAACAATCATATCTTCATCGGCCAAACACTTCCTCAGATGAGATACATGGAAGGTAGGGTGGATTCCACTTAGCTCATCTGGCAATTCCAATCTATAGGCCACCTCTCCTACTCGAGCAATGATTCGGAAAGGGCCTATGTACCGCGGACTCAACTTGCCCCGCTTTCGGAACCGAATAATTCCCTTCCAAGGCGAGACCTTTAACATAAACCGGTCACCCACCTGGAACTCAATCAGCCTGCGTCGTTTGTCAGCATATGACTTCTGTCTGTCTTTGGCTGCCTTCATATAGGCTTTGATCCTTTCAAGCTTTTCAGTCGTAGCCTCGATCACTTCGACGCTTCCCAATTCCTTCTAACCAATATCGCCCCAATAGACGGGTGTCCTGCATCTCCTACCGTATAGTATCTCATAGGGTGGCATGCCAATACTGGCATGATAGCTGTTGTTGTATGAGAATTCAGCTAACGGCAAGTGGTCATCCCAACTTTCCCCGAAGTCAATAACACATGCTCGAAGCATGTCCTCCAAAGTCTGAATGGTCCTTTCCGACTGACCATCAGTTTGAGGATGATAAGCTATGCTAATATGCAACCTCGTCCCCATAGCATCGTGGAATTTCTTCTAGAATTTGGATGTAAACCGAGTGTCGCGATCAGACACAATCGACACTGGTACACCATGACGAGTCACAATCTCTTTGATGAAAAGATCGGCCAACCTCTCGGATGAATATGTCTCGTGTATCGGTAAGAAGTGAGCACTCTTCGTCAGACGATCCACAATCACCCATATTGTATCATACCCTTTCGGAGTACGTGGCAGCTTTGTAATGAAATCCATGGTAATGTGCTCCCACTTCCATTCCGGTATATCCAACCGTTGAATCTTTCCATACGGCTTTTGATGCTCTGCCTTTACTTGCAAACATGTGAGGCACTTACTCACATACTCCACCACATCACGCTTCATACCCGACCACCAGTAATCTTTCTTCATGTCTTTATACATCTTGGTAGCACCAGGATGAATGGAGTATCGAGTTTTATGGGCTTCGTCCATGATCTTCATACGCAGATCCCCAATACGAGGAATCCACATCCGCCCAAATCGAGTTTTGACACCAAACATGTTTTCACCCAGTTCCGCGACCAGACCTCTCATTCGTTTAGAGTTTAGATGATCCTCTTTCAGCGCCTTATCTTGGAACTCTTTGACTTGCTTCATCACGTCTGAGGTTATAATTAGTTGGTACGCCTTCACCCGAATCGGCTCGGGCCTCTCTTTTCGGCTAAGGGCATCAGCCACCACGTTGGCTTTGCAAGGATGGTAATGGATCTCACAATCATAGTCTTTTATCAGCTCCAACCATCGCCTCTGCCTCATATTTAAATCTTTTTGCTCGAAGAAGTACTTCAAGCTCTTGTGGTCTGTGAAGATGGTGCACTTCGTTCCTTAAAGGTAGTGCCTCCAAATCTTTAACGCGAAGACCACAGCTGCTAGCTCCAAATCATGAGTAGGATAATTAACCTCATGAACTTTCAACTATCGGGATGCATAGGCTATAACCTTTCCTCTTTGCATTAATACGCACCCCAACCACGAGTAGGAAGCATCAGAATAAACCACTAAGTCTTCACTTCCATCGGGTAATGCCAATACCGGAGCTTGGGTCAACTTCGTTTTCAATTCTTCAAATGCCTTTTCTTGAGCTTGACCCCATACAAACTTCACATCTTTTCGGGTCAACTTAGTCAGTGGAGAAGCAATCTTGGAGAAGTCTTGAATGAATCTTCTGTAGTAGCCCGCCAAACCCAAGAAACACGGATCTCGGATGGCGTCTTTGGAGACTTCCATTGCGTTACTGCTTCCACCTTTGCCGGATCGACCATAATCCCCTCCGGATTAACCACGTGACCCAAGAACTGAACTTCACGCAACCAGAATGCGCACTTGGAGAACTTGGCGTACAATTTCTCCCTTCTCAACGTTTCTAGTACTTCTCGAATGTGATTGGCATGCTCCGTTTCGCTTCTTGAATAAATCAGGATATCGTCAATAAATACAATCACTAATTTATCCAACATCGGCCAACACACTCGGTTCATCAAATCCATAAAAGCAGCTGGCGCATTAGTCAAACCAAATGACATGACAAGAAACTCGTAGTGACCGTAGCGCGTACGAAAAGCTGTTTTAGGGATGTCTTGTTCCTTCACTTTCAGCTGATGGTAGCCCGATCGAATATCTATTCGTGAAAACCAACTGGCTCCTTGAAGCTGATCAAATAAATCATCGATTCTCGGCAAGGGGTATCTGTTCTTCACCGTCAACTTATTTAGCTCGTGATAGTCGATGCACATCCTCATACTACCGTCTTTCTTCTTCACAAACAGGACCGGAGCACCCTAAGGTGAGATACTCGGTCTGATAAACCCCTTATCCAACAGCTCTTGTAACTGCTCCATCAACTCTTTCATTTCCATCGGGGCCAATCGATACGGTGCCTTGGCGACAGGTTGAGCACCCGGTATCAGGTCAATCTAGAACTCGATCTCTCAGTCAGGTGGCAATCCCGATAAGTCTTCCGGGAACACGTCTGGAAAATCACACACCACCGGAACATCGGATAGTTATGGCGTTGGCGTTTCTACATCTTTTACATAACATAAGTAGGCGCTACACCCACGCCTCAAACATTTTCCCGCCACAGCCATTGAGATCACCTTCGGAATCGTAGTAACCCGATCACCATAAACTATCACTGAACCACCGCCGGGCGCTATCAATTGAATCATCTTCTTGCGACACACGATGTTCGCCTCAAAGTCCGCCAACCAATCCATCCCAACCACCAAATCGAAACCACCTAAGGTCATAGCGAAAGGTCTAACCGGAAATTTGTGGCCCTATAATTCAACATCACAACCCTCTATCACCTCAAAGATCCTAGTAGACTTACCTATGGCAGTTTCTACATCAAAGGGCACGTCAACACGTCTACTACTAACAGGCAGCTTAGTACAGAAGGCAGCAGAAATAAAACTCCTACTGGCACCCGAATCAAATAATGAAGAGGCTAAGGTTTGGTTCACCAGAAACGAACCGGACACAACATCAGGGTCCGTCCTGGCCTCCTCCTGCGTCATCGTGAATGCCCTGGCCTTTGCCCTCGGTTCTTCACTTCCCGTCTTCTTCGCCCCTGATTCCTCAGCCCTCGGCTTCTTGCAGTCTCTGCTCATATGACCACTTTCCCCACAGTTAAAACATTTGCCTGCCGGCAACCCTTTGACGTATGCCCTACCTTACCGCATTTGAAACAGATGTTTGATCCCCACTTGCACTCCCCCGAGTGCTCCCTTCCATACTGGCCGCACTTCCTCAACCCTGCTCCTGACATGACCACACGGCGGTCATCCACCCTTGTCTTCTTGTTACTTGTCGAAGTATCACCTCGACCGAACCTCTTCCCCTGCCAGTTTCTCTCACCACTGCCCTTCTTATTAATCTCAGCCTTCACCACCAAAGCTCGTTCATCGTATAGCCTCCCAGCCAAATCCACAGCCGACCTGAAGGTGCTCGGTCGTGCCGAAATCAAATGCCAACGAATTTCAGCTGGCAGCCCCTGAATATACCGGTTGATCTTTCTAGACACCGGCGTCACTTGATCCGGCACCAACCGCGCCATTTCATTGAACTTGGTGGTGTATTGTTGGTGGGTCATCGTCCCCGCCTCTAACCGTAGGAACTCTCTCTCAACTTTATCCATTTCCCGACGAGGACTGAACTCCTCGATCACCATCCTTTTTAACTCGGACCACTTCATCTTCCCAATGGCCCTACTACCCTCTGCTTGGACTATATTGTCCCACCAGGACAAAGCCGACCCCGTGAAGGAGTGGGTAGCAAACTTCACCTTCTTGTCCTCCTTGCAATCACTAATATCGAGTACAACCTCCATTTCTCTCACCCATTGGTGAGCATCAGCAGCAGTGCCAGAACCGTCAAAAGTAGGGGGCTTATACCTCATAAACGCCCCGTAGTTACAACCCCGCGTTGACTCATACACTGGCTCCTCCTCTTCTTCCTCTTCATCATCAGAAAGAACCGTTTCCGCTTCCGTCTATTGCTGTCTTCCTGAGGACCTATGTTGGATCTAGATTGTATAGGGCTAGATCATTTTTGTATAGGCTTAGTACTTGAATCAAGTCTTGTAATTAACACTTGTAATCGTCAATATATATATATATGTGATTTGAATTTATAGGTTAACCCCATATATGTATGTGTGTTGATTTGTGACTTGACAGGAGAATCAATATACTTGGATGGATTTCCTGAAATTGACCAAGTGTAGGAAACATCTACGGATAAACAATTTTGTTAATCCGTAGATATGTTTCTTACAAGACCAAATGACCAAGTGTAAGTTTCTGCGGATGACCAAGCACCATGAAGTGAAGATTCCTACTGAAGAAGGATTTCCTACGAAAGAACAAATATCCTACGGAAGAACAACATTCCTACGGAAGACCAAGTCATCTACGGAAGAACAAAAGATCTGCGGACGACCAGACTCCTGCGGAAGATCATTATACTTGTTCGATTGCTACTCCCAAGAAGTCAAACAAGTCAACTCGATCAACAACAAATCCCGAGAGATCCGGTGTTTCCTTAGCCGACTCAAATCATCTATAAATATGAGTCCTAGGTTTCACATCTCGGGGAACACAATCAATCATTATTACGGCTGTCAAGTTACATCATTGTGCAACCCTAATCGCCGTCTCATCAACATCAACATTATTTGATACACAGTATTCGATTGTTTATAGTATTCATTATTATTCTTTTGTAATCATTACATTATAGTTAATGAAATACGTTTGAATAATTATTGATTTCGCATTCATTGTGTTTCTATGGTTGTGTTCATAATTAATCATCAAACCAATTAAACGTCAATTAGTGATAATTCCGTGATCATTAAATTGATTTATTTTAATACTGATAATTCCTGAATTGAGATCCTCGGATTCACAGGTGGTATCAGAGCAATGGTGCTCATTGATCTAGATCAATTGATCTATCAGTATTAAAATTGTTTAATTGATTTACAAACAATTAAATCAACGACTTGTCATTCAGCAAGCATTCTCTTATTGCTTGTATGATTTAGATCTATATTCAAATCCATTGAATACTAGATCTGCGTCTTTGATAGATTTGTCAATTTACGCATTTAAATTTTAAATCCATCTTTTGCAGTTAAACATGAGTACTTTTGGAGGAGGATCTTATCAACCACCAAAGTTGGAAACCAAAGCTGATTTTAAATCCTGGAAGATCAAGTTCAGGAATCATGTGAACTACACAGATTCTGACTTGTGGGAGTCCATCACACAAGGTCCTTATATTCCACCCACTCTTGGGCCGGATTATAATGACAAAAATCAGCCAATCAGCACCAAGAACTTGCCACCTGATGATGTCAAGAAGGTCAAAGTCGATATTAAAGCATACAACTTGCTTAGTATGGCTTTGCCTGAAGAAATCTTGATCAGGTGCGAGAACTATAAAACAGCAAATTCCCTGTGGAAGATACTTCACACTCTCTGTGAAGGGAGTGATGAGATCAGAAGCATAAGGAAAGACACCCTTAGATCACAATATGAAACTTTTCATCATATTAAGGGTGAGTCAATTCCTCAGCAACTCCATAGATTTATGCAACTTGTTACTGTGATGAACATCTTGGAGTTAAAATATACTACTGAGGAACTGAACAAGAAGATGCTCCACACTTTGCCTGAAAGTTGGAAGCAAACAGTCTCCATCTTCAAGAACACCATAGATCTCAAGACAACTGGTCTAGATACATTGGTTGCCAAGGTTGAAGCACTTGAACTGGATGAACAATCAAGAAACAAGAGTGTGAGAACTCATGTCTCACCTCATCACTTCAAGGAAACCAAGAATGCTGGAAGTGCATTTATTTCTAATAATAAAGGTGATAACTCTTGTACTTTGAGTGATGATGAAGAGGAAGTAAGCTTTTATGCGTCCAAACCCACTAAGAAATCATCTCAAAGTAGAAATCAAAAGGAAAAGGCTAAATCTACAGAGAAAAGAGAGACATCAGCAACAGCAAACTCAGAACCAATAACTGTGATATTGGATTCTGAAGAACAAAAAGCAGCCTTTGCAGCTTTTAGTTCTAGCTTTCAAGCATATCTTGGAAGTTCCCTTACATCAGCTAACATCTGTCAGCAAGACTTGGAGGAACTCCCTCCGGATGTAGTAGAAGAGATGGATCTACAATGGCAGATGGCGATGATTGCTTACAGAGCCAAGCAATATCTTCGAAGAAATAAAAATCTGGCAGCAGCAAGCAAAACATCGAAGATTGGAGTTGATAAGTCTAAAGTCAGATGTTACAAGTGCAATCTCTATGGTCACTTTTCTAGAGAATGCAACCAACAATCAACTCCACAGTATCAGCAGCAGCAGCAACAAAATCAGCAGCCAACCTCTCAAAGATCTCTGCATAGACAACCTCAGCTCACATCCCCACCAGCCACAAATACATCAGCAGGACCAAGCAACTCTAAGGAGACAGGGCTGATCATACTTCAGGATGGAACATGTGACTGGAGTCTGTATGAGAAGGAAGTGATAGAGGAGAATCAAGCACTGATGGCGCATATGGAAAACAAAGTTCCTCCTATGGTCAGAGAGGTAAAAGACAGGTTATGTTCATCAACATGTGTTGAGGAAGTTGAGAGATATAGAGTTCATGCTCAACAATTGGCTGATAAAGTTTAAATGAATCACACTTAAAAGAACAAAAACTATATCAAATCAAAATAAGTTCTTTACAAAAGGATTTAGAAAAATATGTTTCTGAAAACTACAGTCTAAAAGCCCAAGTTGAGCATCTGACCACTTCCTTAACAAAATCCATGGCTGATCATGCATCCACTGAAGTGAAACTTCAGAAGTTTCAATTATCATCTCAGCAATATGAGAAGTTGCTAAATTCTCATATTGAATCAAAGAACAGGTCCGGGTTGGGTTATAATGCTGTTGCACCACCTATTAATGATAACTACACACCTTTACCTGAAACAATGACTACCAATCTGTCAAATCATTTTGTGCAAAGCACCAAAATTGACATCAAAGATAGTCAAATAAACAATAATGAAACCGAGATGAGTGAAACTGAATCTACTGAATCAGAATCACTTAAACATAATGAATCAGATTTTGATAACTATGATGACCTGGATGATTCTGATGAACATGATACTGATCAACTGAACATTGGTAAGAATGTTCAAGTTGAAACTGGTCTTCCGCGAGTCCTTGAAGAATCAAAGCTGCAATATCCGCCGAAGCAACGGAACATGCTGAAGACTATTTACAAGAGGATTGCTGAACTTAATGAAGGATTACAAGAACTGAATCTTCACAAGATTGATAGCTGCGGATCAAGCACAGAAGCACCTTTGTCATCAGATAAAGGTAAGAAACAAACAAACAAGAATCCTCGGAAAGTTCTTACTGAGTAATCCGTAGACCATCTGCGGAAAAAGAAATCAGAAGAATCCGTAGCACATACGCAGAAAAAGAATTCTGAGGAATCCGTAGAACATTTGCGGAAAGCAAAAACTGCCAAGTCCGTAGATCATCTGCGGAAGGCAAAAACTACTGAATCCACAGACAAGCAACGGAAGAGAGAAACTGATACTGCGGACGAGGTAACAAGAGAAACAAACAAACATGCTCAGAAAAAGGTCAATATCAAGCAACAAAAGGGAGCCAAAGACAAACAAACAACAGCTAATGAAGCCCCCAACAAAACAAGAAGAAATCATCTGATGTTTCAGCAAGTGAGAACAAAAACAACAAAAAGAAGGCTGAACTCGAAGAAACTTCTGAGAAATATTGCAAATGGTGTGATATGAAGAATCACAACACTGATGAATGCTATTTCAGCAGCTACTGTTCCATTTGCAACATGAACAATCACATGACTGCTGACTGTTTCTTCAACAAACACTGTGCCATATGTGACAAAAATAACCATTCCACTCAGGAATGTTATTTTAATAAGAAGAATAAGAAAAAGAACAACAAGAAGTCACAAGGTGCATCATCCGACTCAGAAAGTGAAAAAGAGACAAAGGCTCAGAAAGAACAACAAAAGTCAACAAAAAGATCATCTGTTGCGGACAAGACTGTAAAGAAGAAAATACCAGCACAGGCTAAGACACCTCACAAAAAGGTGGATTTGTCTGATAAACAGACTGAAGCTGTTGATGATTTCTTTGACAACTTTGATAAAGGAACTCCTGTGTCCCAATCAAAGCAGAAAGATGAAGAAACTTTCAAGACTACAGGATCCTCTTCAAAGTTAAGATACCAACCAAAACAAGCCAAGTTGAAGAAAGACTCGGATAAGCATGAAGACACTCAGAAACCTGAATCATCTTCAACAGAATCATCCTCACCACCATCAGATCAAAAAGAAACAACTAATACTGAAACTTCACGATTAATTCATGAAGGAGTAACTATTGTTGACACAACTGGCAAACCCAAGACAATTAAGCCTTGGGTTGTCAATTCTAATTAATTTCTTTTTGTGTGCAGGAACAATTATGGAGAGCTGACAACAAGTGGTATGTTGAAAGTGGTTGTTCCAGACATATGACAGGCAACTGTGCACTTCTCCATGACTTCAAACATAAACATGCCTCTTATGTGGCATTTGGTGGGGATAAGAAGGGAGGTAAAATTGTTGGTGAGGGAATGGTAACTAATGGTGTTTTAACATTTGAAAAAGTAAATTACTGTGAAAATTTGTAGTATAATTTACTTAGTGTTTCCCAAATTTGTGATCAACATTATTTAACACTATTTGATAACACTAACTGTTACATTCTTAAGCCAGGTTTTACAGTTCCAGCAGACTGGATCCTTCTTAAAGCATCAAGAAAAGGCAACACATATATCTTGGATATGAACAACATAACACTCACAAAACATGAAACATGCCTGCTGTCCAAATCTTCCGAAGATGAATCTCAATTGTGGCATAGAAGGCTTGTCCATTCCAACATGAAGAACATGAATAAATTGGTGAAAAATGACTTAGTCATTGGATTACCAAAGAAAGAATTTCATTGTTCTAATCATTGTTCTTCATGTTATAAAGGAAAACAACACAGAGTGTCTCATAAATCCAAAACAATCAACACTAACACTACACCACTCAAATTGCTTCACATGGATCTCTTTGGTCCAACCAATGTGCTGAGCATTGGAAAAAGGCAATACTGTTTGGTGATAGTTGATGATTTCACTAGATTCACATGGGTCTTTTTCTTAAAACATAAGAGTGAAACATCTGAAACATTAATGGACTTTATGATCAAGATTGAGAATCAACTTGATTTAAAAGTTAAAATTTTTAGGAGTGATAATGGAACTGAGTTTGTTAATGCTGATTTGGATTCTTTTTGCAGGACTAAAGGAATAGCTAGACAATTCAGTGCCCCAAGAACTCCACAACAAAATGGAGTGGCTGAAAGGAGAAATAAAACACTGATAGAAGCAGCCAGAACAATGCTAGCTGATTCTCAGTTGCCCATTACATTCTGGGCAGAAGCTGTGAATACAGCTTGCAATATTCAAAATAGAACTTTGATAGTCAAAGAACATAATAAAACACCTTATGAACTCGTATTTAAAAGAAAACCTTTTATAGGATATCTTAGAGCTTTTGGGTGTCATGTGTCTGTTTTGAATACTAAAGAACAATTGGGAAAATTTTCTTAAAAAGCCTATGATGGTTTCTTTGTTGGATATTCATCCACTTCTAAATCATATAGGGTGTACATTCCAGAACATAACATAGTTGAAGAGACTCCCAATGTTTCTTTTGATGAATCCATGTTTACTACCAATGTAAAAGGATCATCTTGGTTATTTGATATAGATGCATTAACTGAATCATTTAACACTGGTTATCTGATCAATGCAGGTGCTGCGGATACATGTTATCCCTTTGTGCCCCCAAGTGTGAATGAAGTGCCGTTAACAGCTGACCCACCAAGAGCACAAGTGTCACCTGGACCACAGCAAAGATCAAGTCAGCAGCATGAAGTTACTTCCGGAGAAGCAAACTCTTCATCCCCAGCCTATGTAAATACATCAGTAGATGTTCCCTCATCCGTAGATGTAAATACTGGTGCAACTACTAATGCTAGAGATGGAGAGGAGGTAGTGATTCCACAACCATTGCCAGCTGACCAACATTGTTCATCCGTGGATGGTGATGTATCTCCTACGGAAGTACAAAATGCCTCCGTCGATGCTGCAGTTCCTCCTACGGAGGAACAAAATACTGCTTCCGTAGAACCTCCTGCGGAAGAACAAAATGCTGCTTCCGTAGAGCTTCCTGCGGAAGAAGACAAAGCAGAAAATCAAACACAAGTTGATCCGAATGACCATGAGCCTTTTGATTATTTCATCGACTCAACTTCTCAGCTGACACCATCTGCTTCAATGGGTTTCACAAACTTAGACTCCACAGTTCAAGTTGATGCTGTCTCAACAAGCAGACTACACAAGTCTCATCCAACAGACAATATCATTGGGGACCTGCATGCTAGAACTACAAGGAGCAAAGGAGGTGTGGCAAACATTTGTTTGTTCACCTGCTTTTTGTCCCAAACAGTTCCTGCAAACATTACAGCTGCACTAAAAGACAACAGCTGGATTGAGGCTATGCAAGAAGAGTTACAACAATTCAGAAAACAGAAAGTGTGGACTCTTGTAGACTTGCCTACAGGTCAACATCCAATTGGCACAAGATGGCTTTTCAAGAACAAGCTGGATGACAGAGGTATCATAGTGAGAAACAAGGCCAGACTTATTGCTCAAGGATACACTCAGGAAGAGGGAATAGACTATGATGAAGTCTTTGCACCAGTTGCAAGGATTGAAGCTATATGCGTCTTCCTAGCTTATGCAGCATTCAAGAAGTTCATAGTCTATCAGATGGATGTGAAGTGTGCTTTCCTGTATGGGAAAATTGATGAAGACGTCTATGTGGCTCAACCCCCTGGATTTGAAGACCCTGATTATCCACATAGAGTATACAAGCTTGACAAGGATTTGTATGGTCTTCATCAAGCACCCAGAAAGTGGTATGATACACTATCATCCTTCCTGCTGAAGAATGGGTACAAGAGAGGAACTATTGATCAGACACTCTTCCTTAAACAAGAACATCAAGATCTTTTGGTGGTCCAAATATATGTTGATGACATCATATTTGGATCAACCAACAAGAAGCTGTGTCAAAGCTTTGAAGACTTAATGAAATCTGAATTTCAGATGAGCTCCATGGGAGAATTGACTTTCTTCCTTGGCTTACAAGTTCATCAGAAACCAGATGGCATTTTCATCAACCAAGAAAAGTACATTCATCAAATTTTGAAGAAGTACAATCTAGCTGATTCCACTTCATGCAAGACACCAGCATCAACAATAGACAAGATTGTGCCTGACCATGCTGGCAAATCCGTAGATCAAAGATTGTACAGATCAATGATCGGTTCTTTAATGTATTTAACTGCCAGTAGACCTGACATAATGTTTGCTGTTTGTGTTTGTGCCAGGTATCAATCAGACCCAAAGGAGTCTCATCTGAATGCTGTGAAGAGGATTTTCAGATATCTGAAAGGCAAACCTGCATTGGGACTTTGGTATCCCAAAGATGGAGACTTTAGCCTCTACTCCTATTCAGATAGTGACTACGGAGGGTGCAACAACAATAGGAAATCCACAACTGGTGGATGTCAGTTTCTAGGACCAAGACTTGTTTCGTGGCAGTGCAAGAAACAAACCAATGTATCTGTATCCACAGCTGAAGCAGAATACATTGCTGCTTCAGCAGGTTGCTCTCAACTACTTTGGTTGCAAAACCAATTACTTGATTATGGTTACAATTTCCTTCACAAACCAATTCATATTGATAATTCAGCTGCTATGTTTATAACTGCTAACCCAGTTCAACATAGTAAAACTAAACACATTGAAATTAGATACCATTTTCTGAGAGATTGTTCTGAAAAGGGTCTAATTAAGTTAGTCAAAGTAGACACAACAAATCAACTTGCTGATTTGTTCACTAAAGCATTTGATTCTGTTAGATTTAATTTTCTGATAGAATCTTTGGGAATGATTAACTTAGAATGAATCAACAAAAGCATATGACTGACTTTGTGGAGAGTGCTTGTTAGGGATGAATTAACATATGTGCATGCAGTATATTTGGGAAATGATAGTAAGCTATATTTGGTTTTTCAACAAACACTCAACACTGACTTATATGCTACTGATATGTGAGTAGGTTCATCTTGAGTGGAAACAAAGCTCAGAGCATGCCAAACTTAAAGCTTCAGGTAACTGTCTGTGGGGACTCCATGTGCTAATTCAGAAGGTATGTTCTCTCCGGATGTGATCAAATCACATACCTAAGCACACTATGTAAAACACTTTATAATCTTCTATCTTTGCAAAGTCATATTCCCTCTGTTTTGTATGAACAAAGACCTGCGGATATGATCCAAGAGTATGATCTTCATTCTCCCTCCGTTTTGTGTAAACAAAGACCTGGGTTAAGTTCACCTCTGTTTTACGTAAGTAAAGACCTGGTGACTATGAAGATCATATCTCAGCTCTAAACAGAATCACTTGTGCTTAATTGTACATCAATTCAATGAGCTTCAACATCAAAGCATTCATGAGATTGTACTATGTCTCAAGATAGAACTTATAACTTAACGTACATAGTCCTTAAGTGTGTCAGGTAGTGATTTGCCTCACCTACGGAAGACATATTCTAACGAAACTTGACTGTGGGACCCATGACTGCTACTGATTAACAAACCTCACAACATGATAAATCGCATGCCTAGTTGATACAATCCTCTTGTTTGAATTTAAGTGGATTTATATACTTGCAATCAGGTGTGTATTGAATCAACTAATCAACATCAACAGAAGCCAAACCATAGTATGATCCCTTTATGTATATATGCATGCATGTAATTGTTTAAGCACGATGTTTAATTTGTCCTATTCACTGATTTTCTCTCTTAGGATGTCATCTGCCTGTCATGCCTGTTCACAACTTAAATTTATGATGAATGCAACAGTTTAACATTAATCACAAATTTAGGGGGAGTAGTTCATGCATGAAAAACAATTCAAAGCTGATAATTGATTTAACTTATTCTGAAGGAATTGGATCATGAGCACTAACTTGAATGCAGAATACAGGACACTTGCTTTCTTGTACCTAATTGCCATGCAAATGAAGTCAACAATGTCCAAAATCAACAATTGAGTCTACTCAGTAGACATCATACATTTAAAGTTTTTAAAACTTTAAGTTCCGCAGAAGTTTCAGTAATACTTCTCATCCGTAGAAGTAACAGTGAAATTTCTGCATCCGCAGAAGTCTCAGTAATACCTCTCATCCGTAGGAAGTATTATGTGTGATTTCTGATTCAGCAGCAAAACAAATGCAGTGTTTGAGCTAATGCATCCGCAGATGTTAAACATCCGCAGATGTTAAGGTTACGCAGATGTTCTGCGGAAGAGATGCATTCTAAATAAACTTGGGATACGGAAAGGAATAAATGGAAGTGGGCCCAACATAAAGTGGGCCCAACATAATTAATAAAAGAAATTAATATGTTCGGCTATAAATAAGGTTTCTGACTCTTAAAATTCATTAATCAATTTTACAGAGCACTTTTTCAGATTAACCTAGAAAATTGCCCACTTTCCCTCTTTTTCAAACTTTCAAAAAAAATCAGTTCCAAGAAAACATTATCCACTAATCGATTTCTGTTACTGCAAAGGTAAATCATGTCTTAAACATCAGTACGGAACTGGTCAATCGATTATTGTCATTCAAACGATTCAACTGCATGTTTTCTAACTTGATTTTCTTTACAGATGGCAAATAGATTCGCTAAAGAGCACAATGTGTGCGCGTTCTTGAACGCTGATGATCCTGCAGCGGAAGGATGCCGAGATATCATAAGATATCTCCGACGATCCAGGCTCTTCTACGCCTTGACGGCTGAGCCTGTGATCCATCAGGCGCACATAATCGGATTCTGGAACTCAGCACGAGTGGAAGAACAAGATGATGAGGAAGTGATTGTGGCTGAGGTTTTGAGTCAGCGTCTTCGATTCAATGAAAGCACCATACGAAGATGTCTGGAACTGGGAGATAGAGAAATAGGGCACCTGATGTATTCGAGAATGAATACATTGAAAAGATATTCAACCTGATGGGGTATGATGGTGACTACGAGAAAGGGGAAATCAAGAAGGGTAGGTTATGCAAACCGTATAGATTCTTGTGTCACACCTACCTAAAGTGCATGTCAAACAGGAAGTCAGGACTTGACAGATTTTCTCGGCACATATCATCAGGAATTATTGGGGTGTTCGAGGGGAGAATTTATAATTACGCAAAATACATCTTCAATTGTCTGAGTGAGCAAGTCAAACTGCAAAAGAATGAGAAGATGTACATGTTCCCCAGATTCCTTCAACTGGTGATTAACTCAGAGCTTCCAAGGTTGAGCAGAGTTGGCGATGTGTTTGTTCAAGCACACCTGAGCAAATCAGTGTTGAACAAACTTAGTGGGAAGTATGAGGGTCCGGATATGCCAATGTTCGCACATGTTATAGATCCCCAAGCAGACCTGCCACAAGAGTTGGCATGGGCAGATGAAGCAGAATCATCTGCTGATTCTGCACAAGCTTCTCACTCACCACACCAAACACCACAACAACAACAACAATCACCACTCCAAACACCACCACTACAACATCAATCACCCAGCCAATCACCCTCTCAACAACCACAATCACCAGCAAGCCTAACCACCCAACCAATATCCCCAATTCACCACCATCCATCACCTGTACTAATATCATCATCTTCCACCAAAAATACTCAGCCAGTATCTCCTATCCAACAACAATCATCATCATCCTCTCAGTCATCATCTCATCACACTCAACCTTTCTCACCACAACAAATTCAATCCCCCGTACAACCACCACCAGAATCTCCAAAACATCAATCACCGGAAAGTGCTGGGACTGAACCTTTTGAGATAACTGAGTCTATACACTCCGTACACTCAGGAGACACAGAAATATTATCTGAAGCCAGCACTGTTCCTTTCTCACCAACACACACAGAAGAACAACCTTCATCAGCACATACCGAGCCCATACCTTCATTGAAAGATGAACAACTTGCTGATGACCACGGGGAAGTTCAAGAATCTGCTCAGGATGTCATTGCATACCATGAAGACGACTTAAGTGACAGTGACATTCCTGTGAGCAAAAGCTTTCTGGTTGCTAAGTACAACAAGTTAGTACTTAAAACCAATAAGCGAAAACAAAGAATTCTGGAGCTGAAAGGTGTAATTCAAGAAAAGGATGAAGAATTGATGAAGAAGGATGCCAGTTTAAAAAGACTCAGAGAAGATGCACTATGCAACAATGAAGTTATTGATGCATTGTTGCAAACAAAACGGGAGTTGGAGGCTACTTTAAAAAACGAGCAAACCAAAAAGGCTGAGGAAATAAAGCAAAAAGATGAAGAAATAGAAAAGCTGAAAAGAAAACTCTCAGATCTGAACTCAAAAGTGGCTTCAAGTGCTGAGCAACCAAAACAGTCGGGTAGAGCTACTAAGCCACTGATCTCATACACCCGAAAAAGAAAATACTTTGGAGCTACTCAAAAGAAACCTGAAGACGAAAGCTCTCCAAAGAAACCGAAACTTCAATCCCCTGCACCTACACCTTCAGTAGAAGTGTCTGCTGTGAAGGTATCCTCCGGAGAAGAAGATGACAGTGAAAAAGAGTGGGAGGAACTAACAAGAATGGAGTCCCCCACTAATGAAAAGGGTGGAAAGGCCGATGACCTTCTAACAACAGCTGATATCATGGAAGAGAGGCCTGATTCCAGTATGTTTATGACCCTCATTAACCATGGTTTTCCATATGACATGGTTGAGAGGATGAACACATCAGAAATGACCAATGCACTGAAAGAGTTTGAATTTGCAAGGTTCATAATCCCTAACTGTGATTATGAAGCCTTTACTACATTTCAGTCATTGGAGAAAATCAAGAAGGATCTGGGCCACTGTGACACATGAAAACTTACCAAGTACAATATGACTTGCTGGTTACAGGGCCACAACTACAAACCACATGAGCTTAAAGGGAGAACCACTGGAGAACTGCGGAGGATGATGGAGCATGTAATGAAGGTGGAGTTGGAAACAGGAGTCAAATTCAGAACAACAGCTCCTCATCCTACTGATGACAAACAAAGCAAACTATCTGCTGATCCAATCACTGTGGAACCCAAGGATCAGCATAAAGCAAAGGATAAGCTCATCAGGGAACCAAGGGAAGTCATCCCAGGCAAAGTGTGGCCCCTTGGTACCACTGTCAGAGAAATCACTGATCAGAAGTCCACTCTGATTTAGTTGATTGATCACCTCACAACTCCCAACTCAGCTAAAGAAAATAAGATCATGGCATGGAAATATGATCAGGAGTGGGATTGTGCAGTGATTAAAAGGACATCAGGAAGAGTTGAATACTTCCGAGATGTGTTTTCAGTACTCTGCCTTCCTGAGAATGATCTAAAGGACCTGCAAAGCCTTACCTTGACAAATTATCCAATACATCCAAGGGGCAGGGACTTCTCAAGCAGAGTGGGTCAACTGAAAACAAGGTTCAAAGATGATGTGATCATAGGAGCTAAAAGAGATGATGATGCGCACAAAAGAAGAACTCAAGGGCTGAAAAGATCCAAGTCCAATGCCTCTGACTCAGTAGATGATGAATTTCTGAAGAGGGTTGGCTATAACAACAGAACATCAGCAGCCATCAAACGCATTGAAGGAACTCAATACACACTCCCTATTACTGAGTGGGGATATGTAGAGAGGACAAAAGAGCTGGTGCTGATGAGAACTGCAGAGAACAAACAAGCAGAAAATATCAGGATCTTTGATCCTGCGGAAATCAAGTTGCTTCATCCAAGCTACACTTCTTACCTTCATGATAAATTCTTTCCGAAGCTGAGTGATGAAGCAGCTCAAAATGATCTGTTCCTGCATGTACACATGATCCAAGTCATCGGCAAACTTCATGCAAAGGCCTACAAACGACGCAGACATAATGCAGGCTTGCTGAAGGGAACAGAATATGAAGAAGTCACAGAACTTTGCCTCTCCGAACAAGATGAACTTGAAGTAGTGAAGAATGACCGAGTCTTGGAGACTCTCACTACAGAGGAGGATGTTCTGGGACTTGGATTCGAGACTCTGAAGAAGATCAGCAAAATGGAGATCAAATACAAGTATGATGATCAAAAGGCAGCTGTATCTTACTTCTACAACAAAATCATATCAAGAGTCAAGGATCTTGCTGTTTTGAAGGACTGATTACAAGGAGCTAAGCCTAAGGGGGAGTATTGTTGGATCTAGATTGTATAGGGCTAGATCATTTTTGTATAGGCTTAGTACTTGAATCAAGTCTTGTAATTAACACTTGTAATCATCAATATATATATATGTGATTTGAATTTATAGGTTAACCCCATATATGTATGTGTGTTGATTTGTGACTTGACAGGAGAATCAATATACTTGGATGGATTTCCTGAAATTGACCAAGTGTAGGAAACATCTACGGATGAACAATTTTGTTAATCCGTAGATATGTTTCTTACAAGACCAAATGACCAAGTCTAAGTTTCTGCGGATGACCAAGCACCATGAAGTGAAGATTCCTACTGAAGAAGGATTTCCTACGAAAGAACAAATATCCTACGGAAGAACAACATTCCTACGGAAGACCAAGTCATCTACGGAAGAACAAAAGATCTGCGGACGACCAGACTCCTGCGGAAGATCATTATACTTGTTCGATTACAACTCCTAAGAAGTCAAACAAGTCAACTCGATCAACAACAAATCCCGAGAGATCCGGTGTTTCCTTAGCCGACTCAAATCATCTATAAATATGAGTCCTAGGTTTCACATCTCGGGGAACACAATCAATCATTATTACGGCTGTCAAGTTACATCATTGTGCAACCCTAATCGCCGTCTCATCAACATCAACATAATTTGATACACTGTATTCGATTGTTTATAGTATTCATTATTATTCTTTTGTAATCATTACATTATAGTTAATGAAATACGTTTGAATAATTATTGATTTCGCATTCATTGTGTTTCTGTGGTTGTGTTCATAATTAATCATCAAACCAATTAAACGTCAATTAGTGATAATTCCGTGATCATTAAATTGATTTATTTTAATACTGATAATTCCTGAATTGAGATCCTCGGATTCACAACCTATTCCTCTCTTTCCTCTCACCTTCCCTAACCGCCTTGATTACTTCGGTCACCATAGACGGTAAGATCGTCTGCATGACCTGGTGCACCTCTTCAACCACTGCCTCTTTTACCGAGGCTCTCAAATTGGCGCTTTCGTCTGCGTCCTCCTGATGAGGGGTCTCGGTTTCCTCATGGACTACCTTCTCTACCCTAGGTCTCCCTCTCATGCCACGCGGTTCAGTACCACGTCCACCACCACGTGAAGTTTTAGATGATCTACCACCGACCATCTTCTATCACACTGAAAGATTCAAACACCAACACGGTCATTCGAGGAAAATAGCTTAGTTTATGTCAAGTATGGTAAGTCCCTAATTACAGTGGCCAGCTGTGATTAGCCACTTACTCTACTCTTCGCACCCCGAGCATTACCCGTCCTGACTATATTAGTATCTAAATCTAACAGTACACATAAATCACATCACATGCGCACATAATACCAGTAAATCTTTAAGAAAATACCTGATGGCACATAACTACTCAGATGGCATTCTCTTCCTCCCTATCCCATTTTCAGTTTAAGTTTAGGTTTATCTGGAAAATTTACCCGTTTCACTTAAACTTTGGCTCTGATACCAACTTGTAAGGCCCCGTTCCCAGGCACGTCACGGTCGGTCGTCATCGCACATAAAACATACATTTGGTATACATTCATAAACATCTTAGATAAACATAGCAGCGGAAACATTCAAAAGATACATTTCATTTATAATATAAATACTTTTTCCATTTAATACAACGTACATCAGTACAAAACATCTAGTGTTGCATTATATTACAAAAGCACTATTACAAAAGATTACATCGTTACTGATTACAAAATGGTCATAAACAGTGACCTCTAGTATGGAAATATTAAAATTTTTCATCATAAAGAAGATTCCTTAAGTAATCCCGTTTATGGGAATCCTCAAGAAATCTTGCACTTGCATGCAACATAATGTGTTACGTGCATTACGGGCCTACAACACATGACGTTGCAGCATTATCAAAAGGAGAATGCCATCCCAAAAGAGCTGAGTAGTTGCTTCGTGCCATCCCCAGCAACACTACCTGCCAACTGGAAACACATAAAAGTCAGCGTTGCTGAGTGAGTTCTAGTTTTTAAAATAAACATACTTTATTTACATCATAAACCATTCCCTTCTTTCACATGATCATACATCATACGTACACATAGATAATATTCTTTATTATCTTCATCGTTTGTTATACATCATTATCATGCAATTCTCATATGGATCCTGTCAGGCTTTGCCCACTTCATAGTACTTGACTATGATTACTGTGGTCGAATGACAAGGATCCCGTTCATCTTTGCTTGCACATTGAATACGTTTTGTACCAATACCATATGCTATACCCCGATCAGTCTTAGCTACTGGGCCGTGAATCCATAGAGCGTATGCCACAGTGGGCCGTGAATCAATAGAGCGTATGCCACAGTACTAGTAGGTAAGCGGTAGAGGTACCATGACCAGGGTCAATCACAAAGAAGGACCCATTTTCCTTAATTCAATGCTTGCAAGACTTAGTTCGTTCATTCATTAATGCATGTATCCATCATCAGATTTCCTTTTTCGTTTATTCGTTAATACGTGCATTCATCATCATGTTCCTCTTTCATTATCTTTCACTTTACGTTACGTAATACTTCATTCATTCATTTTCATAACTCGTAAAGTTTTGGAAAGACAAACATACATAATCATAAGGAATACACATATCATACATTCATCATCATACAAAGCATCACACACATATGGTATACCATAGGTAACCCATGCAACATCATCATCATCATCATGCCTATGTTACCCGTCCACCCAATTAAATTAGGTCTTGCTAAACCTATAGCCGCATTTCACATTCTGGCTCACCCGTATTAGTCTGACCATCCGCATTAGTCAATGCAGATGAGTAACACCTTATCCGCATTGTTTGCCCATCCGCATTGGTCAATGCGGATGAGAAATGTTTTATCCGTATTTCATGAACTTGTCCGCATTGGTCAATGCGGCTGAGTTGCCTTGATCATTTTCTTTTTATTAGGACAATGCGGATGAGACATTGCCTGGCCCGCATTTTCCTTAGCCTTCCGCATTGATTAATGCGGTTGACTGCCTTAGCCGTATTCCTGAACATACTCGCATTGGGTCAATGCGGATGAAGAACATGCCTTGACCGCATTTGCTTGGTCACCCGCATTAGCTAATGCGGTTGACCACTTTGGCCACCTTTACTTTGTCAGTCCGCATTGGATGATGCGGTTGAATGTAGCAACCTGCAACTTAACCTGTGCCCCTTTTCATACTCGTTCATCATCTTAACACTTCTATGGCACATAATTATCGTAGTATTCATTTAGAACCAGTTAGACATCATGCATACCATTTTATAACATACACTAACAGTATACCTATGAACATACATGCATGAATCACATACTCCTGTTCTGGAAAGTTCACATATAGTGGAACCAGTCTCCCGAACAGACCGCATACACATATACACATACATACATGTACGGGTTAAACACCCACAACTAAAAAAAACAGTTTCGGTATGTGTTCCAGCCCCCAAAATCGTTCGAAAAACATAAAAGAAGGGTGTCTTAGAACTCACATTGTGTTGCTGGGTGTGGCTTTCTTCAAAATCAGTCGCCGTGGAACCCGGTACCTCGAATCAGTCTTCTTCTTCTTCTTGTTCTTCCTTTAGATCTCGTGGTTTGCTCTTTCTCTCTCTAAAACTTTCGCTGATTTGGGGTTGTGAGAAAAGAGTGGGCAGCCATCCCTATGTATATTAGATATTTCTCTTTTCTTTATACTTTTACACAATACCCCCTTCCACATTTTCTTTCTTTTCCTTCCCTTCCAAAATTCTTTCTTTTCTTTTCTTCTTATTATTTCTCTTTGTCTAATCAGAATTTCGGGTGTTACATAAATGTTTCTTTTTAAATTCATATAGTGTCGTTCGATATGACTGTGTCTGAGATACTGGTATGTCACACGCCTAACGGTAAAACCCCGTTTGTGGAAATTGAGGGTGTGACAAAAACCAAACATTTAAAATTTTTACAAAAAAAATTATCGAGTCTGACACCTACCTTACACCAGGTGGCGTCCCACTTGGGGACCCACCAGCCAAATATCTAGTCAACAAATGATTATTTGGGTTAACTAAATCACCTAATCGTTTCTTATAAAAACTAACACCACACTCCACCTTTACCTCTCATCAATTCACCTACACACACCCTTTCTCTCACTAAACTTTCTCTCTCTCTTTTCCCCCTCGGCCGAACACCACCAAGAACACCCTACCACTTTGAAACTTTGATCATTCAAGAATTTTTCAAGCTTCAACACATGATTTGAAGAATCCCTTATGAGTTTGATGCAAGTTCTTTCAAAAACCCAACTCAAAGGTGAATAAATCATCAAGAAATCCTTCTCATTTTTTAAAGTTTGTTCATCCTAGGGTATGAACGTCCTTCTTTAAAAGTTGTTGGCAACATGACATAAGAATTATTGTTGCAGGTATTGTTCACCAAAAACTCAAAGTTCTTGAAATCCAAGGTTCCAACAATAGTTTTTAAACAAGAAAAATGAGTTTTAAAGAATGTATATATGTGCGTGTGAACCGTGAATGTGTGTGTTCTATGTGTTTGAAGTTTGATGGATTTTTGAAACTTTTTACATCTTGTTTTATTTTTGCATGAAGGATGGTCAACTTATGAATTTCATAAGAAACTCATCTATCAAAAGAAATCTATCAAATAGAAGATGGGAAACATGTATGTATGTCGTATAATATATGTATGTATGGATGATGTTGTTGAGCTTATCTTGCTTTTAGATTTCTACAATGATTGAAATGATCCCTAAAAATTGATGATCATGATCTGAAATTTTGTGGTTTTAAGTGTATTTTGATTAAATGAAAAACTAAGAACACAAGTCACTTATAATAATAATCAAGTGTTGATTAGACATGACCAATAGTAATGATTTTACAAGATTTAACCTCAGCAAAATAAAGATATAATCAAATATGGAAAAGTGGATTCAAAACATGTTAATAATAAGTTAAAAATAAGTAATCTTACTGGAAATAATAATTTTATGATCGGGTTTAATCACATGTATGATTTACGCTTGAAATTACGTTAAAAACAGTGTTTTCGGGTAAAAACGGGTTTTTTTTGCACAAATACGGTTTGGGACAGAAAGTAATATTATATTTTAAGTTAAGAAACTTATGGTTTTAAGTAGGTATCTAATCCATGACATGTATTTGCGTCGGTGTTAATTTTATACGCGCGAAAAACTGAAAAACCGACAATTTCTGGTTGAAATTTAGATACTGTTTTGAAATTGATTTTAAACAGAAAAATTTAAAGTGCTTTATTATAAAATGTTTATTTTAAAACATGTATAATAATCACGAGTTTTACACAGATTTAGTTACGGTTTTGGCATGTAAAACTATACGGTTTCGGGTTAAAAATTAACGTATCGGGTAAAAATTTGGGTTAAACATAAAAGAACATATTTTTTCAATAAAACTTGTCATTACATGATTTAATATATTTTTTCTTACTGAAAAATAAGTTTATTTGTTAAAAATAATTCTATTGTTGGTTGATAATAAATAAAGTAATATTTTATAAAAGGTAATTGAAGATCAAGTATAGGTTGGACTCACCTTAGTTAGTTTATTTATTTTGGTTTATTTGTAATAGGTTTAATGTTAGTTTATCCTTTGTATGTAATTAGTAGTTAATTTTAGTTTTTGTAATAGTTTCACGGACCCAGCGAAACTATAGTTTTGCTGGTAGTCAGTTGACTTAGGACACCCGGCAAAACTGAGTTTCGCAGCCGGGTGAATCTAGGTTGTTGGTCAGGACAGTTTCGCTACCTAGCGAAACAATCAGCGAAACTAGCATATCTATATATATGTAACTTGTAATCGGTTTGTGCAAGTTTTGCACAACCCTAATTCAAAATATACTTTTGCATTACTCATATTATTGTGTTTGCTTGGCTGGAATTATCAGTTTATCATCCTTGAGCCTTGTTTGATTGTTGTTTGATTTCAAAATGGTTTTACATTGAAACACTATTCGTAGATCATTGTTTGGATTGTATTTTAGTGGGATTTGAGTTTATTTTACATCATTTGCACTATGTTTCGATCATCAATGGACCAACAATATGGTATCAGAGCCTTAGTGCTCTTAATGTGGTCATTGATTTGGTTTCTAAACGTTTTTTGAAAGAAATCACTGTTTCATCAATTTCAGATCATTAGAGCGTTGTTTTAGCTTGAAAATCTTCTCTAAAACACTATGTTTGAGTATAGGAAGCTATCCTAATCATCCAATGACCAATTAATAGTGAATTGGATGATTTCAAATTGATTTTCAGTTCGAACAGGCTGTTTTATTCATCCAGTGAAACAAGTTTTGCATCCGGCAAAACTGATACAGTTTCCAGCGAAATAATCGTTTTTAGTGATTTACTGAATTTTCAGTAAATTCCAGCGAATCTACAAAGTTTGAACGAAAGTTCACCTCATTTAGTCAAGCCTCCAAGCGAAAGTGCTGGCAAATTTGTCTTAGAATGAAAGTTCTACTAGTTTCGGCGAAACTGTGCACGAAACTAGAAGTTTTTACAGCATTTTCCTAGCGAAACTGTTGCCCGTTTGCCCAGCGAATCTATGGGCGAATTTACGGGCGAATCTACCAGCGAAATTACTGAAGTTCAGTGAATTTACTCCTTACTTTGAGGCCTCCGAGGCTTATAAACAGAGACAATTTTAAAGATTGGAAGCGGTGCTTGAAGGCCTTTTTCTTTTATACGAACCATAATCAATGGGAATCTATAATGAAAGGTCCACACAATCCAATTGTAACTGTCAGGGAACAAACCAAGGTGAACATTGACTCATCATCCTTCTCTGAAAGGGATATTAAGCTAATCGATCGTGACCAGAAAGCTTTCGGGGCCTTGACCTTATGTTATCACAAGACATATATAACCGTTTTACTGAGTATACAAGTGCAAAGTCTGTGTATGATGCTCTATGTGAATTCTATGATGGAAATGAAGATCTGAAGAAGGACAAGAAAGCCCAAGCTGAGAAGGAGTTTAATTCATTCGTCGGACACAAGAATGAAAGCCTTACTGATCTTAGCAATCGATTTTTGTCAGTCTCAAACACTCTAAAGAAGTATGATGATCAATTGGGTAATCATGAGCAGGTGACAAAGCTTTTAGACTCTCTCCCACCCAATGGAGCTTACAAGTGAGAATGCTAAAGGAGGAGAGAAACTTTGCTGATTACAAGCTTATGGATGTGATCAACAAACTAAAATCTTTCGACTTGGATCTAAAGAGAAGGGAATACAATCAATCCTTAGTGCCAGCTACTGTATATCCATAAAATGTTCCATTGATTTCATCTACTACAAACTCAACCATATATGGTGCAGCTTATGGTGGATCCACAGGAATTGGTATGTTAGACAAGGCAAGTGGTGGACCTGTAAGTGTTGGTTCAAGCTCAAAGACATTGGTCACCACCTAAATTCCATCTGATACCATGGCACTGTTTGGGAGTTTTTTCATAGTTATGAAGACTTAGTTACTTGAGAACTCAAGGGTAAGGGGACGACGGTTGAAGACATGTATCAGGTGGATCCTGATGATTTAGAAGAAACTGACATTCAATGGCAAATTTCCATGCTCACACTGTGTGCAAGGATATTTATGGAGCGCAATGGAAGAAGAAACTTTGGCAATCATAATCAAAATTCCTGTTAGACCAAAAGAACCAATGAGCCAGATCAGAAAAACCTTTAAGTCCTACAGACATCATAACAACTGAAGAAGACTATATCAGCTGAAGACAAAGTCTGAAGACAAAGTCTGAAGACAAGTACTAAAGACAAAGTCTGAAGACAAGTACTGAAGACAAAGTCTAAAGACATTAGCTAAAGATAAAGTCTAAAGACCAAGTCTTCAGAGGTTGTCACAACAGCTGAAGTAGTACTCTTCAGTAGTTATGATGGTTTACTTTTCAGTAGTTGTTTTTATCATTTCAGTAGTTTGTAATCAGTAGTTTGTAATCAGTAGTTCAGTAGTTTATTTTCAGTAGTTGTAGTATTACTTAATACTTAGCTTCTTTTGTAAGAAGATGTCCTCAGCTGTTGTGGACATCTTCAGTAGTTTTATTTATTTTCAGTTGTTTATGTAAAACGGTTAGATGTCACTATCAGGTGACATCTGCTGACGTCACCTTTCCTCTATAAAAGGAATGTTGACCTAATTTGTAATCACCCAAGCTTATGAGTGAATGAGAACATTCTCATTTGCAGAAAACTTTCTCTCTTTATAACCGTACTGTTTCATTGAATATCCTTTGTGTTCTTGCTTAAATTTCGTCTAATTCTTATACTATTCCGCTGCAAATCATAACCTAATTGATCAAACTAGATCTGAGATCCCTTCAAATGGTATCAGAGCTGGTTAATCATTGATCGATTTAACAATGGATGATTGAGACTGCTCTTTTGATATCTAAGTTTGATCAAATTAGCAAATTTGCAAGAATTGGTTATAGAGTTTGAGTTTCTGTTGCTTCTGGTGAATTAATTTGAGATTCTACGTGTTTAAAACAGAGTTGTTGAGTTTTTAAGCTAAATTTATTAAAATTACATTGAATTTGTTTGAATTGGTGAAAATGGCTACACCAACAAATGATCCTCACAATACTTGCTCCTCAACAAAGCCTCTGATGCTTGTTAGGAGTGAGTATAACATATGGCAACGCCGAATGCTCCATCACCTGTCTATCAATAGCGCAGGATGTTAGAAGTCTATGGTTCATGGACCATACAAGCCTATGGTGAGTCTTCTGGAGAAGAATGAGATGGTTTCGAAGAAACCAGAACAGTATTCGGATGGGGATCTAAAACTGTTTGAAATTGATGCTAAAGCCCATGGAATTCTGGCCATGGCACTGCCAAATGAAATCTGTTCAGGGCTTAAGCATCATGAAACTGCTCATAACCTCTGGGTTGCTCTGAAGGAACAATTTGGAGGAACTGATGAGGTTTTGGCAAACACTAGAGAAATCCTTGCCCACCAATACGAGACATTCTCTCATAGAAAGGGTGAGTCTCTGACTCAGTAGTTTGAGCGATTTTCCTGTTTGATATCTGAGTTGAAAATGGTTAAACAGGAATATTCACACAGCCAGATGAACAACAGATTCCTCAGATCCCTTCCTGAGAGATAGGACACATATACTATTGTCGTACGCTCCAGTGCAAATCTAGACACTCTATCTCTCACCTAACTTCATGGGAAACTGTTGACATTTGAACGAGAGATAGAACAGAAAAGGAAACTGTCTTCATCTGGGAAGCTCACTGATGACTTTGTACTAGGAAATACTGCACTGGTCGGTCAGGAGTCAGAGTATACTGCATCAGAAGGTTCATATGATGAGCATGTAGATTTCTCTACAAACAGTGGAGAACATGCTTTTGTTGGTGTTGATAGTAATTCAAGTGGTAGTAGTGATTATTTGTGCTTTTTGATGGATGATTTAAAAGGAATTCCAGATGATGATCTGGAAGAGATGGATATTTTGAGTCAGATGGCAATGATCAACATCAGATCTCAAAAGTTTTACAAAAGGACTGGTCGGAAATTCCCAGGTCTCTCTGGCAAAACCAAGGTTGGTTTTGACTAGAGCAAGTTGAGGTGACACAAGTGCCATAGACTTGGACACTTTGCAAGAGAGTGTAGATCATCTAGATCTAACTCATCTGCACCCTTTGTGATATTCCCAAGCAATAGCTCACAAAACAAAGGGCAACATTCTACCAGTTCTGGTCATCCTTCACAAGTTCAATCATCTCCTGCATATTTTGTCCCTCATGGTCCTATGCCATATCCTTACCCCTGTTTTTACATGCCTCAGTCGAATCAGGTTCAAGTACCCACAACTCAACAAACACCTGCCCTACCTGAGCCTTAACTATCTCAATCAAATCAACAATCTCAATCTCAACCACAACAAAGCTTTTTCACCCCTGGAGTTGTTGACTGGAGCAGTTTACTATGTGATCTTTCTAGTTATCATGAACAACTGTTTCCAGGTGCTGGTCAACATGGTGGTGAAAACCCTTTTGGAAATCTGGCTCTTATGGCCCTGGAGTCTACTGATGGTTCATGCTTAAATGCTTCTACATCACAGGTACCATAGATATCTTCAGAGGCTAAGGCCAAGTTGTGTTCTGAGTCATGCATAGCTACCTTTGCCTCAATTAGAGAAGCAAAAGTGGCTTTAATCAATAAAAATCTTGAGCTAGAGAAAGTGATTTCCAAAAGAAAAGTTGAGTTTGAGTCAGTTTTAAATGAAAAAGATGATGAGATTTATAAATTAAATGTCAAATCACTGATGAAAAGGCAATGTTAGAGGTCATCTTAGAGAAATACAAGGATCTCAAAGAAACACTTGCAGATACCCAGATAGAGTGTGAACGTTGGGTAACACCATGCAAGGGGTTTGAAATGCTTCTCAACAAACAAACAGCTTCAAATGTGAAGTTTGGTGTTGGTTATAATCACACTGCTCCTCCTACAGATTTTATTCCCAAAATAGAAGTAGAATCTGAAGGAGAAAGCAATGACCAATCCACATCATCATGTGTCTCACCCTCTGGTAATGAATCAAAATCAGAGGATGAAGTCAGTATTAGCACCTCAGCAAATCAATCAGCTGATGGTCCTAATGCTGACAAACACATGATCAGGAGAAAGCTGATCACTTCAGGTGTTGTCTCACAAAGTACTCAAAGTACTGAAGGACAAGTTACAACACCTGAAGAACAAACAAAACCCACAAAGAACAAAAATGGTTTGACAACTACTGAAGAGTCTATCAGGAAGTCCAAAAGTACTGATAGAAAACTTCTAAAGAACAAATCTACAGTAGTTAAGAATCCGTCAGTACTTAATATAAGTACTGAAAGGAAGAAAGTACTGAAGAACAAACATTCAGTAGTTTCATCTTCTTTAGTAGTTGATCAACTGAAGATGAAGAAAAAACCATGTGAAATATGTGGCTTATTCAATCATCTCACTGATGACTGCTGGTACAGAAAGGGTTCAAAATTCAATAAAGATAAGAAGACCAAAAAGAAAATTAATAAAATGAAAAATGAATTTGAAACCAAGTTTGTAACAGAGGCATCTCAACCTGAAAACCCAAATTCCTTGAAGAAATCCAAAAAGAAGGAAGGGGTTTATCAGGAAACATCTGAAGGTGGTCAATGGATTCCTTATGGAATACCAAAACACCAGACCAAGTTTGTGTCTGTCAAAAGTGAGCAAATGGTGAAACACAGGAACCAATCAAACACAAGAACTGATATGTCTGATGAACTGAAAGATTTAGCAAACAATCAGACACAACTTGTTATGATGGTTCAACATCTATTAGGAAGAGTCAACCAAATAGATGTACCTGTGAGTAAACCACAAAAAAGGAAAACCAAGTCAAAATTAAAGGACTCCTTTTCCACACCATCTCCACTTCCACAGGCTATTAATCATGACAAACCAGTTAGTGTAAAATCTATTGATAAGAACAGACCCAAAACCAAAATGGTTTGGGTCTCAAAAACTAACTAGTTTCTTTTGACAAATGTAGGGTTCTTCAGTATGCCAAAGAAGCATTTGGTATGTGGACAGTGGAGGATCCATGCATATGACAGGGAGCAGCTCTCTTCTTAATAACTACTCTCAAGGAAAAAAGGGATTTGTTTCTTTTGGTAATAATGCTAAAGGTTACATCATCGGCAAAGGCTTTGTTTCAAATGGTGAAATAAGGTTTGATGATGTCAACCATGTGGAGAATCTCAAGTACAATCTCTTAAGTGTCAGTCAGATGTGTGATAAAGGTCATGTTGCCCTTTTCACCAGCCAGAACTACAGGATTCTGTCTTCCAAAGTTCTGAGTCTGATTGACAAGGTATTGGATGAATATACTCTCCTGAAGGCCAACAGGACAGGAAGAGTATATGCGTTAGATTTATCAAAGAAAATTGATCTAAAAGGCCATCCTTGCCTGTTCTCCAAGGCCTCTCCTCAGGAATCTAAACTATGGCACAGAAGGCTTGGTCATGTGAATCTTAAAATCATGAACCAGCTGATCCATCATGGTTTAGTGAGAGGATTGCCAATGAAGGAGTTCAAATGTGATGACAACTGCTCTGCTTGTTTAAAAGGGAAGCAACACAAAGTATCTTTTCCTTCAATAGAAGTGCCAAAGTCTACTGCCTGCTTGCAATTACTACATATGGATTTGTTTGGTCCTGTAAAAGTGATGAGCATGGCAAAGAAGAAATACTATCTGTTAATTATGGATGATTACTCCAGATTTTTATGGACTTTCTTCTTTCATTCAAAAGATGAAGCTGCACAAGCCATTATATACTTTGTGTTGCATGTGGAAAAACAATACTCCCTTCCAGTCAAGTGTGTGAGGAGTGATAATGGCACAGAATTTAGAAACCACACACTTAATGAATTCTACTTGTCTAAGGGAATCAAGAGGCAGTATATCATTCCAAGAACTCTTGAACAAAATGGAGTGGTGGAAAGAAAGAACAGGACACTTATTGAAGCTGCCAGGTCAATGTTGGCTGATTCTGGTTCGCCACTGACCTTTTGGGCTGAAGCTGTCAACACAGCTTTCTATGTGCAGAATAGAGTCTTAGTAAATCAAAGGCTGATGAAGACTCCATATGAAGTGTTACATCATTTGGCCCCTCTAATTTCATTTTTTAGAGCATTTGGGTGTCCCTGTTACATTCTCAACACAAAGAATCCACTTCAGAAGTTTGAATCAAAGGTGGATGCAGGGTACTTTGTTGGATAGTCATCTACTTATAAGGCATACAGAGTTTTCAACTGTAGAACAAAGATAGTGGAAGAGACCTTGCATGTGAAGTTTAATCAATCTCCAAAGGACAAAATTCCACAAAACCCTGTGGAGTTATTTGATTCGGACATACTGCAATATGTTCCTTATCAGTTTCCAGCTATTGCAGTTCCTGAAAATCCATCACCTCCTGCAAATAGTTCTTGCTATGGTGGTACTGGTGATGATGATGATGCCAGTACTCACCTTTTCAAGTTTAGTGCTCAACTGCCTGAGTCATCTAAACCTGATGTTCCTATAGCTTCAGCAGCTCCATCCACAACAAATGCTGATGAGATCTCTGCATCATCTACTTCGTTTGAATTGCCATCTCCTTCATGGTTTCAAGAGTCTGAATTAACATCTGTTGCTGCTGAATCTCCTGCAAACACTTGCACAGATCTTATTGTCTATCAAGAGCTGAAGAATCACCCAATGTCTTAAATCATTGGTGATATCAATGCTCGAGTTTCAACCAGAAAGTCAATTGTCCAATTTCTGCTTCTATGCTCTCTTCATCAGTCAGCAAGAGCCAAAGAACTATCATGTTGCTTTAAGAGACAATGGATGGGTTGAATCCATGCAACTTGAACTTCTTCAGTTTAAAAAGCAGCAAGTGTGGGAACTAGTTCATCTACCCCAATGTAAGTATGCAATAGGCACTAAATGGGTGTTTAGGAATAAAACTGATGAAAAAGGTCAAATTGTCAAGAACAAGGCCAGACTGGTTGTACAGGGGTTTTCATAAGAAGAAGGTATTGATTATGATGAAACCTTTGCCCCTGTAGCCAGACTGGAGGCAAGCAGATTGTTCTTAGCTTATGTTGCTTTCCACAATCTTAAAGTTTTTCAAAAGGATGTCAAAAGTGCATTTTTATATGGTAAAATAACAGAAGAGGTTTATGTGTGTCAACCACCAGGTTTTGAGGATAATAAACATCAAGATTAGGTGTATAAGCTTGATAAGGCTCTGTATGGGTTAAAACGAGCTCTAGAGCCTGGTATGAAACACTGTCTAATTTTCTTGTTCAAAATAATTTCACTAGAGGCTCCATAGATAAAACTTTATTCATAAAGAAAGTAGGACAACATAAGCTACTTGTTCAAATTTATGTAGATGACATCATTTTTGCATCCTCTGATCCACAGTTATGTGATGGATTTACAAAATTGATGCAACAAAAGTTTGAAATGAGTGACATGGGAGAATTACAGTTCTTTCTGGGTTTTCAAATCAAACAAAGAGCTGATGGAACTTTCTGGGTTTTCAAATCAAACAAAGGATCTTTTGAAAAAGTTTGATTTACAAAACTATAAGCCCTGTTCTACTCCTATGAGCACCACCACACAAGTGGATGCTGATCAGAAAGGTAAAGTGGTTGATGAAACCCTTTACAGATGTATGATTGGTTCCTTGATGTACCTTACAGCTTCTAGACCAGACATTATGTTTGCAACTTGTGTCTGTGCTAGATTTCTGGCTGCACCTAAAGAATCCCATTTTATTGCAGTCAAAAGGATCTTTAGATAATTGCAAGGAACTCAATCTCTAGGTTTTTGGTATTCCACTGGGCACTCTTGCAAATTGGTTGCTTTCTCTGATAGTGAGTATGCAGGGTGTAAAGTAACCAGAAAATCAACTTCTGGTGGATGCCAATTTCTAGGCAATTGTTTGGTTTCTTGGTAGAGTAAGAAACAAACTTCAGTTGCTACATCCACTGCTGAAGCAGAGTACATTGCTGCTGCAAGTTGTACATCTCAGGTACTTTGGCTTCATAATCAATTACTGGATTATGGTATTACAAAGACTAAGACTCCATTACTGATGGACAGTGCTTCAGCTCTTTGTATTGTTAAGAATCCAGTCCAGTATTCTAAGACCAAACATATTGAGATCAGACATTATTTCATCAGGGATTATTATGAAAAAGGTCTGATTGATCCAAAGTTTGTTCCTAGTGCTGATGAGCTTGCAGATATATTTAGTAAGCCTTTGGACAATGCAACTTTTCAAAATCTTGTGCTACGGCTTGGTATGTTGCAGCTAGAATAAATTGACTAATACTGATACTCTTAGATCCTAAGTACTGATGAGTATTAGTATCCAAAAGTCAAAAATAAGTACTGATGAGTTATTTTGTCTTTAATATTTTTAACTACTATAGTGTTAAAAAGACTGAAGACTAAAATACTTAAAAGTACTGAAGTATACTATTTCTTGAAAAGAACTGATGTAGTTACAACTACTGATGTGGATGTAATTACTGATGCTTATTTCCAACAGATAAGTATTGAAGAACAAATTTGTCCAAAAGTACTGATGTGTAATCTTGAACATAAGTACTGAAGACAAAATTTGTTCACAAGTTCTGAAGAATATTTATTTCAAAAGATCTACTACACAAAGGTTCAGAAGAGCAGATGAATAAATATTCAAAAGAACTGATACCCAATGAAACGTCTGAAAATCATACAAAGTTTGATGAGTAAATGTTGAGGTCAGAATGAAACAACTGACACTTGTGAATTGACGACAACAGCTGATGAGTAACTTTACTCTTCAGCTGATTCAAACGACTGTTGTTTTATTTCAAAACAACTGAAGCCAAAACCAAGTCTTCAGTAGTTTCAAACTACTGATGACTAACACCAAGTCTTCAGTCGTTTAGAACATTTGAAGGTTAAAACCATGTCTTCAGTCATTTCACACAACTGTTGACTAACACCAAAACCTTCAGTTGTTTTCCATCAGCCGTTTCATAATCTATAAATACCAAACCCCAACCTTAGAACTTTTCATTCTCCGAACGTTATTATTCGAAATTATCAGACGTTCCCTCCTGCATTAATGGCGACCATGCAACTCAAACCACGCCATAACTGTGTAGCCTACCTCACCAAATCAGCCTTCTGGAACAAGTTTGATGACGCCATCGATCTGATGGTGAATCCCCATACCAAACGGCCTTTCTTTTGAATCCAACCATATACGCTGAATCCCTAAAACAATTCTAGACAAACGTCATCCTCACAACTGGTGAGAATGATGCCGAGATCACTCTCCAGTCGTTTGTCAATCAGAAGAAGGTGGTCGTCACTTCTGACATTATTCGGCAAACCCAAAATCTGAATGATGCCACCTTCATCACCGAATATCCTAAGGGTACAACTGACTTATCCTTCCCCCATCATGGATACGAAGGTGACCTAAGTGCTACCATAATCTTGAAGAAGTACTTCCATGACCCTGAACGCCTAATCTTCCACATGGTCAATGTCTGCCTTGCTCCTAAAACCTCCTCATGGGATCAAATGTCTTCAAGGTGGCAGCTGGTATTGTATTCTACTCTTGAACGCCAAAGCTTAAATTTTTTGAAATTATATTTTTAGAACTAAAAGATATGGCTTTGAAACCTGTGGCTAACAGATAGATATTATATCTAAGGTTTCTTATGGCTATTATTGAAAATCAATTAAAAGCTGAGGGCCTTGTTGGCCAAGGAGTCCCTGCTGTTGCAGTTTTGCCTGAAGTATACTCCAGGCACAACTCGAACACACAACTAAAAGAGGCTGCCAAGCTGCTAAAACCCAAGCAGCGGGAACCAAAAACCTCATCCTCCAGATCCAAAGTCCCCACCAAGCCAAAAACTAAAAAGCCCAAAAAGGCTACTCAGGGAGTTGAGTCCCCTGAGGATGCCCCTGCAGCACCAAGGCAGGAAGAAACTGCTGGTAGTAATCCACTAGTAGTTATAAAGACTCCACCAACCACAACCGCTCAGGAAACCTCTCAAAACGATCTTGAAGCAACCATTTAAGGGGTTGCCACATTACTGGAACCTCTCTCATTTGAGAAGGTTGCCATTGAAGAGCACCATTCACCCCATGTGAAATCTGCTTCACACCTATCTCCCACTGAAGCCACCCCATAAAGCCCAACTTTTATAATTGTAGAAGTGCTGACTCAGTTAAACACTCCAACCCCTCCCCAGAAACCTATTACAACTGGGAAAACCTCAACAGTTGAGGGGGAGGATTCTACTGTTGCTGATAACCCACAGCACAGGGATTACACAGTTCTATCTCCCCGTGTGGAGGAGGAGATAAGAACTTCTGGTGAGGCTACCACTTCTCCTGCTTCAGCACATGAACAGGCTAAATTTGGTAACATCTCTAAGACCTCACCAGAGGCAACTGCCGATAAAGAACATCATCTTGAGGCAGGAAGTCCCCAGTTCCAAGACAAAGGGGCACATGTGAATACTGATCCACACTCGGCACATGTTCATCCTGATAAAATCAGGAGGTCAGATGATTCAGCAACCACTGATGATGACCTGGGCTTTTTCTTTGATGTTCTAGCCCACAACACCATTCTTGAGGCTGAGGTAAGCAGACTACAAGAACTGCTTGCCAAAATGTCTCAAGAATCAAGTCCATCTACCCACATTAACCCAAAGATGGCACCTTCTTCTGAAGGTCTCCCAAACACTGAGCCACTCTCAATAAATCAACCACAAGCATCTGCTTCTGGCACCATTTCTCAGGGTCAGAACCCCTCTGAGCAAATGGTTGATGTCTTTAAATCTTCCCTGCCTCTCATCACTCCCATTATCACTGACATTGTGCATCAAGCCCTTGATGAGAGGCTCTCCTCAAATATACAAACCCTAGTTCATGATGCAATCACTACAAGACTTTCTAACATTCAAACCCTTGAACCCAATGCAACCAAAAAGGGGGAGTCTAAGTTAGTGAAAGTAAACAAGAGGAAGAGAGTTGAAGAAGAGAAAGAGAAAGAAGAGGAGAAGGAGAAAGAAAAAGAGAAGGAGAAAGAAGAGGAGAAAGAGAGAGAAAAAGAGAAGGAGAAAGAAAAGGATTTTCATGTCATATACAAAAAGAAGAAGGGTGGTGAAAAGACTCCTGATGAGAAGAAGTTTGATGAAATGATTAAAGAAGCTGATGAGCAACATAGCAGATCCATGGACAAAATCATTGATCAGCTATTTAGACAAGGATTCGACACTGCTAAACTTGATTCTGAGATCAGAAGGCTGGAGATACAAGAGATTAAGTATAGATGGGCTAGTTACAGTGAGAAAGAACAGGAAAGACTGGAAGCTATGGTCAGGTTCATATCAAAATATTTGGGGAGATCAATTCTTGAAATGAAATCATGGATCAGGGACAGTATTTTGGAGATAACCAACAAAATCTGTTCGTCTGAAGCATTGGCCAAAGGATTAATCATAGAAACCCCTAATGAAGCTGGTGTTGGGAAGAGGACTGATCTGGCAAAGTACTCCAAAGCCACACTTGCTACTAAAATGCTAGAGCAGCCTATACAATCTCCCACACCATAACAACCAAAATCACAACCCACAAAACCAACTCCTTTACCCAAGAAGCCAACACAAACAACTGCCGATGATGCACCCAAGAGGAAGACATGCTGCCTATTTCAGCTGTTATTAAGATGCCTGAGGCCAAGAGTCAACCAACAGTGATCACTCCTGCCATCCAGATGCAAACTGTCAAAGTAAAGCTTGAAGAAGAAGAACTGCACAAACAACATGATGAGCAGCTGTTGAGTATGGTTGATGTTGGATCTAGATAGCATAGGTTTAGATTATTTTGTATAGGCTTAGAACTTTAGTCAAATCTTGTAATTAATGATTATAACTATCAGTATATATATATATATGTATGTCCATTGAATCTATAGATTAACCCATGTAAGGCCCCGTTCCCGGGCACCTTACGGTTGGTCGTTCATCGCACATAAAACATTTTAAAACATACATTTATTTTGCAGCGGAATTTAAAACTTTCATTTATAACTAAAAACATGTCATTTCATAACTTTACAACATTCGTTTTTCTTTTCAAATACAATGACATGTCAAAATATGGATGCCAGCCTCAACAACTGAGTAGTCGCCCTGTGCCATCCTCAGCAACATACCTGCCAACTGGAAACACATCAAAGTCAGCGTTGCTGAGTGAGTTCTAGTTTCATGTTAAAACATACTTTACTTACCATCAAAACCATTCTTACATACATACGATCATACAACATACGTACACGTAGATAATATTATTATTATCTTCATCATTCATTCATTAACTTTCGTTCGTGTACCGTTCATCGTTAACGTTCCCGTTCTTTCTTAACTCTTTCTTTCGTTCATACATTTCTTACTTTCATTCATACATTCGTTGCATTCGTCCGTACGTACAATACGTTCATTCTTACGTTCATTTCATTTATTCGTACGTTCATTACTTTCGTGCATCCTCTATCTTTCACTTCTATTTAGGTCCGATCACACTTTACCCTCTTCATGGCACACAGCCATGATTACTGAGGTTGAGTGACAGGGATCCCATTTCATACATAATCATTACATTCCTTCCGTTCATTACTTTTATTCATTCGTCTCATACTTTCTTTCTTTCATAATTATCTCTCTCGTTCATCAACTCACGCGATACTCCCGACTCATGTCCGAAGACTGATACTGTGCCGGGGCCTGCTCACAAACCCCCGACTCATGTCCGAAGACTGACACAGTACCGGAGCACGCGATCCGTTCCTCATTCGTCTCATCTCACTCTCTCGCACTACTCACGACTCATGTCCGAAGACTGACACTGTGTCGGGGCCTACTCACAAACCCCCGACTCATGTCCGAAGACTGACACAGTATCGGAGCATGCGATCCTCTACTCATCCAACTAGATCCTGTCTCATGCAATACCCCCGACTCATGCTCAAAAGCTGATGCTGTGCCGGGGCCTGCTCACAAACCCCCGACTCATGTCCGAAGACTGACACAGCACCGGGATACGTGACAAAGATCCCGTCGAGTCAATCCCCTGGATTGAACTCCATCTGAGTCTGTTGCAACACAAAGTTGCTCACCTCACTGTCTCGTCTCATGCAATATCCCCGACTCATGTCCGAAGACTGATACTGTGCCGGGGCTTGACAAACAAACCCCCGACTCATGTCCGTAGACTGACACAGTACCAGGATATGCGACAAAGATCCTCTTTTGAGTCTGTTGCGACACAGTCGCTCACCTCATACATACACTCATTAGCTTTACGTTCATTCATTCATTCTTTAATGCATACATTCATTCATTACGTTCCTTTTTCATTATCTTTAACTTTACCTTACATGATATTTTTCATTACATTCATTAGCGTTCAACGTAAAGCCAAGGGAAGACATATATACATAATAAGGAACATACACATAATCCTAAACATACATCATCACCATACAGGCACCATCATACACTCATAACACACATCCGACATACAATGCATCACAAGCACCGCCAAGCATACATCACACATAACATCATGCACGTCATCGTCGTCAACTCATCATCATACATCGTCTTACATTATCCATGCCTAACTCATCATCTACAACCCCAAGGGTCCGAGTCTAAGTCCGCACTTTTCGAAAGTCGGATAATACTACGGACATTCGGGCGTATGGACACCCTTCAGTCGTCTCGCCTCCATGCGATAGGCCCTTCGTTCGGGTGACTAGACCTTCGTTCGGCTGGCTAAACCTTCATTCGGGTGTCTAGACCTTCATTCGGGTGACTAAACCTTCATTCGGGTGTCTAGACCTTCATTCGGGTGACTAAACCTTCATTCGGGTGGCTACACCTTCATTCGGGTGACTAGACCTTCATTCGGGTGTCTAGACCTTCATTCAGGTGACTAAACCTTCATTCGGGTGGCTAAACCTTCATTAGGGTGACTAGACCTTCATTCGGGTGACTGGACCTTCAGTCTCCCCCCATTAAGGTGACTGGCCTTCAGTCTCCCCCCATTCAGGTGACTGGCCTCCAGTCTCCCCTCATTCAGGTGACTGGCCTTCAGTCTCCCCCCATTCAGGTGACTGGCCTCCAGTCTCCCCTCATTCATGCGACTGAGCTCCAGTCTCCCCTCATTCATGTGACTGAGCTCCAGTCTCCCCTCATTCGGGCGACAAAGCTCCAGTCTCCCCTCAGTCGGGCGACTGAGCTCCAGTCTCCCCTCACTCGGGCGACTGAGCTCCAGTCTCCCCTCATTCGGGCGACTGAGCTCCAGTCTCCCCTCATTCGGGCGACTGAGCTCCAGTCTCCCCTCATTCGGGCGACTGAGCTCCAGTCTCCCCTCATTCGGGCGACTGAGCTCCAGTCTCCCCTCATTCGGGGGACTGAGCTCCAGTCTCCCCTCATTCGGGCGACTGAGCTCCAGTCTCCCCTCAGTCGGGCGACTGAGCTCCAGTCTCCCCTCACTCGGGCGACTGAGCTCCAGTCTCCCCTTATTCGGGCGACTGAGCTCCAGTCTCCCCTCATTCGGGCGACTGAGCTCCAGTCTCCCTTCATTCGGGCGACTGAGCTCCAGTCTCCCCTCATTCGGGCGACTGGGCCTAGCTGATGTAGAATGAAGTTCATCTCGACTGCAGCCGAGGGTTTTCGGCCCCCAAACTCACCTAAACCCATTTTGAGCCCAAATCGACCATCCTAGGGAAACATACCATGACCTCATTCGAGCATAACCACACATGAAATCAAGCTCCAAACGCATCATACACATACGCAAATGCATAAAAACGGGTTTACACCCAAGACTCGAAAAATAGGGTTTCAGATGTGTTCCAGCCCCAAAATCATTCAAAATCGTGTAAAAGAGGGGTCCTAGAACTCACCTTAGTAGCCTCCTCGGTTAGGGCTTCGATTTGACCCGCTATATGTGGATTTTGGCTCACGAACCCGCTTGAACCAACTTTCTTCTTCTCTTTTTCCTCTTTCTTTCCTTCCTCTCTGATTTTGAAAGTATGGGGAGAGGGTAAGGGCTGCCCTCCCCCTTAAATACCCCTCGTCCAATCGCCCGAGCTTCATGCGATTGGACCTTCAGTCGCCCAAGCTCTATGTGATGGAACTTTCCAGTCGTACGATTGGGCTCCAGTCGTGCGATTGAGCTTCAATCGCATGACTTCCATGCGATTGGACGCTCCAGTCGCATGACACTCCAAATTTAAAATTTCCGGGCGTTACAAGTCCTCCCCCCTTAAACGGGTTTCGTCCCCGAAACCTGTTGTTCCTTAAACCTCCGCGGGGCGATACTATCCCATCTCTTTTCTAGTCTAACACTTGGAATCCTATCGCTCTATATCGTTTGTCAACATTCAGCTTCGGGTCTATCTTGGACTATCGACATCGGCAACCCATGCATACTGATCAATGTTCATTTGACCAGCACCTGCGACTTCAAACATGCCATGTAGAATACGGTTACTACATCACAATATTCGACCAAAGGCTCGGCGTCATAATCATTGAGCTTCAGAGCATCGCTGAGAACCTTCAGCTTTAATGCTTGAGGAACACGGTCATCAACTTGCGTAAAGTTACTGCTTAACCCAAGCCCTTGTTTGATGTTCTTTAAGTATGAATAATGACCCTCTGGCAGACCCAACAACTGGCAAGAAAGGTAAATCGGCTTATTTGGTGACTCAAACCAGATTTATCCTTTCTGTTTTGCTTTCGATCTCCCATTCTTCTTGTTTGCTATGCGTACTCTGCTGTCTATGAACAATTCATAGGCTGAAATTGTTTCTCTGACAACGGGTGACACAGCCTTTTCAATTGCATCGCGCAATCCTCTAGGGCCTCAGGTAACCCATTAATGGTAATCTCTACATCGAAGGGCTCGTCAATGTTCCTTCTCTCAACATGCAACTTACAACAGAAAGCAGTAGAAACAAAACTACTACCAGCATCACATACAAGGCATATATGCACAAATTTAAATCACCGGAAACATACCTGACGTCAAGTCGGAGTCCGCTCTAGCCTCCTCTTCATCATGGCAAGGCTTTAGCCTTCACCCTTTGTTCTCCTTTCTCGCACTGGAGCTTCCCGCCTTTGACTTCTTACAGTCCCTGCTCATATGTCCAGCCTCACCGCAGTTGTAGCACTTAGCCACACGGCAATCCCTTGCCCAGTGACCTTCCTTTCCACACTGAAAGCAAACGTTCAGTCCCCATTTGCACTCCCCTTCGTGACCTCTACCACACTTCTTACATACCTCATCCTTCCTTCTTATCCCCTCCCGATCATCGATCCTCATCATCTTACCTTCAGTCACCACTCCGCCATCCCTATCTCGCCTTCCTTTCCCCTTCTTAACAAAGGCTCGCTCCTCCGCTTCGCTCGTTATCATCATCGCCTCCCGCTCATCGTACAACCTTCCTGCTAGATCTACAGCCGACCTGAACGTGCTTGGTCGGGCAGCGATCATGTGCCTACGGATATCCGTCGGCAAGCCCTGGATATACCTCTTGATCTTCCGCGAAAGAGGTGTCACCTGATCCGGCACCACTCGTGCCATCTCATTGAATTTAGTGGTGTATTGCTGATGTGTCATCGTCCCCGCTTCCAATTGCAGGAACTCCCTTTCAACATTATCCATTTCACGGCGAGGACAGAACTCCTCAATCACCAGCCTCTTCAACTCTGACCATCTCATCCTTCCGATAGCGCGACTACCCTCAGCTTGGACTATATTGTCCCACCAACACAAAGCTGAATCCATGAAAGAATGAGTGGCAAACTTAACTTTCTGATCTTCCCGGCACTCACTAATTTCCAGTACCGCTTCCATCTCTCTGACCCAACGATGAGCGGCAGTAGTATTGCCGTTACCGTCGAAGGTTGGGGGCTTGCATCGCTGAAACGCCCCATAGTTACAGCCTCGTGCCGCCACCAGCGCAGGCGCTTCCTCTTCTTCCTCATCCTCATCATCAAAGAAAACCGTTTCAGTCTCGGCCGTCTCCTTTCACCCGAAGATCTTCCCCTTTCCTGTCTCTCCTCATCCCTAACAGCCTTTATCACTTCAGTCACTACAAACGGTAAGATCGTCTGCATGACCTGGTGTACTTCTTCCACAACCGCCTCTCTCATCGAGGCTCTCAAATTAGCGCTTTCGTCTGCTCCCTCCTGATGAGGAGTCTCGTGTTCTTCATGAGCCACCTTTTCAACTCTAGGCCTTCCTCTTGTGACCCGTGGTTCAGCGCCACGTCCGCCACCACCTCCACCACGTGAAGCCTTAGAAGTTCTACCACCGGCCATCCTCTATAACACACTGAAAGATTCAAACACTAACACGGTCATTCAAAGGAAATAGCTCAGTTTATGTCAAGTATAGTAAGTCCCTAATTACAGTGATCAGTTGTGATTAGCCACTTACTCTACTCTTCGCACCCCGAGCATTACCTGTCCTGACTACATCAGTATCTAAATCTATCAGTACACATAAACACATAACATGCGCATATAATGCCGGTTAACTTTAAGAAAATACCTGATGGCACGCAGCTACTCAGTTTGGCATCCCATCCCTTTTTGTCCCATTCTCAGTTTAAGTTAAGGTTTATTTTGAAAATTTACCCGCTTCACTTAAACTTTGGCTCTGATACCAACTTGTAAGGCCCCATTCCCAGGCACCTTACGGTTGGTCGTTCATCGCACATAAAACATTTTAAAACATACATTTATTTTGCAACGGAATTTAAAACTTTCATTTATAACTAAAAACATGTCATTTCATAACTTTACAACATTCGTTTTTCTTTTCAAATACAATGACATGTCAAAATATGGATGCCAGCCTCAACAACTGAGTAGTCGCCCTGTGCCATCCTCAGCAATATACCTGCCAACTGGAAACACATCAAAGTCAGCGTTGCTGAGTGAGTTCTAGTTTCATATTAAAACATACTTTACTTACCATCAAAACCATTCTTACATACATACGATCATACAACATACGTACACGTAGATAATATTATTATTATCTTCATCATTCATTCATTAACTTTCGTTCGTGTACCGTTCATCGTTAACGTTCCCGCTCTTTCTTAACTCTTTCTTTCGTTCATACGTTTCTTACTTTCATTCATACATTCGTTGCATTCGTCCGTACGTACAATACGTTCATTCTTACGTTCATTTCATTTATTCGTACGTTCATTACTTTCGTGCATCCTCTATCTTTCACTTCTATTTAGGTCCGATCACACTTTACCCTCTTCATGGCACACAGCCATGATTACTGAGGTTGAGTGACAGGGATCCCATTTCATACATAATCATTACATTCCTTCCGTTCATTACTTTTATTCGTTCGTCTCATACTTTCTTTCTTTCATAATTATCTCTCTCGTTCATCAACTCACGCGATACTCCCGACTCATGTCCGAAGACTGATACTGTGCCGGGGCCTGCTCACAAACCCCCGACTCATGTCCGAAGACTGACACAGTACCGGAGCACGCGATCCGTTCCTCATTCGTCTCATCTCACTCTCTCGCACTACTCCCAACTCATGTCCGAAGACTGACACTGTGTCGGGGCCTACTCACAAACCCCCGACTCATGTCCGAAGACTGACACAGTATCGGAGCATGCGATCCTCTACTCATCCAACTAGATCCTGTCTCATGCAATACCCCCGACTCATGCTCAAAAGCTGATGCTGTGCCGGGGCCTGCTCACAAACCCCCGACTCATGTCCGAAGACTGACACAGCACCGGGATACGCGACAAAGATCCCGTCGAGTCAATCCCCTGGATTGAACTCCATCCGAGCCTGTTGCAACACAAAGTTGCTCACCTCACTATCTCGTCTCATGCAATATCCCCGACTCATGTCCGAAGACTGATACTGTGCCGGGGCTTGACAAACAAACCCCCGACTCATGTCCGTAGACTGACACAGTGCCAGGATATACGACAAAGATCCTCTTTCGAGTCTGTTGCGACACAGAGTCGCTCACCTCATACATACACTCATTAGCTTTACGTTCATTCATTCATTCTTTAATGCATACATTCATTCATTACGTTCCTTTTTCATTATCTTTAACTTTACGTTACATGATATTTTTCATTACATTCATTAGCGTTCAACGTAAAGCCAAGGGAAGACATATATACATAATAAGGAACATACACATAATCCTAAACATACATCATCACCATACAGGCACCATCATACACTCATAACACACATCCGACATACAATGCATCACAAGCACCGCCAGGCATACATCACACATAACATCATGCACGTCATCGTCGTCAACTCATCATCATACATCGTCTTACATTATCCATGCCTAACTCATCATCTACAACCCCGAGGGTCCGAGTCTAAGTCCGCACTTTTCGAAAGTCGGATAATACTACGGACATTCGGGCGTATGGACACCCTTCAGTCGTCTCGCCTCCATGCGATAGGCCCTTCGTTCGGGTGACTAGACCTTCGTTCGGGTGGCTAAACCTTCATTCGGGTGTCTAGACCTTCATTCGGGTGACTAAACCTTCATTCGGGTGTCTAGACATTCATTCGGGTGACTAAACCTTCATTCGAGTGGCTAAACCTTCATTCGGGTGACTAGACCTTCATTCGGGTGTCTAGACCTTCATTCGGGTGACTAAACCTTCATTCGGGTGGCTAAACCTTCATTCGGGTGACTAGACCTTCATTCGGGTGACTGGACCTTCAGTCTCCCCCCATTAAGGTGACTGGCCTTCAGTCTCCCCCCATTCAGGTGATTGGCCTCCAGTCTCCCCTCATTCAGGTGACTGGCCTTCAGTCTCCCCCCATTCAGGTGACTGGCCTCCAGTCTCCCCTCATTCATGCGACTGAGCTCCAGTCTCCCCTCATTCAGGTGACTGAGCTCCAGTCTCCCCTCATTCGGGCGACTGAGCTCCAGTCTCCCCTCATTCGGGCGACTGAGCTCCAGTCTCCCCTCACTCGGGCGACTGAGCTCCAGTCTCCCCTCATTCGGGCGACTGAGCTCCAGTCTCCCCTCATTCGGGCGACTGAGCTCCAGTCTCCCCTCATTCGGGCGACTGAGCTCCAGTCTCCCCTCATTCGGGCGACTGAGCTCCAGTCTCCCCTCATTCAGGTGACTGAGCTCCATTCTCCCCTCATTCGGGCGACTGAGCTCCAGTCTCCCCTTATTCGGGCGACTGAGCTCCAGTCTCCCCTCACTCGGGCGACTGAGCTCCAGTCTCCCCTCACTCGGGCGACTGAGCTCCAGTCTCCCCTCATTCGGGCGACTGAGCTCCAGTCTCCCCTCATTCGGGCGACTGAGCTCCAGTCTCCCCTCATTCGGGCGACTGAGCTCCAGTCTACCTCATTCGGGCGACTGGGCCTAGCTGATGCAGAATGAAGTTCATCTCGACTGCAGCCGAGGGTTTTCGGCCCCCAAACTCACCTAAACCCATTTTGAGCCCAACTCGACCATCCTAAGCCTTAGGGAAACATACCATGACCTCATTCGAGCATAACCACGCATGAAATCAAGCTCCAAACGCATCATACACATACGCAAATGCATAAAAACGGGTTTACACCCAAAACTCGAAAAATAGGGTTTCAGATGTGTTCCAGCCCCAAAATCATTCAAAATCGTGTAAAAGAGGGGTCCTAGAACTCACCTTAGTAGCCTCCTCGGTTAGGGCTTCGATTTGACCCGCTATATGTGGATTTTGGCTCACGAACCCGCTTGAACCAACTTTCTTCTTCTCTTTTTCCTCTTTCTCTCCTTCCTCTTTGATTTTGCAAGTATGGGGAGAGGGTAAGGGCTGCCCTCCCCCTTAAATACCCCTCGTCCAATCGCCTGAGCTTCATGCGATTGGACCTTCAGTCGCCCAAGCTCTATGCGATTGAACTTTCCAGTCGTACGATTGGACTCCAGTCGTGCGATTGAGCTTCAATCGCATGACTTCCATGCGATTGGACGCTCCAGTCGCATGACACTCCAAATTTGAAATTTCCGGGCGTTACAACCCATATATATGTGTGTTGCATTGTGATTGTTGACAGGCAAAATCAATATACTTGGTAGGATTCCTGAAATTGACCAAGTGTAAGAAATATCTACGGATGAACATTTTTGTTAATCCGTAGATATGTTTCTTACAAGACCACAAGTGAATTCCTGCGGATGATCAAGGATTGTATGAAGTGAAGACTTCTACGGAAGACAAAATTCCTACGGAAGAACAACACTTCTAGGGGAGACCAAGACATCTACGGAAGAGCAAACTCCTGCGGAAGACAAGGCTCCTGCGGAAGTTCAGAACACTTGCATGATTACAATATCAACAAGTCAAATAAGTCAACCAATCAATATCGAATCCCAAGAGATCCGATGTTTCCTAACTGAGTCCAACCATCTATAAATATGAGTCCTAGGTTTCACATCTCAGAGAACACAATAAAGAAATATTACGGCTGTCAAGCATCATATAATCATGCAACCTTAGCCGCCGTCACATCAACATCAACATTGTTTCGATTCACAGAAATCGTTGTTCATAGTCATTTATAATTATTCTTTTGTAATCATTACTCGATAATTAATGAAATACTTTTGAATAATTATTGCCTTCGCATTTACTGTGTTTTTGGTGTTTGTATTCTTCGATAATCATTAAAACAATTAAACGTCAATTAATGATAATTCCGCGATCCTTAATTTGATTTTATTTTAATACTGATAATTCCTGAATTGAGATCCTTGGATTCACAGGTGGTATCAGAGCCAAGTGCTCATTGATTTAGATCAATTGATCCATCAGTATTAAAATTGTTTAATTGTCTTTTAAACAATTAATTCTACGACTTATCATTCAGCAAGCATTCTCTCATTGTTTGATTGATTTAGATCTATATTCAAATTAATTGAATACTAGATCTGAGTCTTTGATTGATTTGTCTAATTCAATAGTCAAAACTTGTTTCATTATTCTCAATTAAATATGAGTACTTTTGGTGGATCGTATCAACCACCGAAGTTGGAAACAAAAGCTGATTTCAAGTCCTGGAAAATCAAGTTCAGGAATCATATGAACTACATAGATTCTGACTTGTGGGAGTCCATCACTGAAGGTCCTTATATTCCACCCACTCTTGGGCCGGATTATAATGACAAGAATCAGCCTATCAGCACAAAAGATTTGTCACCTGATGATTTCAAGAAGGTTAAAGTCGATATTAAAGCATACAGTTTGCTTAGTATGGCTTTGCCAGAAGAGATATTAATCAGGTGTGAGAACTATAAAACAGCAAACTCCTTGTGGAAGATACTCCACACTCTCTGTGAAAGGAGTGATGAGATCAGAAGCATCAGGAAAGACACCCTCAGATCACAATATGAAACCTTTCATCATATTAAGGGTGAATCAATTCCTCAACAACTCCATAGATTTATGCAACTCGTTACTGAGATGAACATCTTGGAGTTGAAGTATACTACTGAGGAACTCAACAAGAAAATGCTCCACACTTTGCCTGAAAGTTGGAAGCAGACAGTGTCCATGTTCAAGAACACCATAGATCTTAAGACAACTGGTCTAGATACTCTGGTTGCTAAAATAGAAGCTCTTGAAATGGATGAACAATCAAGAAACAAGAGTATGAGAACACATGTCTCACCTTATCACTTCAAAGAAACCAAAAATGCTGGAAGTGCATTTATCTCAAATCATGAAGGTGATAACTCTTTTACTTTGAGTGATGATGAAGAGGAAGTTAGTTTTTATGCCTCTAAACCCTCTAAGAAATCATCTCAAAGTAAGAACCAAAAGGAAAAAGGATGATCTACTGAGAAAAGAGATACAACTACTGCAACTGCAAAATCTTCTCAACAAAACAATCAATCAGAACCAATTACTATGATATTGGATTCTGAAGAACAAAAAGCAGCCTTTGTAGCTTTTATTTCTAGCTTTCAAGCATATCTGGGAAGCTCACTAACATCAACAAACATTTGCCAACAAGACTTGGAAGAACTACCTCCTGATGTAGTGGAAGAGATGGATCTACAATGGCAGATGGCAATGATTGCTTACAGAGCTAAGCAATATCTAAGGAGAAACAAGAATCTAACTGCAGCTAGTAAAACATCAAAGATTGGTGTTGACAAGTCCAAATTCAGATGCTTCAAGTGCAATCTCTATGGACACTTCTTTAGAGAATGCAATCAACAATCATCTCAGCAGCATCAGCATCAGCAGTATCATCATCAGCAACCAACCTCTCAAAAATCTCTACTTAGACAACCTCAGCTGATGAATACATCCCCACCAGCCACAAATGAATCAGTAGGTCTGAGTAATTCAAAGGAGTCTGGTCTGATCATACTTCAAGATGGTACATGTGACTGGAGTATGTATGAGAAGGAAGTCTTGGAAGAGAATCAAGCATAGATGGCTCATATAGAAAACAAAGTTCCTCCAATGGCCAGAGAGGTAAGGGAAAGGTTATGTTCATCAACATGTGTTGAGGAAGTAGAACGCTATAGAGTCCATGCTCAACAGTTGGCTGACAAAGTAAAAGAAACATTGATTTTAAACAAATCCCATTTAAGAGAACATAAATTATATCAAATCAAAATTAGTTCTTTGCAAAAGGATTTAGAAAAATATGTTTCTGAAAATTACATCCTTAAAGCCCAAGTTGAGCATCTGACCACTTCTTTAACCAAATCCATGGCTGATCATGCATCTACTGAAGTGAAACTTCAGAAGTTTCAACTATCATCTCAGCAATATGAGAAGTTATTAAACTCTCATATTGAATCAAAGAATAGGTATGGGTTGGGTTATAATGCTGTTGCACCACCTATTATGTAACGCCCGGAAAATTTTCTGATCGAGTCAAATGATAGTGATGGGCTCGGATGAAAACCATTTAATGAATATAAAATGGTTACGGGTATTACACCGAGTTAACCCTCCGGTCACGAGTTTAATGAGTTCGGGGTCCCGGGAACGCCTGGCATATAAATAGATGGATCAGCTGAGCAACTCTCATTTTCACTCAAACGCCCATTCTAGAGAGAGAAAGTGTAGAGAGAGAAAGTGCCGGATCGAAGCTCGGGTGGTCAAGAATCGAAGGCTGGTGTTTGTGGACTCCTAAACTACAAGAATCAAGGTAAGAAACGTATCTAAATTGCTGCATTTGGTGAAAACCCGAGTTTGGGGTTTTTGGGGTTTTAAGTGGCAAAAATCACCCCAAAACACACGTTTTAGGGTAAGAAAACGTGTAATGAGCTTAGATATAGCTTCTTGGATGATAATCCAAGGGTTTGGGTGGAAAGGATTGGATTTTTGGGCTAAAACGAGCTGATTCGTAAATTTCAGCTCGTTCTGCGAATTTAAGGTCTCGTCCAGCGAAACTGTAAGTTCGTCCAGCGAAACTGGAAGGATTTACAGCGAAGTTACAGTTTCGCTGCAGCGAAACTACATATTCGCCTGAGCGAAACTATAGTTTCGCTGATGACTATGCCAATGCCCAAGTTGACCTTAGATATTGCGAAACTAGGGAATTCCAACGAAAGTTGGGCGCTCGAGGTAGCGAATCTGTCCAGCGAAACTGACAGAATGCTGCCCAGCGAAACTAGCAGCGAAACTGCTAATTCGCCCGGCGAAATTACGGGGCGAATTTACGGGCGAAACTACCTGCGAACTTAGCAGCGAAATTAGGCAGAAATTAACTTTTTTGAGTGTTAACTTATCTGCAGGCAGTGTAGTGTGACCCGCGTCTGTAAGACTTGATTGAGAAGCTGCTTGTCAAGCACAGGTGAGTTCTAGGACCCCTCATTTACTTGTTTCAAATGTTTTGGGGCTGGAACACATATAAACTTGTTTACTGACGTATGTATGTATGGCCCATTTGGGTGTAATGTTGTGTTATGCGTCTAAGGTATGGTTGTGGACTCGATATGTTATATAAGGTCCTAGTATGAGTTCCCACGGTCTTGGAGGGACAGTTAGTGCTACCGCACTCAAGAAGACGCATAGTAAGTCCCGGTTTCGGGAAGGATACGGGAGTAAGTGCCAAGTGATGATTGATGATGTAGGCTACGAATGTACGAGGTTATGTATGATGATGTATGATGATGCATGTATGATGTTATGTGTGATGATGTACGTATGATGCTATGAATGATGACGTATGTGTGATGTGTGCGTGTGTTCTTATAATAATGTATGAATGTCTTTCTATGGCTTTACGTATTAAGGAATGAACGAACGAAGTATTATGTAACGTAAAGAGAAAGATAATGAAAGAGGAACACGATGACGAATGCATGTATTAATGAATGAACTAATGAATAAAAGACGATGAATACATGCATTAACGAACGAACGAACGAATGATGTCTTGCAAACATTGGATATGTTTAACGGATCCTTCTTGGTGATTGACCATATGTATGGTACCCCTACCGCTTACCTCTAGTACCGTGGCATACGTTTTGCTGTTCATTTAATGACTTCGGCCCGGTAGCTAATAACGTTCGGGGTATAGCAGATGGTAGTGGTACAAAAGATATCCAATGTGCAAGAAAAGACGTAACGGGATCCTTGTCATTCGACCACAGTAATCATCGCTACGTGCCATGAAGTGGGTAAAGCCTGACAGGATCCATATGAGAACGAAACGATAAGAATGTAACGAATGAACGAAAGAGATAATAAAGATATTATCTATATGTATGTACGATGTATGATCACGTGTAAAGGATGAACGGTTTTTAAATATGAACAAAGTATGTTTATTATAAAACTAGAACTCACTCAGCAACGCTGACTTTTTATGTGTTTCCAGTTGGCAGGTAGCGTTGCTGGGGATGGCACGAGGCGGCTACTCAGCTCTTTTGGGATGGCATTCTCCATTTGATAATGCTGCAACGTCATGCGTTGTGGGTCCATAACACACGCAACTCATCACGTTGCATGCCATTATGAGATTTCTTGAGGATTCCCATAAACGGGATTACTTAAGAAATCTCCTTTAGATTTTGATAAGTTCGCCGTGCATAGGATGCGTGTGCATAGCACATGCAACAAAATATGTTGCATGAGAGTGTCAAGAGTATTCCGTCAGGGTTCTGATGTACGGAATTACCTAAGGAATACTCTTCAGTATTAAAATATAATTTTCTTATATTTTGAACATAATATCTTCTCTAGAGGTCGCTGTATGATCTTAAGGTTGCTGTGGAAACATATGAAACCTGGGATTACCTAAATAATCTCTTTTATATGAATCCTCAGCAATCATAGAGAAGATAGACAAAGTAGAGAAAGCTGTATTTTGTAATCGTGTCAATGATGTAATGACTTTTATGAATGAATGAGAATGTATATTTTATTAATTCTGCTGCGTTGATTTATGATTATATACATTATGTATGTTTTATGTGCGATGAACCACCAATAGTAGGGCGCCCGGTGAGCGGGGCCTTACAAGTTGGTATCAGAGCAAAAGTTTAAGTAAAACGGGTAAATTTTCAAAATAAACCTAAAACTTAAACTGAGAAATGGGACAGAAAGGGGATGAATGCCATATGAGTAGCTGCGTGCCATCAGGTATTTTCTTAAAGTTAATCAAAGTTATGTGCGCGTGTAATGTGGTTATGTGTGCTGTTAGATTTAGATACTGATGTAGTCAGGAAGGGTAATGCTTGGGTGCGAAGAGTGGAGTAAGTGACTAATCACAACTGGCCACTGTAATTAGCAACTTAGTATGCTTAACATAAACTGAGCTATTTCCTTGAATGACCGTGTTGGTATTTGAACCTTTCAGTGTGTGATAGAAGATGGTCGGTGGTAGATCATCTAAAGCCCCACTTGGTGGAGGCGGTGGCGGAAGTGGTGCGGAACCACGAGCCACAAGAGGAAGACCTAGACTAGAGAAGAAGGTTCCTGAAGAACCTAATACTACTCCTCCGGAGGGAGTGGATGAGAGTGATGATTTGAGGGCCTCGGTGAAAGAGGCAGTGGTCGAGGAGGTGCACCAGGTCATGAAGACGATTTTGCCGTCTGTAGTGTCCGAGGTGATAAAGGCTGTACGCGAAGATGAGAGGCGAGGGACGAATCGATCCTCAGGTAGACAGCAGCAACAAGAGCCGGAAACGGTCCTTTCTGATGATGAAGAGGAGGAGGAGGAGGAAGAACAGGTACGGGAGACAGCCCGGGGTTGTGACTACGGGAAATTTATGAGGTGCAAGCCCCTGACTTTTAATGGTTCGGGTACGGCTGCGGATGCTCACCAATGGGTGAGGGAAATGGAGGCGGTCCTCGATATCAGCGATTGCCAGGAGGATAAAAAGGTGAAGTTTGCTACCCACTCGTTTACGGGGACGGCGTTGTGCTGGTGGGACAATATTGTCCAGGCTGAGGGTAGCAGGGCCATTGGGAAAATGAAATGGTCCGAACTGAAGAGGATGGTGATCGAGGAATTTAGTCCTCGACGGGAAATGGACCGAGTTGAGAGAGAGTTTCTGCAGCTGGAGGCAGGGACGATGACCCACCAACAATACACCGCCAAGTTCAATGATATGGCGCGGTTGGTGCCCGAACAGGTGACGCCGGTGTCCCGAAAGATCAACCGCTATATTCAAGGGTTGCCAGCCGAAATTCGTTGGCACTTGATTTCCGCTCGACCGAGTACTTTCAGGTCGGCGGTGGATTTGGCGGGAAGGTTGTACGATGAGCGAGCTGTGTTGGTGAAGGCTGAGGGTGGAAAGAAGGCAGGTGGAGAGATGGGTTGGCAGGGAAAGAGATTTGGTCGAGGTGATACCTCGACAAGTAACAAGAAGGCAAGGGTAGACGACCGCCGAGTGGTCGTGAAGGGAGCAGGGTTGAGGAAGTGTGGACAGCGTGGGAAAGAGCACTCGGGGAGTGCAAGTGGGGATCCAACATCTGCTTCAAGTGTGGGAGGACTGGGCATATGGCCAAGGATTGCCGGATGGGTAAGTGTTTTAACTGTGGGGAAAGTGGTCATATGAGCAGAGACTACAAGAAGCCGTGGGCTGAGGGCTCGGGGGAGAAGAAGACGGGAGGAGAAGCACCGAGGGCAAAGGCTAGGGCGTTCACGATGACGCAGGAGGAGGCTAGAATGGACCCTGACGTTGTGTCCGGTACGTTCCTAATAAACCAAATTTTAGCCTCTGTATTATTTGATTCGGGTGCCAGTAGGAGTTTTATTTCTACTACCTTCTGTGCTAAACTTCCTGTTAGGAGTAAATGCCTTGATAAGTCCTTTGACGTAGAAACCGCTATTGGTAAGTCCACTAGGATTACGGATGTGATAGAAGGCTGTACCATAGAATTAGAGGGCCATAGGTTTGCTGCCATGTTACATGTGATGCCTCTAGGAGGATTTGATGTAGTGTTAGGGATGGACTGGTTAGCAACCTACGAAGCGAATATCATGTGCCGAAAGAAGATGATTAGACTGACGGCGACCGACGGAAGTCCGGTGACAATATATGGTGATCGAGTTAAAACGATTCCAAAGGTGATCTCGATGGCGGTGGCGGGAAAGTGTATGAGGCGCGGATGTAGCGCCTACTTATGTTATGTAAAGAATGTAGAGACGCCAACACCACAGCTATGCGATGTACCAGTGGTGTGTGACTTTCCAGATGTGTTTCCCGAAGACTTATCGGGCTTGCCACCTGACCGAGAGATCGAGTTCCAGATCGACCTAATACCGGGTGCCCAACCTGTCGCAAAAGCACCGTATCGCTTGGCTCCGACGGAGATGAAAGAGTTGATGGAGCAGTTACAGGAGCTGCTAGATAAGGGGTTTATCCGACCGAGTATCTCACCTTGTGGTGCTCCGGTATTGTTCGTGAAAAAGAAGGATGGTAGTATGATGATGTGCATTGACTACCGCGAGCTGAATAAGCTGACGGTGAAGAACAGATACCCCTTACCAAGGATCGATGACTTGTTTGATCAACTTCAGGGTGCCAGTTGGTTTTCAAGGATAGATCTTCGATCGGGCTACCATCAACTGAAGGTGAAGGAGCAGGATATCCCTAAAACAGCCTTTCGTACGCGCTATGGTCACTACGAGTTTCTTGTCATGTCTTTTGGGTTGACCAATGCGCCGGCTGCTTTTATGGATTTGATGAACCGAGTGTGTCGGCCAATGTTAGATAAATCAGTGATTGTGTTCATCGATGATATCCTGATTTATTCAAAAAGCGAGACAGAGCATGCTAACCACATTCGGAAGTATTGGAAACGTTAAGAAGGGAGAAATTGTACGCCAAGTTCTCCAAGTGCGCCTTTTGGTTACGCGAGGTGCAATTTCTGGGTCACGTAGTGAATGCAGAAGGAATAATGGTGGACCCAGCAAAGGTCGAGGCTGTGATGCAATGGAAGTCACCGAAGACGCCAACCGAGATTCGCAGCTTCTTGGGGCTGGCGGGCTACTATAGGAGATTTATTCAAGACTTCTCCAAGGTAGCCTCACCTTTGACAAAATTGACTCGCAAGGACGTAAAGTTCGTGTGGGGTCGAGAACAGGAGAATGCTTTTGAGGAATTGAAAATGAGACTGACACAAGCTCCTGTCTTGACGTTGCCCGAAGGAAATGAAGACTTGGTGGTCTATTCGGATGCATCCTATTCTGGGCTAGGTTGCGTATTGATGCAACGCGGAAAGGTCATAGCCTATGCGTCTCGACAACTGAAGACCCACGAAGTCAATTATCCCACGCACGATCTAGAACTAGCTGCGGTGGTTTTCGCGTTGACGATTTGGCGACACTATCTATACGGGACGAAGTGCACCATCTTCACGGACCACAAGAGCTTGAAGTACTTCTTCGAGCAGAAAGATCTAAACATGAGGCAGAGGCGGTGGTTGGAGCTGATAAAAGATTATGATTGTGAAATCCATTACCACCCGGGCAAAGCCAATGTGGTGGCTGATGCCCTTAGCCGGAAGGAAAGGCCCGAGCCGATTCGGGTGAAGGCTTGCCAGCTGATTATGACCTCTGACGTGATGACGCAGGTTAAGGAGTTCCAAGACGAGGCTTTGAAGGAAGATCGTCTAAACTCCGAAAGGATGAGAGGTCTAGTTACAGAACTAGGAGAGAACACTCTTGGTGTTAAGACCCGATTTGGGCGAGTGTGGATTCCTCGGTACGGGGATCTACGTGGAAAGATCATGGATGAGGCTCATAAAACTCGATATTCCATTCACCCCGGTGCTACCAAAATGTACCAAGACATGAAGAAAGACTATTGGTGGCCGGGCATGAAGCGGGATGTGGTGGAATATGTGAGTAAGTGCCTGACTTGTTCACAGGTAAAGGCAGAGCACCAGAAACCATACGGGAAGATCCAACCATTGGATATACCCGAGTGGAAGTGGGAGCACATCACCATGGACTTTGTCACGAAACTACCACGCACCCCGAAAGGGTATGATGCTATATGGGTGATAGTTGATCGATTGACGAAGAGTGCCCACTTCCTACCGATCCGCGAGACGTATTCATCTGAAAGATTGGCGGATCTATTCATCAAAGAAATTGTAGCTCGTCATGGCGTACCGGTGTCTATTGTGTCTGACCGTGACACCCGGTTTACCTCCAAGTTTTGGAAGAGATTTCATGATGCAATGGGGACGAGGCTACATATTAGCACGGCATATCATCCTCAGACAGAGGTCAGTCTGAGAGGACGATCCAAACACTCAAAGACATGCTTCGGGCGTGCGTGATCGATTTTGGAGGAAGTTGGGACGATCACCTGCCGTTAGCAGAGTTCTCGTACAATAACAGTTACCATGCCAGTATCGGCATGCCACCCTACGAGATGTTATACGGTAGGAAATGTAGGACGCCCGTATGTTGGGGAGATATTGGGCAGAAGGAACTGGGAGGTGTCGAGGTAGTAGAAGCAACGACTGAAAAGTTAGAAAAGATCAAAGCCTTCATGAAGGCGGCGAAAGACAGACAAAAGTCGTATGCTGACAAGAGGCGAAGACCGATAGAGTTCAAGGTCGGTGATCGAGTCATGTTAAAGGTCTCGCCTTGGAAAGGAATCATTAGGTTCCTAAAGCGGGGTAAACTGAGCCCGCGGTATATAGGCCCTTTTCAAATTATCGCCCGTGTGGGAGAGGTGGCCTATAGGTTGGAGCTACCAGATGAGCTGAGTGGAATTCACCCGACCTTCCACGTATCTCATCTGAGAAAATGTTTAGCCGATGAAGATATGGTTGTTCTGCTGGAGGATATCGAAGTAGACGAACGGCTCAACTATGTGGAGCAACCAGTGGCGATCATTGATAGAAAAGAGAAACGGCTAAGAAACAAAGTGGTTCCTCTTGTGCGCGTACAGTGGAAGCACAGGAAGGGATCTGAGTCTACGTGGGAGACTGAAGAAGAGATGAGACAACATTACCCACATCTGTTCAAAGAGTAACAGGTTTCGGGGACGAAACCTAAATAAGGGGGGTGGACTTGTAACGCCCGGAAAATTTTCTGATCGAGTCAAATGATAGTGATGGGCTCGGATGAAAACCATTTAATGAATATAAAATGGTTGCGGGTATTACACCGAGTTAACCCTCCGGGTCACGAGTTTAACGAGTTCGGGGTCCCGGGAACGCCTGGCATATAAATAGATGGATCAGCTGAGCAACTCTCATTTTCACTCAAACGTCCATTCTAGAGAGAGAAAGTGTAGAGAGAGAAAGTGCCGGATCGAAGCTCGGGTGGTCAAGAATCGAAGGCTGGTGTTTGTGGACTCCTAAACTACAAGAATCAAGGTAAGAAACGTATCTAAATTGCTGCATTTGGTGAAAACCCGAGTTTGGGGTTTTTGGGGTTTTAAGTGGCAAAAATCACCCCAAAACACACGTTTTAGGGTAAGAAAACGTGTAATGAGCTTAGATATAGCTTCTTGGATGATAATCCAAGGGTTTGGGTGGAAAGGATTGGATTTTTGGGCTAAAACGAGCTGATTCGTAAATTTCAGCTCGTTCTGCGAATTTAAGGTCTCGTCCAGCGAAACTGTAAGTTCGTCCAGCGAAACTGGAAGGATTTACAGCGAAGTTACAGTTTCGCTGCAGCGAAACTACATATTCGCCTGAGCGAAACTATAGTTTCGCTGATGACTATGCCAATGCCCAAGTTGACCTTAGATATTGCGAAACTAGGAATTCCAACGAAAGTTGGGCGCTCGAGGTAGCGAATCTATCCAGCGAAACTGACAGAATGCTGCCCAGCGAAACTAGCAGCGAAACTGCTAATTCGCCCGGTGAAATTACGGGGCGAATTTACGGGCGAAACTACCTGCGAACTTAGCAGCGAAATTAGGCAAAAATTAACTCTTTTGAGTGTTAACTTATCTGCAGGCAGTGTAGTGTGACCCGCGTCTGTAAGACTTGATTGAGAAGCTGCTTGTCAAGCACAGGTGAGTTCTAGGACCCCTCATTTACTTGTTTCAAATGTTTTGGGGCTGGAACACATATAAACTTGTTTACTGACGTATGTATGTATGGCCCATTTGGGTGTAATGTTGTGTTATGCGTCTAAGGTATGGTTGTGGACTTGATATGTTATATAAGGTCCTAGTATGAGTTCCCACAGTCTTGGAGGGACAGTTAGTGCTACCGCACTCAAGAAGACGCATAGTAAGTCCCGGTTTCGGGAAGGATACGGGAGTAAGTGCCAAGTGATGATTGATGATGTAGGCTACGAATGTACGAGGTTATGTATGATGATGTATGATGATGCATGTATGATGTTATGTGTGATGATGTACGTATGATGCTATGAATGATGACGTATGTGTGATGTGTGCGTGTGTTCTTATAATAATGTATGAATGTCTTTCTATGGCTTTACGTATTAAGGAACGAACGAACGAACTATTATGTAACGTAAAGAGAAAGATAATGAAAGAGGAACACGATGACGAATGCATGTATTAATGAATGAACGAATTAATAAAAGACGATGAATACATGTATTAACGAACGAACGAACGAATGATGTCTTGCAAACATTGGATAAGTTTAACGGGTCCTTCTTGGTGATTGACCATATGTATGGTACCCCTACCGCTTACCTCTAGTACCGTGGCATACGTTTTGCTGTTCATTTAATGACTTCGGCCCGGTAGCTAATAACGTTCGGGGTATAGCAGATGGTAGTGGTACAAAAGATATCCAATGTGCAAGAAAAGACGTAACGGGATCCTTGTCATTCGACCACAGTAATCATCGCTACGTGCCATGAAGTGGGTAAAGCCTGACAGGATCCATATGAGAACGAAACGATAAGAATGTAATGAATGAACGAAAGAGATAATAAAGATATTATCTATATGTATGTACGATGTATGATCACGTGTAAAGGATGAACGGTTTTTAAATATGAACAAAGTATGTTTATTATAAAACTAGAACTCACTCAGCAACGCTGACTTTTTATGTGTTTCCAGTTGGCAGGTAGCGTTGCTGGGGATGGCACGAGGCGGCTACTCAGCTCTTTTGGGATGGCATTCTCCATTTGATAATGCTGCAACGTCATGCGTTGTGGGTCCATAACACACGCAACTCATCACGTTGCATGCCATTATGAGATTTCTTGAGGATTCCCATAAACGGGATTACTTAAGAAATCTCCTTTAGATTTTGATAAGTTCGCTGCGCATAGGATGCGTGTGCGTAGCACATGCAACAAATATGTTGCATGAGAGTGTCAAGAGTATTCCGTCAGGGTTCCGATGTACGGAATTACCTAAGGAATACTCTTCAGTATTAAAAATATAATTTTCTTATATTTTTGAACATAATATCTTCTCTAGAGGTCGCTATATGATCTTAAGGTTGCTGTGGAAACATGTGAAACCTGGGATTACCTAAATAATCTCTTTTATATGAATCCTCAGCAATCATAGAGAAGATAGACAAAGTAGAGAAAGCTGTATTTTGTAATCGTGTCAATGATATAATGACTTTTATGAATGAATGAGAATGTATATTTTATTAATTCCGCTGCATTGATTTATGATTATATACATTATGTATGTTTTATGTGCGATGAACCACCAACAGTAGGGCGCCCGGTGAGCGGGCCTTACATATTAATGATAATTACACAACTCTACCTGAAACAATGACAAACACTTTGTCAAATCATTTTGTGCCAAGCACAAAAATTGACATAAAACAAGTCAAATAAATATCAACAATGAAGATAAGATGAGTGAAACTGAATCTACTGAATCAGAATCATTAAAACATAATGACTCAGATTTTGATTATGATAAATGTGATGACTTGGATGATTCTGATGAACATGATGCTGATCAACTGAACATTGGTAAGAATGTTCAAGTTGAAAATGGTCTTCCACAAGTTCTTGAAGAATCAAAGCTGCAATATCCTCCAAAGCAACGAATCATGCTGAAGACTATTTGCAAGAGGATTGCTGAACTGAATGAAGGACTTCAAGAACTGAACCTTCATAAAGTTGATAACTGCGGATCAAGTAAGGAAATACCTTTATCTCCTTCAGATAAAAGTAAGAAGCAACAAACTTCAACCAAGAACAAGAAAAATTCAAGTGTTGAAGATCTGCGGAAGGAAAAATCTAAAGAATCCATAGAACATCTGCAGAAGGCAAAATCAGCCAAGTCCGTAGAACATCTGCGTAAGGGTAAAACTGCTGAATCCGTAGAAAAAGCACGGAAGAGTAAAACCGAATCTACAGATGAGGTAAAAAGGACTGCCAACAAACAACAAAAAGCAGTCAAAGGTAAACAAGACTCAACTGATGATGCTCCTAGGAAAAGCAAGAAGAAATCAACTGATCCTTCAGGAAAGGAGTTAAAATCCAACAAGAACAAGAAAAAGAAGTCTGAATCTGAAGAAAATTCAGAAGATAAATATTGCAAATGGTGTGATATGAAGAATCACAATACAGATGAATGCTACTTCAACAGCTACTGTTCCATATGCAATATGAATAATCACATGACCTCTGATTGCTACTTCAAAAGACACTGTGCAATATGTGACAAAAATAATCATTCAACTCAGGAATGTTATTTCAACAAGAAGAACAAGAAAAAGAGCAAAAAGAAGTCTCATGATGAATCATCTGAATCAGATTCTCAATCGTCAGAAAGTGATAAAGAATCAAGATGCAGAAAGATCAACAAAAATCAAAGCAAATATCCTCTGCTGCGGAAAAGCCTTTGAAGAAGAAAGCACAAATTCAGTCTAAAACACCCCACAAAAAGGTGGATCTGTCAGATAAGAAGACTGAAGTGATTGATGGTTTCTTTGATAACTTTGAAAAAGGAACTCCTGTGCCTCAATCAAAGTTGAAAGATGAAGTGACTTTCAGAAATACAGGAGCTTCCTCAAAGTTAAAATATCAGCCAAAACAAGAAAAATTGAAGAAAGAATCAGATAAGTAAGAAGACATCCAAACATCTGAATCATCTTCAACCGAATCATCCTCACCACCATCAAATCAAAAAGAATCAACTAATACTGAAACTTCAAGATTAATTCATAAAGGAGTAACTATTGTAGACACATCTGGCAAACCCAAGACAATTAAGGCTTGGGTTGTCAATTCTAATTGATTTTTTTTTCTGTGTAGGAACAATCATGGAGAGCTGACAACAAGTGGTATGTTGACAGTGGTCGTTCCAGACATATGACAGGAAACTGTGCTCTTCTCCATGACTTCAAACCTAAACATGCCTCTTATGTGGCATTTGGTGGGGATAAGAAGGGAGGTAAAATAGTTGGTGAAGGAGTGGTAACAAATGGTGTACTAACATTTGAAAAAGTGAATTACTGTGAAAATTTGCAGTACAATTTACTTAGTGTATCTCAAATTTGTGATCAAAATTACACAACACTATTTGATAACACTAATTGTTACATTCTTAAGCCAGGTTTTGCAGTTCCAGCAGAATGGATCCTTCCTAAAGCATCAAGAAAAGGAAACACTTATGTTTTGGATATGAACAACACATCACTCACAAGCCATGAGACATGCCTGCTATCTAAGTCTTCAGAAGATGAATCACAATTATGGAATAGAAGGCTTGTTCATTTCAGCATGAAAAACATGAATAAATTGGTGAAAAATGACTTGGTCATTGGCTTGCCAAAGAAAGAATTTCATTGTTCAAACCATTGTTCTTCATGTTACAAAGGAAAACAACATAGAGTGTCTCATAAATCCAAAATAATCAACACTAACACTACACCACTCAAATTGCTTCACATGGACCTCTTTGGTCCAACCAATGTGATGAGCATTGGAAAAAGGCAATATTGCTTGGTGATAGTAGATGATTTCACTAGATTCACATGGGTATTTTTCTTAAAACATAAGAGTGAAACATCTGAAACATTAATGGACTTTGTAATAAAGATTGAGAATCAACTTGATTTAAAAGTTAAAATTTTCAGGAGTGATAATGGGACTGAATTTGTTAATGCTGATCTGGATTCTTTTTGCAGGAATAAAGGCATAGCAAGACAATTCAGTGCACCAAGAACTCCACAACAAAATGGAGTGGCTGAAAGAAGAAATCGAACTCTCATAGAAGCAGCCAAAATAATGCTAGCTGAATCTCAGTTGCCCATAACATTCTGGGCAGAAGCTGTGAATACAGCATGCAATGTTCACAATAGGACATTAATTGTCAAAGAACATAATAAAACTCCTTATGAACTCTTATTTAAAAGGAAACCTTTTATAGGATATCTTAGAGCTTTTGGGTGTCATGTGTCTGTATTAAATACTAAAGAACAATTGGGAAAATTTTCTGAAAAAGCCTATGATGGTTCTTTGTTGGATATTCATCCACTTCTAAATCATATAGAGTCTATATTCCAGAACATAATATTGTTGAAGAGACTCCCAATGTTTCTTTTGATGAATCCATGTTTACAACAACTGTAAAAGGATCATCTTGGTTATTTGATATAGATGCATTAACTAAATCATTTAACACTGGATATCTAATCAATGCAGGTTCTGCTGATACATGCTATCCATTTGTTCCTCCAAGTTTGAATGAAGTGCCACTAACAGCTGATCCACCAAGGGCACAACCTTCAACTGGACCACAGCAAGAATCAAGTCAACAGCATGAAGATACATCCGGAGAAGCAAATTCTTCATCCCCAGCTCATACATTCGCAGATGCTCCATCATCCATAGATGTAAATACTGTTTCAACCACTGATCCTAGGGATGGAGAGGCATTGAATCAACAAAACATGCCGGCTGACCAACCTTGTTCATCTGTAGATGGTGCTGTAACTCCTACTGAAGTACAAAATGCCTCCGTAGATGTTACTGTTACCACTACGGGCGTTCAATATGCATCCGTAGAACTTCCTGTGGAAGAACATACAGCAACTAAAGCTCAAGAACCATTTGATTACTTCATAGGTTCAACATCACAGCTGAATCCATCTGCTTCAATGGGTTTCTCAAACTTAGAGTCAACAATCCCAGTTGGTGCTACTTCCATAAGCAGAATTCATAAGTCTCATCCATCAGATAACATCATAGGAGACCTGAATGCAAGAACTACAAGAAGCAAAGGGACAGTGGCAAATATTTTCTTGTTCATCTGCTTCTTGTCTCAGACAGTTCCTTCAAACATTACAGCTGCTCTAAAGGACAATAGCTGGATTGAGGCTATGCAAGAAGAACTACAACAATTCAGAAAACAAAAGGTGTGGAACCTTGTAGACTTGCCTCAAGGTCAGCATCCAATTGGAACAAGGTGGCTCTTCAAAAACAAGCTGGATGACAGGGGTATAATCGTGAGAAACAAAGCCAGACTTATTGCTCAAGGATATACTTAAGAAGAAAGGATAGACTATGATGAAGTTTTTGCACCAGTTGCAAGAATTAAAGCTATTAGAGTCTTTCTAGCTTATGCTTCATTCAAGAAGTTCACAGTGTATCAAATGGATGTGAAGTGTGCTTTCCTTTATGGGAAAATTGATGAAGAAGTATATGTTGCTCAACCCCCTGGATTTGAGGATCCTGACTATCCACATAGAGTATACAAGCTAGACAAAGCTTTGTATGGACTTTATCAGGCACCAAGGAAGTGGTATGACACATTATCATCTTTCCTGCTGAAGAATGGCTACAAAAGAGGGACTATTGATCAGACACTCTTCCTCAAACAAGAACATCAAGATCTTTTGGTGATTCAAATATATGTAGATGACATAATATTTGGATCAACCAATAAGAAACTATGTCAAAGCTTTGAAGAGTTAATGAAATCTGAATTCCCGGTGAGCTTCATGGGAGAATTGACATTCTTCCTTGGCTTACAAGTTCATCAGAAAACAGATGGCATTTTCATCAATCAAGAAAAGTACGTTCATTAAATTCTGAAGAAGTACAATCTTGCTAATTCAACTTCATGCAAGACACCTGTCTCAACAATAGACAAGATTGTGCCTGAACCTGATGGAAAATCAGTAGATCAGAGATTGTATAGATCAATGATCGGTTATTTAATGTACTTAACTGCCAGTAGGCCTGACATAATGTTTGCTGTATGTGTTTGTGCCAGGTATCAATCAGACCCAAAGGAGTCCCATCTGAATGCTGTTAAGAGAATATTCAGATATCTGAAAGGCAAACCAGCTCTAGGACTGTGGTATCCAAAAGATGGAGATTTCAGTCTTTACTCATATTCAGATAGTGACTATGAAGGGTGCAACAACAACAGAAAATCCACAATTAGTGGATGTCAATTTCTGGGACCAAGACTTGTTTCTTGGCAGTGCAAGAAGCAAACTAATATATCTGTGTCCACAGCTGAAGCTGAGTACATAGCTACTTCAGCTGGTTGCTCTCAAGTACTTTGGTTGCAAAACCAATTGCTTGATTATGGTTACAATTTCCTTCAAACACCAATTCATATTGTTAATTCAGCTGCTATGTTTATAACTACTAACCCAGTTCAACATAGTAAAACAAAACATATTGAAATCAGATATCGTTTTCTAAGAGACTGTTCAGAAAAGGGTTTAATTAAGTTAGTCAAAGTGGACACAACAAATCAGCTTGCTGATCTGTTCACTAAAGCCTTTGATTCTGTTAGATTTAATTTTCTGAGAGAATCTTTGGGGATGATTAACTTAGACTAAATCATCAAAAGCATATGACTGCCCTTGTGTAGAGTAATGGTTGGGGATGATTTAAGTGTCTGATAGAATTTTTGTGCATGCCATATGTATGGGAAATAATAGTACACTATGTTTGGCTTTCTTTAACAAAAAACTCAACCTGACTTGTAACATTTTGATATGTGAGTAGGTTCATCATGAGTTGAAACTACTCTAAGAGCATGCCAAACTAAAAGAACCAGGTATCTATCTATGGGAACTTCATTTTGAGAGTCAGGAAAGTAAGTTATCTTCTGATGTGATCAAATCACTTACAAAAGCACACTATGTAAAATACTTTATAATCTTCTATCTTTGCGAAGTCATATTCCCTCTGTTTTGTGTGAACAAAGACCTGGGAATATGATTAAAGAGTGTGATCTTCATTCTCCCTCTGTTTTGTGTAAACAAAGACTTGGGTTAAGTTCACCTTTGTTTTACGAAAGTAAAGACCTGGTGGCTATGAAGATCATATCTCAGCTCTCAAAAGAATCACTTGTGATCAATTGTACATCAATTCAAAGAGCTTCAACATCAAAGCATTAATGAGACTGTAATAAGTCTCAAGATAGAACTTATAACTTAATGTACATAGTCAATAAGTGTGAAAAAGTGGTGATTTGCCTCACCTACGGAGGACAAACTCTAATGACAATTGAATGTGGAGCACATGACAGTTACTGATTAACAAACATCAAAACATGATAAACAGCATGCCTAGTTGATACCTTACTCATGTATGAATTTAAGTGGGGCTATATACTTACAATCAGGTGTGCAATAGATCAACACATATTCAAATAATCAACATCAGCAGAAGCCTAGAGTCATAGTATGATCCCTCTATATATATGCATGCGTGTATCGTTTAAATCATTTGTTTAATTTGTCCCGTTATCAGATTTCCTCTCATTTAGACTGTCATATGCCTTTCATGCCTATTTCCAACTTAAATTTATGATAAATGCAACAGTTTAACATTAATCACAAATTTAGGGGGAGTAGTTCATGCATGAAAAACAATAAAAAAAAGGCTGTTAATTCACTTTGAAGGAATTGGAACCTGAGCACTAACTTGAATGCAGGATACAGGACACTTGCTTCTTGTACTTAATTGCCATGCAAACAAAGTCAACAATGTCCAATATCAACACATGACTCTACTTAGTAGATATCATACTGTTGGGTTTGTTGGACCTAAACAATGTTGTTTAACCATTTTAAACAAGAAAACGCAGCGGAATATGAACTTAATATCGTATTCTATAATCTGAAAATTAAAGTTCATAACATTATTTCAACAAACCCAAAGACAAAAGGATCTTATATATGTGTTTGAACTAGTTATCACAAATAAAAGCAACCCAAAGAAGTAATACATACTACCTTGCAAAAGCTGCTGAAAATAGTGGATTGGATCAAGATAATGATGTTCTTGAGTGGCCAAAAACACCAAGAGGAGGTGTTCTCAAGAAATCATACCCACAAGCCTTCAAGAAAACACCATTTTGCTAGGATTTTATACACCAAATCCCGTCAAGGGGGCTGCTGGATTCGAGTTCCAGCCGTGAACAACCACAAAGCTGCTGGAACTTTGTTTCAGCCGTGAAATCCATCTTCTAGATGAGGAACACGAGTCTTTGTGATCGATTTTGCATGTGTGAAAGTGCTGGATCAAGTGTGTGTGTGTTCAAGGGAGTTTTGTGCCAAGAACACAAAAACAAGAAGAGAGAGTGTGGCTGCCAAGGGGCAGCCGAAAATCCCCATATGTCTTTAGGGTTTCCCCCTTTTTAAAACTCTTTCAAATTTTACAAGAGTTTTATTTTAAATATCATACATAACTAACCTTTTAATTATATATATAATATGCACACACTTTTATTATCTAATGTTATTTAACTAAATTAAACAACATTACAAATAATATCCATGAACAAAATATCCTCATAAGTTGTTCTTTCTCACATGCAACTTATTTAGAAAACCCATTTTAAATATTGATTGGTGTTTGCTAAGCTTGTTATTGGGTATGACCCGACTTGGATCATGACGTACTAACCACATCAATAATTTATGTATCTTGGGCATATAGAATCCAACAATCCCCACTTGCACAAGATTCATAGAAGATTGATGCAAGCAGTAAATACCGCCTAACAACGGTTTACTACCCTCAATACGCATGACTTAGAAGCCATTCAATAACATCATCCCCTTCAAGTATCCAACTTGAAGTGATTTAGGTGAATCAATCATTTATCCTTTTGTTGCAGATGTCATGTTAAATCCAAGGACACAGAATGATCATTCCTTGTTGATTTAACTTAATCAGGCCTTAGACATCATACTCTCAACGAATAAGAGGAACAAATCCCATCTCGACTACATACGTTTCTCACAATCACCTTATGTCATACCTGAACATAGCCTTATGTACTAACAATTATTTCATATTAGTGAAGAACTAGCTCAAGGTATAACACTTGGTGAATATCAAAACCCAATATGTATCTCAGGTCGGAGGATACCAAATGATATTCGCCTTTACTCAAATTTACTTATGATCAATCAATAAGATTCCATGTAGTAAGATTTGAGATGCGGGTCAGTCCAATATTCGTATCCCACGAATATCTATGAACCTTGGCAGCAACCAATTGCTCTATATTCATGCCTTATGAATATCCACCAATCCAAGTTCATAATAGTCTTACATTCATATTTGTTCCCACAAATATTACCGACTACGGACATTTAGAATAATAAAATTATTCATGGATGTAAACATGCTAAAAGGAACATCACTTAAAATATCGTAAATACATAGATAAGTTAAGTATTACAATTGTTCCATATTAATAATATTAATACTAAACAGATCAATTCCAATCACTAGAATATCGAAGTCCTAAGGCACAAGTATGACTTTCATGCTTTGCCCTTTCAAGGAGTTTCGTGAATGGATCCGCAATGCTTTGATCAAAGTGAACTTTGCGAATACATATCTTTCCCTTTTCAACTTCATCCCTTATGTAGTTGAATTTCCGCTCATTGTACCTAATCTTTTGATGTGCAAGGGGTTCCTTGATTTGAACAATCGCACCCTCGTCATGACAAAAGATTTCTAAGGGGTCTTGAATGGTAGAGACCATCCTTAGATTGGTGATAAACCTTTTTATCCATGCAGCTTCCAAGCTGCTAATGAGACGGCTATGTATTCGTATTCTGTAGTGGACAATGCTACCCTATTCATAATGGAGACATACCCGATTGTGATCGAGGATCATCTCGATCAGTTTCGAAACTAGCATCCGTGTAACCCTTTACAACTAGTTCCTCTTCATCAGATCCGTATATTAAAAACATATCCTTAGTCCTCCTAAGGTATTCTAATATACTTTCAACAACCATCCAATGGGTGTTAATTGGATTCTGCTGATATCTACTTGTCATGCTTAACGCGCATGACACGTCCAGTCTAGTGCATATTATCGCATACATGATGGATCCTATAGCAAACACATATAGGATGTCCTTCATACGACCTTGCTCATCCTTTGAGCTTGGACATTGAGATGTACTCAATATTGTCCCTCTTTGAATAGGTACTATACCTTTCGTAGAGCTTACCATCTTGAACCTTTTCAAGATTTTATCGAAGTATGCACTTTGGTTTAACCCTATCAACCGCCTCGATCTATCCCTATAGATCTTTATTTCCAAAATATAGACGGCTTCACGGAGATCCCTTTTGGAAAAACTATTTCCAAGCCGGGTTTTAACACCTTCCATGGTTGGAAAATCATTTCCAAATAATAGTATGTCATCAACATACAATACTAAGAACGTAATTACACTCCCACTAGCCCCTTGATACACACAAGCCTCGTCAGCGTTCTTGATGAAACCCAATTTCTTGATCTTTTCATCAAAACGTTGATTCCAACTTCTCGATGCTTGTCTCAATCCATAGACTGATCTCTTTAACTTGCATACTTTATCAGGATGATTTGGATCGACAAAACCTTCAGGCTGAACTATATGGACAGTCTCTTCGATATGTCCATTAAGAAAAGCGGTCTTGACATCCATTTGCCAAATCTCATTATCATAATGAGCAGTTATGGCAAACAATATCCTGATAGACTTTAGCATTGCCATTGGCGAGAAGGTTTCATCATAATCAACCCCTTGACTTAGAGTGAAACCTTTTGCTATAAGTCTTGCCTTGTAAGTATCCAAGTTTCCATGCATATCAGTTTTCTTCTTGAAAACCCACTTGTATCCAACCGGTTTGGAGTTAAGTGAAGAGTCAACCAATTCCCAAACTTGGTTGTCATACATGGATTGCATCTCAACGTTCATGGCTCCTAGCCACTTGTCACAATCCGAATTGGACATTGCATCATGGTATGTAGTTGGCTCCTCGGAGTCAACAACGTAGCATCCATCTATGAAAAATCCATATCTTTCATGTGGAATGCTAACTTTACCAGATCTGCGAACGTTTTGTGTGTATTGATCAACCTCTTGATCATGATCAACAACCTCTTGTTGATTGCTAGTGTCAACCAAACGTGTATCGGCTTGTGGATCTTGATCCTCATCAAATTCCACTGTTCTATGCGTCATTCCTTCCATAAGGAACTTGGCTTCCAAGAACTCTGCCTTTTGAGCAATGAAAACCTTTTGCTCTGTTGGATCAAAGAAGTAGTATCCTATACAGTCCTTTTGGATATCCAACAGATACACACTTAGTGAATCGACTTTCAGTTGGTTTGGGTGTTAAGCTTAACATAAGCTTCATAACCCATAATTTTAAATATGATAGCGATGGAACTATTCCATTTCATATTTCAAAAGGCGTCGAATCCACTTTCTTGGTTTGGACCATATTCAAAATATGAGCCGCGGAGAGTAGTGCGAAACCCCAAAACAATAGAGGTAGTGAGCTTATAGCCATCATAGGTCGAACCATATCCAATAGGGTTCGATCTCCTTTCAGACACACCATTATGTTATGGTATTCTGTGAGGAGTAAGTTGTGAGACAATCTTACAACTTCCTAGATGATCCCTAAAAGTCTCACTTAGGTATTCACCTTCTCTATCTAAACGGAGAACTTTGGTAGTTCTATCGAGTTGATTTCCTACTTCATTCTTGAAGTTTTCGAACATTTCAAATTCTTCATGTTTATGTGCCATCAAGTACACATAACCATAGCGACTGTAATCGTTGGTTAAGGTAATGAAGTAAGTTTCACCAAACCTTGTCATTCTCTTAAAAGGACCATATACATCCAAATGTATGACTCCTAGTAAGTCTTTTGCCCTTTCATTAGTACTACTAAAGGGCGTGTTGGTCATCTTACCTTGTAAACAAGATTCACATTTATTAAATGAATAATTTTCATTTGTTTTCAAAAGACCATTCTTTTAAAGTGTTTAAATCCAATTCTTGTTTATGTAACCAAGATGACAATGACAAGAATAAGAGTCACTTAAACCATTTTAAGTCTCTTAGTGCATGATGGGTATAATGTTTTATTATAGGACGAGTCATCATGAACCAATTCATCAACATCATTAGAAGGCATAGCCTTGAAATAATGTACATCATCCATATAAATATAAATACCATCATTTACTAACTTTAAATCATAACCACATCATTTTAAAAGGAACTTAAATCATGTTCCTAGTCAAACTAGGAGCATATAACATGTTTTGAAGAACAACTTCCAAACCTTTTGGAAATTTCAAAACATAGTCTCCTTTCTTAAAGTGCTTATTTCTTTTGAACCCTTGCAACAGATTGCAAAAGTGAGTTCCACATGCGGTATCCAATTACCCATGTGCTTTGAGGAAATTAAATTTAAGTCAATGTGGATTATGAAGGTTGTGCTTGAGGTTTGCCCAGCATCCCTCTTATTTCTCAACTCATTGAGATAGGTTGGACGATTCCATTTCAATTGACCTATCTCTCCATACTCAAAGCATGGATCGTTTTCGGTTACCTTAGGCTTCATAAGCTTAGGTTTTGGAGGTTCCGCTTTGATCTTCCCTTCCCCTTTGCCTTTGATGTGCCCTTCTCCTTTGGCAACATTTGCCTTGGGATCGGGAATGGCCTTTCCAATCCCTACCTTATTGATCTAGAGAATAGGTAGAACCTTTCTACCCGTCCCTGCCTTAGCTGTTGTGAGCATTGCGTGAAACTCACCAATGCTCTTGTCCTATCCATTCATATCGTAATTCATTATGAATGTCTCAAACATTTAGTTAGGCCATTAAGGATCAAATCCTTGGCCAACTTCTTTGAGACAGGACAGCTAAGCCTCTCGAGGTGGCCTCAACATCGTCGGGGTCGGGTTGGTTAGGAATAGGATCGTCAAGGACATTTGCCTTTGCTCTTGCTTGAGAACAATTATCAAGTTTCGAGACCAGTCCATAAGGTTATTATGGTCCAGACGATCCCTCTCTAAAATAGTTCTCAGTGATAGGGTATGGACGGTCGGGGTGGTAGCATTATTGTTTGCGGCCATTCTACAAATTTTACAAAGTTCTTTTTAGTATTTCTGAAAAATTTCATTTTAATTATTAATACCCTTTATGTCTCATAGACAATTAATAATTAAAATCTAGAATCCAACGTTTCATTCAAATAATGGTTAGGTGACCTTTATCCCATTATTCAAATTAACAAGGTAGTCAACATTTGACAATTGCAACCTTTTGCAACTTCTAGCGGTATGGGATCGACTTTAAACATCATATGCAAAGTCGGCATGTTAATCCCATCAACATCATTTGGAAACCATATTTTAGGTGATCCATTCAACATGGTTTGCAAATCAAGTTACCCTACTTGCACACACATGTGAGTTTACCAACACAAGTGGTTAGGTGACCTTTATCCCACCAATGTGGTATTCCCACCTTAAGTCATAAGTTCCCACAAAATGGTTAGATAACCTTTATCCCATTAAGAGTTTCCAAATGACTTAAGTGTTGTGCAAAAGGACGGTGTTAAACTTGTTTGAAAAGGGATTTTTAGTTTTCATTGATTCTAGTTTGAAAACTCTATTTACCTTGTATTTGCATGCTTTCAAATACAAGGTATCCTATGGTTCATTTTTAATAAAACCTCTTTTATTAAATCATTAAACCTTTTAATAACATTTTATTAATCACTTAATGATTAAGAACCATAAAATTCAGCTTGTTAAGTTTGTTAATTAGTTTGTTATGCATATCTAAATATCAAATAACAATCATACAACAAACAACCAAACAAGCACAATCATACAAACATAAGTGCATAACTATAGCCACTAAGTTGACTACACTTGTTTTCCATCACAAGTGTTGTCATAAGGTCTTTCCTAAGGGTTGAACACAACACAAAAGATGAGGTCTCCAAAGACTCCCACTTGAACTTGCATCCAAATGCTTCAAGTCCATCCTTTGTGTCTTCCTTTTGTGCTTCCTTCCCGAGCATCTTCTTTTACAAAATATATATCCTAATACATAGTTTCTAGTGAAAGAAAAATTACTCCTAATCTATTTATTACATTGCCAAATGAATAAACAAATTACAATCCAAATAGAAACACCAAAAGGAATTATTACAACCCAAATAGAAATAATACAACCAACATGACAATTCCACAATCAACCAAATCCAAAACATACATGGTCAAGGCTATGTTATGCACTAAAACATGTATCCATATACATCATTTCATGAACTAAATGCACCCCATTTGACCCTAAATTTTCAGCCAACATAAACCAAGAATTTAGGGTCTTTTGTCCAAACAAAAACCAATCAACCAAATTGATATCTTTCCTTTCAAGATCCAATCATAAGCATGCATGATTATAACCTTGAAAGGTTCGGGAATCATCAAATCATCACAATACAGCCCTAATAATGGTTGTTAAACCTTGTATAACCAAATATACAAGAACACATGAAACTAATCATCCACATGTCCGGCTCTAGATGCCAATGTTGGGTTTGTTGGACCTAAACAATGTTGTTTAACCATTTTAAACAATAAAACGCAGCGGAATATGAATTTAATATCGTATTCTATAATCTGAAAATTAAAGTTCATAACATTATTTCAACAAACCCAAGACAAAAGGATCTTATATGTGTTTGAAATAGTTATCACAAATAAAAGCAACCCAAAGAAGTAATACATACTACCTTGCAAAAGCTGCTGAAAATCGTGGATTGGATCAAGATAATGATGTTCTTGAGTGGCCAAAAACACCAAGAGGAGGTGTTCTCAAGTAATCATACCCACAAGACTTCAAGAAAACACCATTTTGCTAGGATTTTATACACCAAATCCCGTCAAGGGGGCTGCTGGATTCGAGTTCCAGCCGTGAACAACCACAAAGCTGCTGGAACTTTGTTTCAGCCGTGAAATCCATCTTCTAGATGAGGAACACGAGTCTTTGTGATCGATTTTGCATGTGTGAAAGTGCTGGATCAAGTGTGTGTGTGTTCAAGGGAGTTTTGTGCCAAGAACACAAAAACAAGAAGAGAGAGTGTGGCTGCCAAGGGGCAGCCGAAAATCCCCATATGTCTTTAGGGTTTCCCCCTTTTTAAAACTCTTTCAAATTTTACAAGAGTTTTATTTTAAATATCATACATAACTAACCTTTTAATTATATATATAATATGCACACACTTTTATTATCTAATGTTATTTAACTAAATTAAACAACATTACAAATAATATCCATGAACAAAATATCCTCATAAGTTGTTCTTTCTCACATGCAACTTATTTAGAAAACCCATTTTCTAAATTGGTGTAATTATTTAATTGCATGATCATATCATCAATTAAATATTGATTGGTGTTTGCTAAGCTTGTTATTGGGTATGACCCGACTTGGATCATGACGTACTAACCACATCAATAATTTATGTATCTTGGGCATATAGAATCCACACATACATTTTAATTTTTAACAAAATTTTAATTTTTGTAGAAGTTTCAGTAATACTTCTCATCCGCAGAAGTAATAGTGAAATTTCTGCTTCAGCAGAAGTAACAATAACAATGTTACTGCATGTGTAGGATGGTAAAATACGTATGTGCTATTAACAGATGTATTGTATTTGAGCTAAGCATCCGCAGATGTTAAGACATCCGCAGATGTTAAGGGTCCGCAGATGTTCTGCGGAAGAAGCAATGCATCCGGAATAAACTTGGTATACGGAAAGGGATAAATGGGAAGTGGTCCAACATAATTAATAAAAGAAATTAATGTGTTCGCTTATAAATAAGGTTTTTGACTCTAAGAATTCATTAATCACTTTTTAGAGCACTTTTTCAGTTTTCACCTAGAAAAACGCACACTTTCCCCCTCATTAAAACTTTCAAAATCCGTTCCAAGAAAAGCATAAACATCATTATCCAATAATCGATTATCATTGTCGCGAAGGTAAATCATGTTCTAATCTTCAGTAAGGAACTGGTTAATCTGTGATTGTCTTTAAAACGATTCGACTTCATGTGAGTTGCATTTATGCTAAACCGATTTTCATATTTATTTACAGATGGCAAACCGATTCGCAAAGGAACATAATGTGTGCGCATTCTTGAATGCGGATGATCCTGCTGCTGAAGGATGTCGAGATATCATCAGATATCTTCGACGGTCCAGGCTCTTCTATGCCTTAATGGCAGAGCCTGTGATTCATCAAGCTCACATAATCGATTTCTGGAACTCTGCTCGAGTTGAACCAGAAGGAGATGATGAAGTGATTATCGCTGAGATCCTTACTGAACGAATACTGATCAATGAAAGTAAAATCAGAAGATCTCTTGAATTGGGTGATCGTGAAGTAGGGAACCCTGATGTATTCGAGAATGGATACATTGAGAAGGTGTTCAACTTGATGGGGTATGATGGAGATTTTAAGAAAGGGGACATAAAGAAGGGAAGGCTGTGCAAGCCATATCGGTTCCTATGCCACACCTATCTGAAGTGTATCTCTAACAGAAAGGCAGGACTTGATAGGTTTTCTCGACACATCTCATCAGGAATCATTGGGATCTTTGAGGGTAGAACTTATAACTACTCTAAGTATATTTTCAACTGCTTCTGTGATCAAGTCAAACTACAAAGGAATGAGAAAATGTACATGTTCCCATGATTCTTGCAACTGGTGATCAACGCTGAACTCCCAAGGATTGCAAGAGTAGGAGAAGTGTTTGTGCATGCACATTTGGGAAAATCAGTGCTAAACAAAATCAGTGGAAAATATCAGGGTGAAGACATGCCCATGTTTGCCCATGTTGTAGATGCTCAGGCCGACATGCCTCAAGAATTGGTTTGGATAGATGAAGAAGCAGAGACATCTGCTGAATCTGTACAAGCATCACACTCACCAAGCCAAACACCACCTCACCAATATCAATCACCTAGACAAACACCCCCTCACCAACCTCAATCACCAGCCAGCATAAACACCCAACCAATCTCACATATTCATCACCATGAATCCCCACAACTAATCTCTTCATCCTCTACTAACAACACCCAGCCTATCTCACCAGTACAACAAGAATCAACATCACCTTCTCATCCATCCTCACATAACACACAACCACTTTCTCCAATCCAAATCGAATCACCTCTTCATCCACTCCCTGATACACCAAAACAACCATCTCATAAGAGTGCAAACATTGAACCTATAGACATAACTGAGTCTCTAAACTCTGTTCACACAGGGGAGACTGAGTTGATGTCTCAAGCTAGCACCGTTCCTATTTCAGCTACACATTCTGAGGATCAAGCTGTGTCTGATCATACTGCACCAGCGCCACCAATTGAAAATATTCCACATGTGAATTTGCAACAGCTTGAATATCAGGAAGAACAAGATATTGAGGTGGATGTGATTGCCTATCATGAGGATGATCTGAGTGATAATGACATCCCTGTTAGCAAAAGCTATTTGGTTGCTAAGTACAACAAGTTGGTACTCAAATCAAATAAGAGAAAACAAAGAATACAAGAGCTAAAAGGAATCATTAAAGAGAAGGATGAAGAGTTGGTGAAGTACGAAGCCAGACTGAAAAGGCTTAGACTGGATGCTGAAAGCAATAATGAAGTGATAGATGCTCTACTCAAACATGAACAAGAACTGCAAGAAGCTGTGAAGTATGAGAAAAATGAAAAGGAACAACTGACTTCTAGAGTAGAGCATATGACTAATGAAGTATCCGCAAAGGATAAGCTAATCAAAGAAAAAGATGAAGAACTTAATCAGCTGAAGATGAAACTGAGTGCACTGGAATCAAGGGATGCCCTAAGTACTGAACAATCAAAACAATCTACTGAAGCTTCAATGAAACAGATTTTGTATTCACGGAAGAGACAATACTTGGGCTCCATCAAGAAGAAAATTGATGTCTTTGGTTCCCCCAAAAAGCAAAAGCCCACATCTCCTGAACATACACCTTCAGTAGATTTATCTACTGTGAAGTTATCTAGTGATGATGGTGAAAGTAATGAAGAGTGGAATGAGCTAACAAAGATGGAGTCACCAACTGAGCAAAAAGAATCAAAGGTCGATGACCTTCTAACAACTGAAGATATTATGGAAGAGAGGCCTGAATCAACTATGTTCATGACCCTCATAAACCATGGTTTCCTATATGACATGGTTGAGAGGATGAACTTGACTGAGATGAAGAATCTTCTGAAAGAGTTTGAGCTTGCAAGATTCATTCTACCAAACTGTGATTATGAAGCTTTCACCATCTTTCAATCAGTTGAGAAGATCAAGAAAGAGTTGGGCCATTATGACACAGCCAAACTAAGCAAGTACAATATGACCTGCTGGTTACAAGGCCACAACTACAAACCACATGAGCTAAAAGGAAGATCAACTGGTGAACTGCGGAGGATGATGGAGCATGTCATGGCAGTAGAACTTGAAACTGGTGTTAAATTCAGAACTACAGCTACAAATCCATCCTATGAACAACAAAGCAAACTGCCTGCTGATCCTGTAACTGTTGAACCTAAGGATCAACATACAGAGAAAGATAAACTGATCAGAGAGCCAAGGGCAGTTATCCCAGGAAAAGTATGGCCTCTGGGAACAACAGTTAGAGAAATAACTAAGCAAAAATCCACTCTGATAGTACTGTATGACCACATCACAACTCCCAGTTCTATGGAAGAAAACAGGATTATGGCCTGGAAATAAGATATAGACTGGGATTATGCAATCATCAAAAGAACATCTGGAAGAATCCAATACTTCCATTATGTGGAAGCACTATTGAGTCTTCCTGAGAAAGACATCAAAGATCTGCAAAGTCTACCCATTTCCAACTATCCAATCCATTCGAGGGGAAGAGACTTTTCTGTGGCTGTAAGTGGAATAAAAACAAGATTTATTGATGATGTGCTTAAACAAGCCAAGAGAGATGATATGGAGCACAAAAAGACAAATCAAAGTAAGAAAAGAAGAACATCTGAAGTCTCATCTCTTGTAGATGATGACATGTTGAAGAGGGTTGGATGCATGAACAAAAATACAGAGTCCATCAAAAGCTTCAAGGGAAATCAATATACTTATCCGATAACAGAATGGGGTTATGTTGAAAGAACAAAAGAGCTAGTGCTGTTGAGAAATGCTGAAGGGAAGAAAGCTAAAAAGATAAGGATTTTTGACCCAGTAGAGACCAAAATGCTTCATCCAAGCTTTAGATCATATCTCTATGACAAATTCTTCCTAAGACTAACAGATGAAAAAGCACAGAATCATCTCTGCCTTTATGTGCACATGATTCAAGTGATAGACAAACTGCATGCAAAGGCATATAAGAGAAGAAGACATGAAGCTGGGCTGCTAAAAGGATCTATAATTGATGAAGTCTCAGAACTGAGAATATCAGAGGAAGATGAGCTCGAAATTGTCCACAATGAAGGTGTAGTGGAAACACTTACTACGGAAGAAGACATTTTGGGTTTAAGATTTGAGACTCTGAAGAAGATCAGTAAGATGAAGATCAAGTACAAGTACGATGATTAGAAGACTGTTGTATCTTACTTCTACAACAAGATGATAGTAAGAGTCAAAGAACTTTTAGTTTTGAAGGACTGATTACAAGGATCTAAGCCTAAGGGGGAGTATTGTTGGATCTAGATAGCATAGGTCTAGATTATTTTGTATAGGCTTAGAACTTTAGTCAAGTCTTGTAATTAATGATTGTAAGTATCAGTATATATATATATATATATGTATGTGCATTGAATCTGTAGGTTAACCCATATATATGTGTGTTGCATTGTAATTGTTGACAGGCAAAATCAATATACTTGGTAGGATTCCTGAAATTGACCAAGTGTAAGAAACATCTACGGATGAACATTTTGTTAATCCGTATATATGTTTCTTACAAGACCACAAGTGAATTCCTGCGGATGATCAAGGATTGTATGAAGTGAAGACTTCTACGGAAGACAGAATTCCTACGGAATAACAACACTTCTAGGGAAGACCAAGACATCTACGGAAGAGCAAAACTCCAGCGGAAGACAAGGCTCCTGCGGAAGTTCAGAAAACTTGCATGATTACAATATCAACAAGTCAAACAAGTCAACCAATCAATATCGAATCCCAAGAGATCTGGTGTTTCCTAACTGACTCCAACCATCTATAAATATTAGTCCTAGGTTTCACATCTCAGATAACACAATCAAGCAATATTACGGCTGTCAAGCATCGTATAATCGTGCAACCTTAGCCGCCGTCACATCAACATCAACATTGTTTCAATTCACAGAAATCGTTGTTCATAGTCATTTGTAATTATTCTTTTGTAATCATTACTCGATAATTAATGAAATACTTTTGAATAATTATTGCATTCGCATTTACTGTGTTTTTGGTGTTTGTGTTCTTCGATAATCATTAAAACAATTAAACGTCAATTAATGATAATTCCGCGATCATTGATTTGATTTTATTTTAATACTGATAATTCCTGAATTGAGATCCTTGGATTCACAGTTGATAAAGACTTTCCTCAAACTATATCAATACAATCTATGAGGAAACATGCTCAGAGATTGTATGCTCTCAGATTTACCTTTCAATATCAGAAGGAGAGAGTTAGAATTTGGCTTGATCCTAGGGTGTCATAGAATTCACAAGAAGAACATTCCAAATAGATACAATGGCCAGGTAAAGAAGATTGTAGATGCAATGATCATGCTGGCCATTGTAGTGTCACCCTAGGAAATCCTAGAAGACTTCAAGAAAGCCTACAAAGCTAATCTTTCCCCTAAAAGTTACTAGAAAACAAAATGGTGAAAAGGGGCTAATTTATAAGAGGCTTGAAGAAGTCAAAAGCAATGAGCTCCAGTTGTTACTTGAGGGTAATTATCCTGATGAATTTGCTTATAGAGAAATAACAACTGTGGAGCTGAAGAATGGGAAACAGGTCAAATATCTATCTGAATATTATAGGCCATAATTCTTCTTTGAAGGAGAAGCTGAAGAACTCACTTTGGAAGAACAAGTTGTCTTCCTGGAGGCCTATGTAAGAGAGTCTTACAGACTCATTGTAGGGATGTAGGTTTCATGGATGGGGTAACAACTCTTTGTCCAATTCCCCAAGACAGAGTTCCCATCCATCCCTTTCCAATCAGATCTACTGAAACCTCTTCCCAGGCCTGTGCTTAAAATGGTCACTTCTGAGCTGATCTAGAAGAAAAAGACAATCTTTTTGCCTAATAAGTGGGACTCCAATAAACTTAAAGGTTTGGCTGCATTGGGTCAGGGGAGTTTGTTAGACCAAAAGAACCAATGAGCCAGATAAGAAAAACCTTTAAGTCCCACAGATATCATAACAACTGAAGAAGACTACATCAGCTGAAGACAAAGTCTGAAGACAAAGTCTGAAGACAAGTACTGAAGACAAAGTCTGAAGACAAGTACTGAAGACAAAGTCTGAAGACATCAGCTGAAGATAAAGTCTGAAGACCAAGTCTTCAGAGGTTTTCACGACAGCTGAAGTAGTACTCTTCAGTAGTTGTGATGGTTTACTTTTCAGTAGTTGTTTTTATCATTTCAGTAGTTTGTAATCAGTAGTTTGTAATCCGTAGTTCAGTAGATTGTTTTCAGTAGTTGTAGTATTAGTTAATACTTAGCTTCTTTTGTAAGAAGATGTCCTCAGCTGTTGTGGACATCTTCAGCAGTTTTAGTTATTTTCAGTTGTTTATGTAAAATGGTTAGATGTTACTATCAGGTGACATCTGCTGACGTCACCTTTCCTCTATAAAAGGAAGGTTGACCTAATTTGTAATTACCGAAGCTTATGAGTGAATGAGAACATTCTCTTTTGCAGAAAACTTTCTCACTTTATAACTGTACTGTTTCATTGAATATCCTTTGTGTTCTTGCTTAAATTTCATCTAATTCTTATACTATTCCGCTGCAAATCATAACCTAATTGATCAAACTAGATCTGAGATCCCTTCAATTCCAAACTTGGTTTTGATAAGTCAAAGTTGAGATGTGTCAATTACAAGCTGTTGGGCCACTTTAAAAGAGAATATCCATCTCCAATCGTCACTGATCCAGGAACTGCGGGAACCTCAAAGGTTACCTAATAGCATAAAAGGAAGAAGCCAAGTAGAAGAAAGAAACAGCCCTGATTTCCAACTTTGATTGGAGTGCTGAGATTGTAGAAACAGAGGAGGAGATCAATCAAATGTTAGTAGCCGAGGTAGTAAGTATGGAGGATGAGTTAGTGGAAGAGTTTGATCCTTTTAGTGAATTCAAGGCTAAGGTTGTAGAAGAAGCTTATGACGAGGTTCTGATGGAAGAAGCTTATGAATTCAAAAATGAGGTTGTACTGATTGTTGAAGAACAGAAGGTTAAAGAAGTTGTAGAATGTGAAAAGCTGGAGCAGGTTGAAAAGAAAGAGTTTAAGCTGGAGGAAAAGGAAGAGGTGAAAGAAGAAGCAGGTGAAGATCAGAGGGCTAGTATGGAAGCTAAGAAGAAGGAAGAGGAAGAAAGGAAGAAAAACACACCGGTCTGTCAGGGTGAAAAGGCCTTGGATGCCGAGAAAGTTGTCATGGGTCTTCCTTATGAGGTAATTCAGGATATGTGTTCTTCTCCATGTAAAATTAGATTATTTGGGGTTTACAAAGGAAATAGATTATTATTAGAAAATGAAAAAGAGCCAAAAAAAATAAATAAGGAACTTAAAATAAATGAGTCTAAATATTTTATTAAATTGAATAAGTCTTTAAAAGAAAACGAACATTTAAAGAGAAATGTATTAGAAAGAGATGTTCAAATTGAGTCATTAACAGAGTGTGTTGCTCTTGCTGAGTTTAAAACAAGCAAATTAAAAACCAAGCTTGAAAAATGGACGATCTCTAGGATGAAACATGAGGATCTTTGCAAGAAGCAAAGGGGGGCTAGACTTAAAACTAGGCTGGGATTTGATGAAACCACTCATGTTTATCCTCGTCCAAGTACTTATTGCTATTTACCTATGCCTACACCTCATCCAAAGAATGATTTAATTCAGGATGATACTAACAGTTTTCATGCAGGTCTAGAAGGAGTGAATCATAAGAAGATTCGAAAGGATTATGGTTACAATAGTAGTAATGGTTTGGGCAGCTGTAGTTATAGCTTTTCTGATTCCAAAACGTCCTTAAAAGACACTAGTTTAAGAAGTTTTGCATCCCAGTCTGTTTCAGATAGTGGTTTTTGTAGTTCTAGTTCTAGTTCATCTCATTTATCATCAGTTGTTTCTAGCTCTGTTTCAAATGTTATCCATGCTCATGTAAATGAAAGAATGAATGTTTAAATGAAACTTCAGTAAGAAGTACAGGCTCAAAATCTTTTGAAAAGTTCCTCTCTTATCCTATCCTATCTTTTATCCCAATTTGGATTTCTAAACCAAACAAAATAGGAACATCTCCCTCAAAAATTAAAATTATTAATGTAAATGAATCAGGATCTACCAAGATCAAGGTTTCAAAAGAAAAGGTAAAAGAATCATATGATACATGCAACAATTCTGATTCACATACGACTGATTCTAAGGAAGATAATAAAGTTGATCACAATCCTGTCTTTCACTGCAAAAAGAAAGATTTGAAATCCTATTGCTTTAAATATGGGAAGGATGATCACGTGATTAAAAATTGTCCTAAATATGTTGATAAGAATGTACATAATCGTTCCTTGGGTAGTAGATTAAATCGTTTTGTAAATAATTTCTTTTGTAAAAATTCATTTGATTCAAAACCAAAGTTAGTCAAAACTTGGGTTCCTATTTCCAAAAACTAACAATCTCTGTGTTCTAATGCTATGATCATTCTCGAAAGGCTGTCAATAGCCTATGGCATGTTGATAGCGGATGTTCTAGGCATATGACCGGGTTGTAGGATCTTCTCACCAACTATATGATAATAAATGGAGGATATGTTGCTTTTGTTGGAGACAAGAAAGGTGGAAAGATGATTGGTCAAGGAGAAGTCTCAAATGGTTCATTGACTCTAGAGAAACTGAACTATGTTCCAAAACTGGCATTCAACTTACTAAGTGTATCACACATATGTGATAAAGACATTCCAGTAGGGTTTATGGCTAACGAATGCTTGTTTCTGAAACCTGAGTTCACTGTTCCAGAGAATTTAATAATCATTCGAGCTTGAAGGAGGAATGATACATACCTACTCTGGACATGGGATCGACAGAATCTACCTCAACTGTTGTAGGATTCTATGTGCCCAAGACACGTAGAATATTGATATGGTTAGTACGTTATGATCCAAGTCGGGTTATACCCCATAACAAGCTTAGAAAACACCAATTAATATTTATTTGATGATATGATCATGCAATTAAATATTTACACCAATTTAGAAAATGGGTTTTCTAAATAAGTTGCATATGAGATGGAACAACTTATTAGAATATTTTGTTCAATAATATTATTTGTAATGTTATTTAAGTAAGTTAGATAACATCACAAATTAATAATGGGAGTGTATGGATTGTACAATTAAAAGGTTAATTGTATGTCTAAGCAACAAGACTAGTTAACAAATACAATGTGTGATAAGTGTTAAAAAGGGGGGAAGACTTTTAAATCTAAAAACTTTCGGCTGCCCCCCTCTATCATCTTATTGGTTCCTTTAATCTCTTGAGAACACAAAAAATTAACTAGTCTTGCACTCCACTTGACACACATATCTCCATACATGCAAAACACAAAAAGAATCTCCTTTCTCTCTCTCAAAACCTTCAGCCTGGGCAGCAGCATTAGAAGGGTTTTGAGTGCCATTTTGTGTGGTTTTTGGTGTTATATCTTCCTAACAAGAAGGTGTTTGCAAGGAGGCTTGGGGTATACTAACTTGAGAGGTCCTATTCTTGGAGCTTTGGCCGATTTTGAGCATCCTATACCTTCTTTTCTGTCGATTTTCAACTGCTGAAAGAGGTAGTATTCACAGCTCATGTAGCTGTGTTTTTATATAACTTTACATATGTTTATAGCTTGCATATTCACATAAATGATCCTTTGTTATATGGGTTTGTTATACACATATATATATCACCTAAACAACGTGATTTTTCAGTTTATAATCATGTTTGAAAACATATATATCCGCTGCGTTTTTCTGAAAGTTTAAATGGTTAAACTAGTTTTTATGTTCTTGCAAACCCATCAATGGCATCAAGAACCGATTATATGGATAGCTTGCTTGTTCTTGTCCTTTAAAATTGGTTTTAAAGGATGATTATCAACTAATTATAGGCTGATTTTGGATGATTCAATAAACCCCATGTCTTTCAAAGTTATATCTTCATGCTTATGATTAAACTTTGAAAGATAGAAATATCAATTGGTTGACATGTTTGGTTGTTGTTTGTTTGGACAAACAAACCCAAATTTTCAGTTTATGTTGGCTGAAAATTTAGGGTTTGATGGGGTTTATTTTGTTTGTTGAATGATATGAATGATTGTTCATATGATGGTGTATAACCTAGCCTTTGACCTTGTGTTGTTTGGATGTATGCAATGTTTGGTTTTGATTTATTCAATGGGGTTGTATATTAATTTGTGCTTTGTTTAAAAATGTAATTTGTCTATTTATTCATTTGAGATGTAATAATAGATTAGGAGTATTTTTCTTTTACTAGAAAATATGTATTAGGATATATATTTTGTAAAAGAAGATGCTCGGGAAGGAAGCACAAGAAGAAGACACAAAAGAAGGACTTGAAGCATATGGATGCAAGTTCAAGTGGGGGTCTATGGAGACCTCAATTTTGCGTTGTATTCAACCCTTAGGAAAGACCAAATGACCACACTTGTGATGGCAAACAAGTGTGGTCACAATAGTAGCTATGGTTATGCACATTGTGGTTGTTTATATTATGCTTGTTTGATTGTGATTTTATGAATCATTGTATGATATTTGGATATGATAAACAATCTTAATAAAAATGATTTTAACAAGCTAATATAAAATGATTCTTAATCATTAAGTGTTAATAAATGGTTATTAAAAGGATTAATGGTTTTATAATAAATGGGTTTTATTAAAAGAACCATAGGGTATCTTGTATTTGAAAGCATGCAAATACAAGTACATAGAGTTTTCTAAACTAGAATTATGAAAACTTTAAATACTTAACAAACAAGTTTAACACCGTCCTTTTGCACAATACTCAAGTCATTTGGAAACTCTTAATGGAATAAAGGTCACCTAAACATTTTGAGGGAACTTGTGACTTAAGGTGGGAATACCACATTGGTGGGATAAAGGTCACCTAACCACTTATGTTGGTAAACTCACATGTGTGTGCAAGTAGGGTAACTTGATTTGCAAACCATGTTAAATGGATCACCTACAATATGGTTTCCAAATGGTGTTGATGGGATTAACATGCCGACTTTACATATGATGTTCAAAAGTCGATCCCATACCTCTAGAAGTTGCAAGTGGTTGCAACCGTCAATCGTTAACCACCTTATTTATTTAAATCGTGGGATAAAGGACACCTAACCACAATTTAAATGTAATGTTGGGTTCTAGATTTTAATATAAAATGACCTTAAAAGACATTAATTATTAAAATTAGCAATATCAAAAATACTAAAATAGATCTTTGTTAAATTTTGTAGATGGCCACCAATAATGAAAATCACGATAACTCATCCGCGTCCAACCAATCATTAAGAGCGATCCTCCAAAAGGAACGTCTAAATCATAACAACTTTATTGATTGGTATCGAAACTTGAGAATCGTTCTCAAGCAAGAGAGAAGATCGTATGTTTTAGACGACCCTATCCCCGATCAACCTATTACTGAGGATGATGAGGAGGCCTATATCGATTGGCTGAAATACACTGAGGAATCCATCCAAGTATCTTGTCTCATGCTAGTGAGCATGACTCCGGATCTCCAAAAGGAGTATGGACATCATGGAGCTTATGACATGATAACCCAGCTGAAGGAAACGTTCCAACAGCAAGCAAGGGTTGAGCGCTTCGAAACGGTTCGAGCACTCCATGCATGTCGTATGGACGACAACCAATCAGTTTCATCTTATGTACTTAAGATGAAAAGTCATATTGATCGCCTTAAGAGGCTTAATTGTCCGTCTCGAAGGAATTAGCCACGGATTTGATCCTAAATGGCCTTACCAAGAAGTTCGAGACATTTGTTTTGAATTACAACATGAATGCATGGGACAAGAGCATTGGTGAGCTTCACTCAATGCTTAAAACAGCTGAGGTGGCCATAGGTAAAAGGGTTTTACCCATTCTCACCATCAATGAAGGTGGGAACAAGAAAAGGCCTTATCCCACACCCAAGGCAAAGGTTGCCAAGGGTAAGGGACCCGTTTGGGGAAAGGGGAAAGGGGTGGCAAGGGTGCCACCCAAACCACAAGAGAAGAAGCAAAAGGTTGCTACCAATGACCCATGATTCAAGTGTGGGGAGATTGGACATTGGGCAAGGAATTGTCCTATCCATCTCCAAGAGTTGAAAGCAAAGAGGGATGTCGGGCAGACCTTAGGTACAATATACATGATTCATATTGATCTTAATGTTACATCTTCAAACACATGGGTATTGGATACCAGATGTGAACTCATATTTGCAATTTGTTGCAGGGGTTCACAAGAAGTAGGGACTTCAATCAAGGGGATGTTAGTCTCTTCATGGGCAATGGAACCAAAGTCCAAGTTGAAGCTCGTGGGGACTACATCCTAAAACTTCCAAGTGGCTTGGATGTTGTTTTTAAAGAATGTTTTGTATGCTCCTAGTTTGACTAGGAACATTATTTCTGTATCCCAATTAAGACATTATGATTATGTATTATCTTTTGTTGAAAATGATATTCATGTTTCTTTAAATGATATGTTCTATTTTAAAGCTATTCCCTTTAATGGGATTTATGAATTGGTTCATGAAAATACTTTAAATAGTTCATTGTACCAAACTAACACCAAGAAACTCAAGTTGGATTTGAGTTATACATATCTTTGGCATTGTCGTCTTGGTCATATAAACAAGAAACGTATACAAACACTTCAAAAGAATGGTCTTTTAAAAACAAATGAATGTGATTCATTTGATGTATATGAATCTTGTTTACAAGGAAAAATTACTAAGGTACCCTTTAGTGGAACTAACGAAAGGGCAAAAGATTTATTAGGAATCATACATTCGGATGTATGTGGTCCTTTTAAACCAATGACTAGGAATGGTGAAAGATACTTCATTACCTTTACCGACGATTATAGTCGCTATGGGTATGTGTACTTATTAAGGCACAAAGATGAAGCTTTTGAAATGTTCAAAATCTTCAAGAATGAAGTAGAAAATCAACTCAACAAGTCGATTAAAGTTCTCCGCACTGATAGAGGAGGTGAATACCTAAGTGATGTTTTTCAAGATCATCTTAGGAGTTGTGGGATTGTCTCACAACTCACTCCACTAGGAACACCACAACATAATGGTGTATCTAAGAGGAGGAATCAAACCTTATTAGATATGGTTCGATCTATGATGGCTAGAAGCACATTGCCTCTATCATTTTGGGGTTTCGCTTTGCTCTCCGCGGCCCGTGTTTTAAATATGGCCCCAACCAAAAAGGTGGAGAGGACACCCTTTGAGATATGGCATGGAAGAGTTTCATCCCTATCATACTTAAGGATCTCGGGTTGTGAGGCTTATGTTAAGACTCCCACCCCAAACAAATTGGAAGTCCGATCCACCAAGTGTATCTTTCTTGGATATCCTAGAGATTCTATGGGATATTATTTCTATGATCTACTGGAACAAAAGGTGTTTGTTACTAGAAAGGGTGAGTTCTTAGAAGCAAAGTTCCTTATGGAAGGAGCTAGCAGTAGAACAGTGGATCTTGAAGAGGATCAAGAACCACAACCCGATGCACGTTTGGTTGAAACTAGCACTCAACTTGAGGATGTTGAGGATGATCAAGGGGTTGATCAATACACACAAGACGTTCGCAGAAGTGGTAGAACTAGTAATCCACCTGAAAGATACAGATTTTCATGGATGGATGCTATGTGGTAGATTCAGATGAACCAACCACATACCATAATGTAGTGTCTAATTCAGATTGTGACAAATGGCTTGAAGCCATGAACGTTGAGATGCAATCCATGTATGACAATCAAGTTTGGGAACTTGTTGTACCACCTCTTATTTCCAAGGTAGTTGGAAGTAAGTAGGTTTTCAAGAAGAAAACCGATATGCATGGAAACTTGGATACTTATAAAGCTAGACTTGTAGCAAAGGGTTTCACTCAAACTCAAGGGGTTGACTATGATGAAACCTTCTCACCTGTTGCGATGCTAAAGTCTATAAGGATATTGTTTGCCATAGCTACTCATTACGATTATGAGATTTGGCAAATGGATGTCAAAACCGCTTTGCTAAATGGATATCTTGAGGAAGATGTCTATATGATTCAGCCTGAAGGTTTTGTCAATCCAAAACATCCTAATAAAGTATGCAAGTTAAAGAAATCAATCTATGGATTGAAACAAGCATCGAGAAGCTGGAATCACCATTTTGATGAGGAAATAAAGAAATTTGGCTTCATCAAAAATGTTGATGAGGCTTGTGTGTATAAGAAGGCTAGTGGGAGCATAATAACTTTCCTAGTATTGTATGTTGATGACATACTACTATTTGGAAATGACATTCCAACCTTGGAAGGTGTAAAAACCTGGCTTGGAAGTTGTTTTTCCATTAAGGATCTTAGTGAAGCCGCCTATATTCTGGGAATAAAGATCTATAGGGATAGATCAAGGCGGTTGATTGGTTTGAATCAAAGTGCATACGTTGATAAGATCTTGAAAAGGTTCAAGATGGAAAACTCTAAGAAAGGTACCGTACCTATTCAAAGAGGAACGATATTGAGTACAACTCAATGTCCTAGCTCAAAGGATGAGCAAGATAAAATGAAGGCAATCCCATACGCATATGCTATTGGATCCATCATGTATGCAATAATATGCACTCGACCGGACATGTCATGCGCCTTAAGCATGACAAGCCGTTACCAGCAAAATCCTGGAAACAATCATTGGATGGCTGTTAAGAACATACTTAAGTACCTAAGGAGGACAAGAGATATGTTCCTAATCTATGGATCCGGTGATGAGGAACTCGTTGTAAAAGGTTACACGGATGTGAGTTTCCAAACCGATCGTGATGATTCTCGGTCACAATCAGGATATATTTTCATTCTGAATGGAGTTGCGGTCTCTTGGAAGAGCTCCAAACAGGATGTGGTGGCTCTATCAACTACAGAATCAGAATACGTTGCCGCCTCATTGGCAGCTCAAGAAGCTGCATGGTTGAAGAAATTCATTGCCGATCTAGGGGTTGTCCCTTCCATTCAGGACCCCATTGAGATCTTTTGTGATAATAAGGGTACGATTGCTCAAATCAAGGAACCTTGTGCTCATCAAAAGACTAGGCACATTGAGCAGAGATTCAACTGCATACGAGATGAATTCGAAAAGGGAAAGATATGTATTCGCAAAGTTCACACGGATCAAAACATTACGGATCCTCTCACGAAGCTCCTTGAAAAGGCAAAGCATGAAGGTCATACTTGTGCCATGGGACTTCGATATTCTAGTGATTGGATTTGATCTGAAATTTTTGTATTTGGATATATGGAACTCTTTATTATTTGAATAAATTTATTTGGTTATAATGTTTCAATTAATGTTCCAATTTAGCATGTTTAATCCATGAGTAAATTGTTTACTCTAAATGTCCGTAGTCGTTCATACTTGTGGGAACAAGTGTGAGGGTAAGATTATTATGAACTTGGATTGGTTGATATTCATAAGGATGAATATAGAGCAATAGGTTGCTACCAAGGTTCATAGATATTTATAGGATACAAATATTGGACTAACCCGCATCTCAAATTTTACTACATGGAATCTTATTGATTGATCATAAGTAAATTTTAGTAAAGGAGAATATTATTTGGTATCCTCCGACCTGAGATACATATTGGGTTTTGATATTCACCAAGTATTATACCTTGAGCTAATTCTTCGCTGTCCTAAAATAGTGGATAGTACATAAGGGTATGTTCAGGTATGACACGAGGTGTTTGTGAGAAACGTATGTAGTCAAGATGGAATTTGTTCCTCTTATTCGTTGAGAGCAAGATGTCTAAGGACTGATTAAGTTAAATCAACAAGGAATGATCATTCTGTGTCCTTGGATTTAACATGACATCTGTAACAAAAGGATAGAGGATTGATTCACCTAAATCATTTCAAGTAGGATACTTGAATGGAATGATGTTATTTAATGGCTATAAGTCATGCGTATTAAGGGTAGTAAACCGTTGTTAGGCGGTATTTACTGCTTGCATCAATCTTCTATGAATCTTGGGCAAGTGGGAGATTGTAGGATTTTATATGCCCAAGACACGTAGAATATTGATGCGGTTAGTACGTTATGATCCAAGTAGGGTTATACCCAATAACAATCTTAGCAAACACCAATTAATATTTATTTGATGATATGATCATGCAATTAAATATTTACACCATTTTAGAAAATGGGTTTTCTAAATAAGTTGCATATGAGATGGAACAACTTATTAGAATATTTTGTTCAATAATATTATTTGTAATGTTATTTAAGTAAGTTAGATAACATCACAAATTAATAATGGGAGTGTATGGATTGTACAATTAAAAGGTTAATTGTATGTCTAAGCAACAAGACTAGTTAACAAATACAATGTGTGATAAGTGTTAAAAGGGGGGAAGACTTTTAAATCTAAAAACTTTCGGCCACCCCCCTCTATCGTCTTATTGGTTCCTTTAATCTCTTGAGAACACAACTAATTAACTAGTCTTGCACTCCACTTGACACACATATCTCCATACATGCAAAACACAAAAAGAATCTCCTTTCTCTCTCTCAAAACCTTCGGCCTGGGCAGCAGCATTAGAAGGGTTTTGAGTGCCATTTTGTGTGGTTTTGGTGTTATATCTTCCTAACAAGAAGGTGTTTGCAAGGAGGCTTGGGGTATACTAACTTGAGAGGTCCTATTCTTGGAGCTTTGGCCGATTTTGAACATCCTATACCTTCTTTTCTGTCGATTTTCAACTGCTGAAAGAGGTAGTATTCACAGCTCATTGTAGCTGTGATTTTATGTAACTTTACATATGTTTATAGCTTGCATATTCACATAAATGGTCCTTTGTTATATGGGTTTGTTATACACATATATATATCACCTAAACAACGTGATTTTTCAGTTTATAATCATGTTTGAAAACATATATATCCGCTGCGTTTTTCTGAAAGTTTAAATGGTTAAACTAGTTTTTATGTTCTTGCAAACCCATCAACTGTGACATGTCTTCTGTCAAAGGCTTCATCATCTGAATCATTTTTGTGGCATAGGCGTTTAGGACATGTTAATTTTAAAATAATAAATAAGTTAGTTAAGAACAATCTTGTTAGGGGGCTACCACTCAAAGATTTTTCAGTGGTAGAGAAATGCATGGCTTGTTCTAATGGAAAACAACACAAAAAGCCACACAAGCTTAAGCTTGAAAATACAATTTCACATTCCCTTGATGTTACATACCGATTTATATGGTCCTATTAGTGTTAAATCTATTGCTAAAAAATCTTATTATTTGGTTGTAACAGATGATTTTTCTCGATATTCGTGGGTGAGCTTTCTTGTAAATAAAAGTGACACCGTAGATAAGTTGCAGCAATTGATCCTGTCAATCAAAACCATCATCAAATGGAAGGTTATGTCCATCAAAAGTGACAATGGAACCGAATTCAGAAACCACATCTTTGACTCATTCTGTGCAAGCAAGGGGATTCTCAGATAGTTTAGTGCTGCAAGGACACCTCAACAAAATGGTGTCGCTGAAAGAAAGAATTGTACACTTATTGAAGCAGCACAACTATGCTGATTCAGTCAAAGCTTCCAATTATTTTCTAGGTGGAAGCAGTTAATTGTGCATCTTATGTACTGAAAAGGGTGCTTATTGTAAAAGAGAAGATGAAGACTCCATATGAGCTTCTTTATAAACAAAAACCCTTGATTAACTTCTTTCGTCCATTTGGTTGCTCATGTACCTTGTTGAATACCCAAGCACAGTAGTCAAAGTTTGGTGCAGTTTCAGATGAATATTTCTTTGTTGGCTATTCTTCCTCATGAAAGGCGTATCGTGTGTACAATAAAAGGACACGTATTGTGCAGGAATCCTTCTATGTTGATTGGCAAGAGTCAAATTCATCAAACATGGGGTTGGACCCAGAATGGTTTTATGACTCAAACACTGTTTTCAAATCATTCAATTTTCCAATCTTTGACGATGATGTTATTCCTCAACCCAGTGTGCAAATCATTCCTCCACCTGAACCACAACCACAACCACAACCATAACCACAATCACCCCCACAACCAGAACCTCAACCTCAACCACCAAATGACCCTCCATCTCCATTTGACATCCCATCCACACCTCCACCATAACCAATTTCTCCTTCACCTCCATCTTCCCCTTCCCAACCATCCCAACCTAACTCTTCAACTCAATCAAACCCTTAACCCTTAATACCAATTTCAAAACCCTAAAAGACCATCCACACAATTACATCATTGGTTCCATATCTTATGGTGTGAGGATACGGAGTCAATCTGGCTTGATAAATGAATGTCTCTATGCATGCTTCTTATCTCAAGTTGTACCTAAAAATGTCACGGCAGCACTTCAGGATCCAAGTTAGGTCGAATCCATGCAAATGGAGCTTCAACAATTGAGGAAACTGAAGGTTTGGCAACTGGTCAATCTTCCTCCAAATAAGTTTCCCATCGGAACTAAATGGGTCTTTCTGAATAAACAAGATGATCAAGGAGTCATTATCAGGAACAAATCTAGGTTATTTGTTCAAGGATTTGCTCAAGAGGAAGGTATCGATTATACTGAAGTGTTTGCTCTAGTTACCCGCATTGAAGCTATCAGAATCTTTCTTGCTCACGCTGCTCACAAGAACTTTAAGGTCTTTCAAATGGACGTGAAGTGTGCATTTCTATACAAAAACATTGATGAGGAGATATATGTCTCTCAGCCTTCAGGTTTCGAGGATCCAGATTTCCCAAATAAGGTATACGAGCGTGATAAATCCTTATATGGATTACATCAAGCACCTCATATCTGGTATGAAACCTTGACACAATATCTGCTCAGCAAAGGTTTTTCTCATGGCACCATAGATATGAAACTATTTAAGAAAGAAGCTAATGGTGAGACGCTGATCGTTCAAGTGTACGTTGATGACATCATTTTTGGATCAACTAATGAGAAGTGTGTAGAGAGTTTGAAGAAGTGATGAAGGATAGCTTTGAAATGAGTATGATGGGGGAGTTATGCTTTTTCTTAGGATTACAGGTTGAACAAAAGCATGATGGCATTCTGATTCATCAAGAAAAGTATGTTTTGGAGATTCTTAAGAAATTCAAGATGGATGATGCGTCTCCCGAACTTACCCCATTCACTGCTCAAACTTGCTTAACTCCGGATGATAATGGAAACCCGTCAATGCTCATCGTTATCTATCTATGATTGGGTCTCTCATGTATCTCACTGCGAGTCATCCGGACATTACTTTCGCCGTATGTTACTGTGCCCGGTATCAAGCAAATCCAAAGGAATCTCATGAAAAGGCTGTTAAACGTATCTTTCGATATGTCAAAGGGTCCTCCTATTTACGTCTATGGTATCCTAAAGGAGGAAACTTTGATTTGCATGCCTATTCTGACAATGATCACGGAGGTTGCAAGATGAACAAGAAATCAGTCATCGATGGATGCCAGTATTTTGGGGATTATCTTGTTTCATGGCAAAGCAAGAATCACACAACTGTATCTTTATCTATGGGTGAAGCTGAATATGTTGCAGCCTCAAGCTGCTGCTGTCAAGTGCTTTGGATCCAACATCAAATGATGGATTATGGCATCAATTTTCTTCATACACCACTCTTCTGTGATAATGAAGCTGCCATTGGAATTGCCAAAAATCCAATTCATCATACACAAACCAAGCATATTGAAACAAGGGTTCATGCAATCTGAGATGCTCAGGAAAGGGGTTTATTGATATTATTCCTATTGACATAAAAAGTCAAAGAGCGGATCTTTTCACTAAAACATTTGACAAACCATGTTTTTATGAACTGATCTCCATGTTGGGTTAATATCCTTCTGAAAAATCTCTTTTCCTAATAAAATGTCCTACTTTAATAAATAACTCTTTCAAATTTTTTTACATTTGTGAAATAATTTCCGATATCCCATATTCCCTCTTATTTTATGTTATCTTCTATATTTTGTATATATATGAAAAACTAGATAAATTCTATCCCCGTGAGGGTAAATAGAAATTTTAGGAGAGAATATACTTTTAAAGTAAAGTATTTAAAAGTGTTTTCCAATTTTGCTTTCTCAGGAATTCCCTAGAAAAAGAAGTTAAAAAGAGGTCAGCGGCTTGTGTCGGGATATGCATGATAGACTCAGCCAGAAAACGAAGTAAACAATGATTGTGCAGCTAAACTAAAGATTAAGAACTCGATAATAAGGATAATTCTCATGACATTTGGCCTGCACAAAGATACAAGCGTCAAAAACTTGGTTGAGAGTGGCTGATTATTGTTTTAAGTCTGTTCTAAGTCCGTGTCGGGTCTAATATCTTTATCACAAACTGTATATTATGTATAATAAAATGCGTGTTTATCTCCTCTGCTATGTGTGAGCATTGACCTGGAGTGATGATCTTCTCTGCTATGTGAAAGTATTGACCTGAATCTCTCATCAACACGCTCAGATGATCTTCTCTGCTATGCGGAAGCATTGACCTGAAGCTCTCATCTTTTGGAACAAGATGTACATCTCCTCTATTATATGGAAGTATAGACCTTGAGATATCATTATTAAGTCTGTATATCGTTGTGTCTCGTCAAAAGATCATTTTATCATATACATGCATCTGTGTCAATTATGAACTACTCAAGCAAAATCAATGATTACACTCAATACACCTTGATGACGGGAGAAGTTCTTTACAGATGTCTGTGGAGAACCAAGTTATTCGAGTTTCTTTGATTAAATCTAAAACATGATAAAATCAGTTACACGTTATTAGTTGAAAAGAATAAGGCATGGGTTTAAGAGGATAAACATATCAGCAATCTCGCCAAGACTCGATTCTCAGAAAAACTTCGAGAAAAAGATACAAACTATATCCTTTCGATATTTTATTTCATTTTAATTTTCTTTATGTCTATTTTATTATATTTTAAATTGCTCATAGTATAATTGTTTTAGTTTTTGGTTTGCTTTTTAAGTTGGAACTGTGGGGTGAGGATCTTATCCTTTATAAATATTTGCTTTTCATAATATATATATATATATATATATATATATATATATATATATATTCAAATTACTCAAAAAAAAGAAAGGGGGGGCGAAACAATGGGCGAACTATAATTTCGCCGAGCGAAACTACACTTTCGTCATCAGTCTTGCTCATTCAGGAGCAATCTGTATACCCGGGCGAAACTATAGTTTCGCTGCCAGCGAAACTGGTTGTATATATTGCCTCAGTCAAGTTTCAGAACTCATTGTACGAAAATAACAAAACCATAGTTTCTCTCGGTCTCTTTTTAATGAAATTCACCTCATTACTAGTTTTGGTTAAAATAAACCATGGTTATGTGATTAGGTGTGTTAGGCAACCTTGGTGTTTGTTAGATTCTTTATGCCCAAGACACATAGAATATTGATGTGGTTAGTACGTCATGATCTAAGTCGGGTCATACCCAATAACAAGTTTAGCAAACACCAATATGTACTTAATTGATGATATGATCATGCAATTAAATCATTACACCAATAGAAAATTGGGTTTTCTAAATAAATTGTATGTGAGAAAGAACAACTTATAAGGATATTTTGTTCATGGACATTATTTGCAATGTTATTTAAGTTTGTTAAATAACATCAAATAATAAAAGTGTGTGTTTAAGTTATATATTTAAAAGGTTAATTATATAACTAACAATACAACTAGTTAACATATTAGTGGGTGTTTAAAATGGGGGGAACCCATTTTAAATACAACATTTCGGCTGCCCCTTTAGGGGCATTATTGGTCATTTTGTTGTCTTTAAACTACACTCCATTTACACTAGTCACACTCTCCAATTCACCCTCTCTCTCTCATACATGCAAAACTCCATTTTTCTCTCATCTAAGAAGGAAAAACAAGGCTGAAAAATCGGTTTTCAGCAGCATGTTTCTTGCGAATTTGGTGTTTAAATCCTAGCAACAAGGTGTTTTCAAGATGCTTGTCGGTATGGATGCTTGAGGACACCTCTCCTTGGTGTTTTGGTCATTCAAGAACTTTATTTTCTTCACCTATCTCATGATTTTCAGCAGCTCTACAAAGGTAGTTTGTATGAGTTGTATGTGGATGTATTTGGTTCTTGTTTCTTCTTGATAGCAAGTCCATTAACATATATTTGATCCTATGGTTTTGGGTTTGTTGAAAAAAAGTTATGAACTTTTATTTTTCAGATTATAAACATAATATAAAGCTCTTATTCCGCTGTGTTTTTCTTGTTTAAATGGTTAAACAACTTTGATAATGGTCCAACAAACCCAACATTGGCATCTAGAGCCGGATATGTGGATGACTAGTTTCAATTATCCTTGTAAAATTGGTTTTATAGGGTTTTAACAACAAAATTAGGGCTGTTTTGTGATGAAAGGTTATATCTTACATGCTTGTGATTAAACCTTGAAAGAAAGATGTCAAATGGTTGATTATTATGTTTGGACAAAAACCCTAGATTTTGGGTTTGTGTTGGCTGAAAATTTAGGGTTAAAAGGGATTTATTTTGGTTCTTGAATGTTGTACATGTTGTTTCATGTTGGTGCATAACCTAGCCTTGACCTTGTGTTGATTTGGTTTTGGATGAATGCTTGTTTTGGTTGATTTCTTTCCATGGGTTGTAATATTATTCTTTTGTGCTTGTTAATGGTTGTATTTTATTTATTCATTAAATGGTGATGTAATAGATAGATTAAGTGTATTTTCTTTTATTAGAAAAAAAATTGTATTAGGATATAAATTTGTAAAAGAAGATGCATAAGTTGGAAGCACAAAGGGAAGACATAAAGAGAAGGGCTTGAAGCATTTGGATGCAAGTTCAAGTGGGGGTCTTTGGAGATCCTAACTTGTGTGTTGTAATTAACCCTGAGGAAAGACCTTATGACAACACTTGTGATGGCAAACAAGTGTAGTCAACTTAGTGGCTATGGTTATGCACATATGTTTGTATGATTATGCTTGTTTGGTTGTTTGTTGTATGATTGTTGTTTGATATTTGGATATGCATAACAAACTCATTAGCAAACTTAACAAGCTGAAAATTTATGGTTGCTAATCATTAAGTGGTTAATAAAAAGTTATTAAAGGATTAATAATTTAATAAATAGGTTTTTATTAAAAGGGAGAACCATAGGGTACCATGTTTTTTAAAGCATGCAAATACAAGGTACATAGAGTTTTCAAAACTAGAATTAATGAAAACTAAAATCCCTTTGGAAACAAGTTTAACACCATCCTTTTACATGACACTCTAATCACTTGCGAACTATTTATGGGATAAAGGTCACCTAACCACTTTTAGGGAACTTGTGTTTTGAGGTGGGCTTAACGTATTTGTGGGATAAAGGTCACCTAACCACTTGTATGTGTAAACTCACACGTGTGTGTAAGTAGGACGACTTGAATTGGAAACCAAGTGCATAGGGTCACCGAAGCATGGCGTACAATGGTGTTGATAGGATTAAATATGCCAACCAAACATAAGATGTAACCGATCCCATTAAAGCTAGAAGTTGCAAAAGGTTCCAATTGTCAAATATTGACTACCTTGTTAATTTAAATAATAGGATAAAGGTCACCTAACCATTATTTGAATGTAACGCTGGATTCTAGATTTTAATTATTAATTGTATATGAGACATAAAGGGTATTAATGATTAAAATGTAATTTTTCAGAAATAATAATAAGAACTTTGTAAATTTTGTAGAATGGCTGCAAACAATAATGCTACCACCCCGACCGTCCATACCCTATCACTGAGAACTATTTTAGAGAGGGATCGTCTGAACCATAACAAATTTATGGACTGGTTTCGAAGCTTAAGAATTGTTCTCAAGCAAGAGAAAAGGGCCTATGTCCTTGACGATCCTATTCCTGACCAACCCGACCCCGAGGATGTTGAGGCCTATAACGATTGGCTTCAGTATACTGAGGATTCCATACAGGTATCTTGCCTCATATTAAGAACTATGATTCCCGAACTCCAAAAGGGCTTGGAGTATCATGGGGCATATGACATGATTACCCAATTGAAGGAAATGTTCCTTCAACAAGCTAGGGTAGAGCGCTTCGAAACGGTTCGAGCGCTTCATGCATGTCGCATGGAAGAAACCCAATCGGTATCATCTTATGTACTTAAGATGAAAAGCCACATTGATCGACTCGAGAGGCTTAACAGTCCTGTCTCAAAGGAGTTGGCACAGATTTGATCATTAATGGCCTAACTAAAAGGTTTGAGACATTCATAATGAATTACAATATGAACAAATAGGACAAGAGCATTGGTGAGATTCACAGAATGCTCAAAACAGCTGAGGCGGGGATGGGTAGAAAGGTTCTACCTGTTCTCTAGACCAATGAGGGAGGCAATGGGAAAAGGCCATTCCTGATCCCAAGGCAAATGTTGCCAAAGGAAAGGGGCACATCAAAGGCAAAGGGAAAGGGAATGTTAAAATGGAACCTCCAAAACCTAAGCTTATGAAGCCTAAGGTAACGGAAAACGATCCATGCTTTGAGTGTGGTGAGATAGGACATTGGAAAAGGAATTGTCCAACCTATCTCAAAGGGTTGAGAAACAAGAAGGATGCTGGGCAGACCTCAAGTACAACTTTCATGATCCATATTGACTTAAATGTTATTTCTTCAAACATATGGGTATTGGATACCGGTGTGGAACTCACATTTGCAATATGTTGTAGGGGTTCAAAAGAAATAAGCACTTTAAGAATGGAGACACAAGTCTCTACATGGTCAACAGAGCAAAAGTTGATGTCGAAGCCCAAGGAGACTATGTTTTGAAACTTTCAAATGGTTTGGAAGTTGTTCTTAAAAACATTCTGTATGCTCTTAGTTTAACTAGGAACATAAATTTAGTTTCCCTTTTAAAACAATATGGTTATGATTTAAAGTTTGTAAATGATGGTATTTATGTTTATATGGATGATGTATTTTATTTCAAGGCTATGCCTTTTAATGGTATTTATGAATTGGTTCATGATGATTCATACTATAATAACACATTATACCAATCAAGCACCAAGAAACTTAAAATAAGTTTAAGTGATTCTTATCTTTGGCATTGTCATCTTGGTCACATAAACGAGAATCGGATTCAAACACTTCAAAAGAATGGTCTTTTGATGTGAATCTTGTTTACAACGTAAGATGACCAAGTCGCCCTTTAGAGGTACTAACGAGAGGGCAAAAGACTTATTAGGAATCATACATTCGGATGTATGTGATCCTTTTAAGACAATGACAAGGAATGGTGAAAGATACTTCATTACATTTACCGATGATCAAAGTCGCTATGGTTATGTGTACTTGATGACACATAAACATGAAGCTTTTGAAATGTTCAAAATATTCAAGAATGAAGTAGAAAATCAACTTAATAGAACTATCAAAGTTCCCCGGTCAGATAGAGGAGGTGAATACCTCAGTGAGGCTTTTCAGGATCATCTAAGAAGTTGTGGGATTGTCTCACAACTTACTCCTCCCGAACACCACAACATAATGGTGTGTCTGAAAGGAGAAACCGAACCCTATTGGATATGGTTCGACCTATGATGGGTATAAGCTCACTACCTCTATCATTTTGGGGTTTCGTACTACTCTCCGTATTTTGAATATGGCCCCGACCAAGAAAGTGGATTCGACACCTTTTGAAAAATGGCATGGAAGAGTTCCATCGCTATCTTATTTAAAGGTATGGGGCTGTGAAGCTTATGTTAAGCTTAACACCCAAAAAAATTGGAAAGTCGATCCACTAAGTGTATTTTTGTTGGATATCCCAAAGACTGTATAGGATGTTACTTCTTTGATTCAGCAGAGCAAAAGGTAAATATTGCTCGAAAGGCAGAGTTCTTGGAAGCCAAGTTCCTTATGGAAGGAATGACGTATAGAACAGTGGAATTTGATGAGGATCAAGATCCACAAGCCGATACACATTTGGTGGACACTAGCAATCAACAGGAGGTTGTTAATTACATCATTTGCACTGTGTTTCGATCATCAATGGACCAACAGTAATAAAAATAATAAATGATTTTCTTGAAAATAACAAGACTATACATATATTCTATTATTAGTCTGAGATGAAATGTTATTAATAATGGATTAACATGTATTGGTTAATACATCACTTAGTAAACTCCATATGGTCATATTTTCATATATTTTGTATGTTTATTTTTGTGTGTGAAATACGTGATTATTATTTAAGAGTTAAATGGTTTATTTAGTAAAATACATATTTGTCACTTATAATATAAACGATTTAACCAAATCGAAAGTCACCAACGAATCGTTTAAAAAACAAATTCATGACAAGTCTAGTAAGTTGATTGAACAACTTGCACGATAGACTTGTTATTTGACAATTAATAGGTCATTTGTGTTTAGGGTGTTAATTGGTCGTTTATATCCACGGGCTCGATTTTGCTAGATCATCTTTGTCGTACTTTAAGGTGAGTTCTGACAACCCCTATTTTTAAATAACGTTTTTATTAAGCTATTTGGGGGGCAAAACATGTTATAATACTTTTATGTGTGATATGATTTAATGATGGAATAACTATATGATCTTTATGATGGCCATGAGTTATTTTGTTATTTGTGCACAACGGCCATTGTCTATAATCATTAATCGTTGAGGGGCCACAAGATATATTGGTAGATTAAGCGGGTTTACAACCGCCCCTCATGAGCGGTCACGCGGTTCGGTTAATACGGAGGGAACATATGTTGAAAGGAACTTGAGGGACATTGTGTCTTGGCTTGATAATGCGACTTGTGGTTGCGATCATAGTTAGTGGACCTAGATAGTACTTGATGAACTAGGGGTTGATTCAGGGATAATCATATCTTTTTATTAAAGTAAACTTTAATAACCTTTTTTTATAAACCTGTGAACTCACCAACTTTTTATTCATACACTTTTGGGTATGTTTTTCAGGTAACTATGCTTGTAGAGGTATGAAAAGAGTTTTAACGACAAACTAATCAAGTTTGGATACCACTTTTCGGGCCAAATTCCGCTACCAATTAAAATATTTTGTTAATGTTTAAAACAATGTTATGTTATTACTACTTAAATTTGGTGTTTAAGACTTCTACTTGTAATGTTAAATATTTTATTATGGTATCCATGATTTGTTTAGTTTATAATTGTTGTAACACTCCAATTTTCATTATCTCCATCACACGCGTGCCTTCCGGTGCGTCTCGCTGGATGTGATAGAAGTTGGTACCATTGAAGTAGTTAAATATTTTTCACAAATCTAGACTATAACCAAAAGTAGTTTTAAGTTAAAATATTTTAATTCCCAAAGTATTTCTTGTCATGCATGTATTAAATTTGGTGATGATTTTATATATGCTTATTCATATAAGATAAGTATAGAGGCATGTAGATAGATGTTAAGTACGGATATTCTTCTGTTACAGATATCTTCTCGGACCCCGTTCATTCTGATCCATGACTATAATAGTGATTATGAGGATCCTATGGTCTCTCTTCCCCCTAACGTATCCTTGGAGATTTCTCACTACCTGTTTGCGCCTAGATGGGAGCCTACTTCCGAGTACGTAAATGGCTAGATTTGGACATCTGATGATGAGAGTCCTCCTACCGTTGATGAGCCCGTTTCTAACATTCCTGAGCATGTTCCCAAGATTCTCTTTGTCTACTCACAGAGAAAGAAGTGGAAAACAGAGTTGGTTGGTGATGAGACCAGCAGAGAGATACAAGAGGAGACTAAGACCAAGAGGGCTAAAGTGTGAGACAGGCAGTGGGACTGGTTGTCTGAACGTTTGTAGGAGTGGATGATGTAGGAAGTGTGCCTTCTACATTTGAGGTTGGTGAGTCATCCTCAGCCCGTTGAGACCTACCATTGATGGATGAGCCCATGGATTGTACCATAGTTACCCTAACTACCCGATGCCTATTCCCTAAGAGCACCAAATTTCATCCTTACAGGGTAAGGTACGAGTGACGAGTGAGATGTTCCAGGCTATGGATGGAAGGATGATGATTTTCAAGGAGGATAAGGTGACTGAGAATAACATCCTGAACCAGATGCGTTTTAGGATTTATGAACTGGAGTCAGGCCTCGTAGAGTTGAAGAAGAAGCTGGAGATGGCAGAGATGAAGGTAGAAGCTACGAAGGCTAGGGTGGTAGCAGCGCACCAGCAGATAACTTCCCTTGAGGAGCGTATGGAGGCTGCCTTAGGGTTGGTGACGGTCTGCATGATGATAGTGTGACAACCGACCTCTAGGTCATAACTCTAACCTTTATCAACCTGTCATTACCCATTCAATTAATATTAATGTTAATACCATTGCCAATATTATTATTAGCATTATTATTATTATTGCTATTATTACCATTTTGTTATTTCATGTGCTTTTTGTGATGATTTAGCTAGTTCAAGCGTAAACTTAGGGAAACTTAGTGTTCTGGGAAAGTCAATTAGTCACCCTTGAAAAATTAATCCTAATTGAAATAATTAAAATGTGTATATATACACATAGTTCACGACTCAAATAAGTACACATATACATATATAAATACATATATATATATATTTATATATATATATACGTATGTATGTATGTATGTATATATACTTAATACACTTAACAACTAACTATATTATACCATCTAAAATACTATACTACACTACAAAATAATACTGCATAATAACAATCTCTAATAAAATTTAAATTAAAAACCCACTAAAAGCCAAGTTTTGGCCGCCCCCCTCTCCACCAATCCACCCTCTTCTACACCACACCTCTACTACCCACTCTCATTCCATGCAAGAGTCATACACCTTCAAAAAGACACTCCTCTCATTCTCTCCCTCTCCCTCTCGGTTTCTTTCACCAGAAAACACACACACAACCGCAAGTTCTCTCCATTCCCAGCCACATTTTCGAAGAAACAACATCATACCATCATCGGCCAAGCTCAAACCTGTAAGAACGTGAAGTTTTGTGAGCTTTTGGGTGCATGGTTCCATTGTGTTCGACATCTCCAACCTTGGTTCGAGATTCAACAACTCTCAAACTCTCAAAATCCTCCCATTATACCCGATTTGGGTATATCTTGTGTTTTCTTTACTTTTCTCACAAAAATCTTACCATTCTTTGATCTAATTGAAACTCGCTGCTACAACCTTGTTCTTGAAAATATTTTAACATTCTTGAAGGTATCTCACTCGATATATATGTCATTCTATGGGTGTAACCTGATTTACACCATGAAAACCCTCTTTTTGGGTGTCATTGCACCATCTAACTTGCACATCTTGTAACCCTCCAAAGCAAATATTGTAACCTTCTAAAAAATAGTTTTCTAACCTTCTAACAACCTGTTTTTAAAGTTACAAAAGGTTTTGGTAATGTTTAAACATGAGTTATAATGTTTTACACATGTGTAATGGGTGAAAATGTGTGAAATCACTATTTTACAACTTGTTCTTGGGCTATATGATAAAACCATGAGTTAGAACTATTATTTCAGTAAGTTTTGATGTTTTAGGTCTATAAGGTGATGTTAATGGCTGAAAATAATACAAGTATGGACTTGTAGGTAATTTAAGCTTATTTTGGGACCCGAAAGGTGGTGAAACGACTAAAAAAAGAGAACTTAGGTTTTAACAATTATAAAAATAATTCCAGGCTCTAAAATGGTTAAAAAAGTGTTTTATATCAGATTTGTTGATTAAATGGTCAAAGGACAATTTAAAACGAATTTTTAGTTAAAAATGGGTCTTAACCGGGTGATTTTTGGAAGAAAATCTTGGAAATAAAGGAACAAACCTAAAACCTATGAAAACTATGCTATTTCAGTAATTTGATACCTCTAAGACTTGAAAATGATGAAAAAATTGGTTAAACACGCTTATGAACGGTCGGTTCCGGGTAAAAAATCGTTTAAACGGGTTAAACCTAAAAACGAGTCTTTCAACTAAAAGAGGCTTAAAATACATTCTCAAAAGATTCAAAACTTATCAAAATGTTTTTAAAATATATTTGAAGGTATAGGACTCAAAATATAGTAAATTAATACTTAACCGTTAAAAAACCTTCGTTTTACAGTAACTAGTAACGTAAAACGTAAACATTCTAAACCCGAACCTAAATCTGAAAAATTGGGAGTTAAAATATTTAAAATGAGTTACTTAATTCCAAAAATCTATTATTTGGCCATAAAAGTCAATAAATGGAAAGAAGCAAACTTTAGGGTAAAAAATGTAAATTTTGAAACCTGGAGGACTAAACTATAAATTTTTCCAAATTCTAATAAGCCGACCCCCTTGAACTAATAATAATTTTTGAACTTAAAATAACTTGTATAAATGATCCAACATATCAAAACATGTATTTTTCCTTAAGAAACCCGAACTTACTAAAAAAGGAAACTTTTTATACAAGCCTTAGCAAATCAAAATCTAGTTGGACATTTAACCTCATGGCACACCTAATGCACTTTCCATAACCTTAGCAACAGTATCTTATCACTTAAATCTTGATCATAGGGTACTAGACTTGAAATTTTTCCCTGTACATGAAGAATCCTTTGCTTGAATCTTAAGGTGAGTTCTAGTGACCCTCTTTTTACTACTATTTTAGGATGAAGCATTCTCTGTTTAAACTGAACTATTTCTGTATTATATTATGATGCTATATGTTATGGTAATGTTGATACCTACTGATACTTGTATCACAATCATTAATTCTTGTGTGAACTGCTTGTTTTTATGGATAGATCAACTTGGGGAATCCCCCACACACAGTGCCTTCCGTGATGAATGGGAAGGGTACCACACTGAGATCGTTCGGGGTCATTTGTGGCATGTAACAGGTTTTATAAGATACTATGGTGGACCATCCGGCAGGTATGGTACACTGGTTTGAGGCTCAGATCTTCCTTCGAGATTAACCGGTATCACTTACTTTTGAAGAGGCTAACCGGGACTGAGTGTTGGGTTGATTGTGATCCCCAACAACAATCAAACTATGATTCTTTTAAATTAAATATGGATTCTATTGAATCCTTTTGTTTTTAAACTTTAAGCACCTGAATTCACCAACTTTTTAGTTGACACAAATTTTCTTTTGAACATGTTTTAGGTAATCCGTGAAGGGAGTCTAGCTGTTGTAGAAGACCTTGACCTAGATCCATGACCCGTGGCATTGGCTTGTTTTGTTTTAAAAAATTTTGAACAATTCACATTTTTATTGTTGGAAACGATTTGTACTGATGAATTATGTACTTGTGTTGGGGGCTAGACCTACTTCTAGCCCGGTTTTTCTTTAAACATTAATCCCATATGATGTTCTCTCATTTTGTGCTCTTATGATGGTTTGTTTCCACTGCCATATGTTGTTGCTAGTCTGTGACGTCTCATCCTACCTAGGCCCGGGTGTGACAGATAGCTTCTATGGTTGTGCGTGCTAATGTGATGGCACGGTTCTCTCGCTAGATTTGTAGGAACTTTGATACATTAGTATTTATATAATGAAACAACTACTTTTGTAATGATGTTAATGCTACATTAACATCTTTAGTATTTATATAATGAAACAACTACTTTTGTAATGATGTTAATGCTACATTAACATCTATTTTGTGTTGTTTCCTCATCATGTATTCGGTACTGATTATCTTCACTCATTAATTACCATTATGATGATTTTGATGAATGTGTTGATTGTCAAAATGTTATGATTATGTAGTAATATTATGCATTTTGATATTATTTCATATGCGTCGTTTATTCTCTTTTGTTCAATCTATAATAGAAGTGAATCCATGGCACATAACACGCGAATACCACTACTGCTAGAGGTACTAGTTTACCTACCACGGTCGAAAAGTTAGCACAATTGATATCCTAACATGTCAACTCTTCACTCGAGCATCATGACGCAAATGTTGAGCGTGGTAGAGGACGTGGCACCATGGGTGGTTCCAGTGGAGGTACTTCCATTAGTAATCCCTCTTGAAGTCAAGCTTAGGGTTATACTTGTAAGACTTCCAAGCTTGTAATCCACGAATCTTTACGGGAGCTGAAGGTCCTCTAGACATCATTAGATGGATAGAGAAGATGGAATCCATGAAGGAAATTAGCAACTATTCTGCTGATCAAAGAGTGAACTATTCCACATGTTCATTCCAAGTTGAAGCTTTAAGCTGGTGGAATTCACAAGTTGAGAATCTAGGAGAGGATGTTGCATTTGGTCTTTGCTGGAACTAGCTAAAGAAAATGTTTCTTAGGGAGTACTGTCCCTTCAACGAGCTACATAAGATCGAAACCAAGTTTTGGAACCTGATGATGGAAGGTACTAACGTTAGAGCCTATACTTCCAGGTTTAATGATATAGCAAGACTTCTACCCCATATGGTTACTCCAGACTACGTCAAGATTAAGAGATGCATTTAAGGATAGGCACCCTAGATCCGAGGCATGGTTACATCATCAAATCCTACTACGGTGTAAAGCGTGGTGGCATTAGCTCATTCACTGACTGATGATGCTATATGAAGAGGCGTGTTGGTTAAAAAATGTGATACTAGAAAGAAGCCCGTGGAGAATGAGAGGAAGGTTGTGGAGTCTAATACGAGGTCTATGGAGAACAAGAAGAAGTGGTCTGGAAATTTTAAGAGCCGAGCTGGGAGTAAGAAGAATCAGAGGGTTGGATCAAGAAAGATGTATGCTACTAACTTGCCTGAGGCAAGGAGGCAGGTTAGCGGGCAGCCATGGTGTAGCAAGTGTAATCTTCATCACGACAGAAACTGAAATGAGAATGTGTGTTCAAGGTGTAACAAATATGGACATCAAGCTCAAACTTGTCGAGTGAGGTTGGTTGAGAAGCCTGAGAGGATGGGGTGAGGTTGTTTTAAATGTGGTGTTGAAGGTCATTATAAGAGGGATTGGCCCAAACTTAAAGGATCAAGTGCAAGGGGTAAGCATTTGAGATGAATGCCAAGGAGGCGAGACGGGAACTATCTATCGTTACTGGTACGTCCCTTGTCAACAAACATTTCACATCTATATTATTTGATACTGGCGCCGATATGTATTTTGTGTTAAAGAACTTTGAACCATTACTTGGTCTTAGATCTAGTAAATTAGATAAGAAATACACTATCAAGCTATCCAACAAAAAGATAATAGAAGCATATGATGTAGTTAAAGCATGCACTATGCAATTAGAAGGTCATTCCTTTAGCATCGACCTCCTACTTGTTATGCTTGGTAGTTTTGGTATCATTATGGGATAGATTAGTTGTCAAAACATCATGTTAAAGGGGTATGCTACGAGAAGATTATTCGTCTCCCTACTACAAGTGGTGGAACTTTGACTATCCAAGGTGATAAAGGGAAGCCTACCCTGAAGATCATCACTGTAATAAAAGCATGCAAGTATCTTCATAAAGGGTATTCGGCATTTCTAGCCAAGGATGTGGATACCAAGTATGAGGAGCGAAAGCTCAAGGATACACCTATATTATGAGACTATCCAGATGTTTTCCCTGATGATCTGCCTGGATTACCGTCTAGAAAAATTGAATTCTGAATCGATTTGGTACTAGGGGTTGCTCCTATTACCCGGTCACAATATCGATTAGAACCTTCGGAGATGCAAGAGTTGTCCAAACAATTAGAAGAACTGCTGGATAATGTATTTATAAAATCAAGCTTCTCACTATGGGGAGCACCAGTCTTATTCGTGAAAAAGAAGGATGGGTCATTCATAATGTGTATCGATTATCGGTAGTTGAATAAGCTTATAATCAAGAAGTGATACCCACTACCAAGAATAGATGATTTGTTTGATCAGCTACAAGGTTCTAGTTTCTACTCAAAGATTGTTCTACGGTCAGGTTATCATCAGTTGTTGATAGCTAAAGAAGATGTTCCAAAACAACATTCAGAACACGTTATGGCCATTACAAGTTTCTGGTTATGCCATTGGTTTGACAAATGCGCCTGTTGTGTTAACGGAATTTATGAATAGAGTATGCAAACCTTACTTAGATAATTTGTAATAGTATTCATCGATGATATACTAGTCTATTAAAGCACCAAAGAAGATCATGAACAACATCTGAAAATCATCCTTAAGACATTAAGAAAAGAGAAACTGTATGCAAAATTCTGAAGTTCGAGTTTTGGAGTCGAGAGGTTCATTTTCTCGGACATGTCATTAACGAGGCATACATGTGGATCCAGTAAAAATTAAAGCAATCAAGAACTGGGAGGCACCCAAGTCTCCGACCAAGGTTCGTCAATTCCTTGGATTAGCCGGTTATTATCGAAGATTTACTGAGAATTTCTCGAAGACAGCACAACCATTGATGTTGTTTACTCAGAAGGATAGAAAGTATGGCTGAACTGATAAACAAGAGACAGCTTTCTAGTTATTGAAGCAGAAGTTATGTAGTGCTCCTATTCTATCCCTTCCTGAAGGAACAGATGGGTTTGTTGTGTATAGTGATGTGTCCCGTTTAGGGCTTGATTGTGTGTTAATGCAAAAAGATAAGGTGATAGCCTATGCAACCAGACAATTAAAGGTACATAAGAAGAAATACACCACTCATGACTTAGAGTTAGGAGCAGTGGTTTTTGCACTCAAGATATGGAGACATTACCTATATGGTATGAAGTGCACTATTTACATGGATCACAAGAGTCTTTAGCACATCTTCGATCAAAAAGAGCTTAACATTAGGCAACGTCGATGGGTATAGTTGCTTAATGATTATGATTATGAAATCTGCTATCATCCAGGTAAGTCTAACGTTGTGGCCAATGCATTGAGCAGGAAGGAGAATGATAAGACTAAGTGTGTTCATGCTTTAGATCTAACTATTCATTTGGATCTTGATACTCACAGCTGATATGCTCATTGGTGGCCCACTATGAAAGGTGAGATAGAAACCTATATGGGCAAGTGTTTGACTTGTTCTAGAGTGAAGGCTAAATATCAAAAGCCATTAGGTCTTCTTCAATAATCAAAAGTTCCTTAGTGGAAATAGGAACGGATAGCAATGGACTTTGTCATAAGGTTACCCCAAACATCTAGTTGTCACAACACTATTTGAGTAATCGTCAACTGATTGACTAAGTCTACTCTTTTTCTACCCTTTGAGGAACCAAATCAGATGGAAAAGCTAACCAAGATCTACCTCAAGGAAGTAGTATCTTGTTATGGAGTACCGATCTTAATAATCTCTGATAGAGACAGTCTTTTTACCTCGAGGTTCTAGCAATCTCTATACAAAGCTCTAGGTACATGTTTAGACATGAGTACTGCCTACCATCCATAAATAGATTGTTAAAGTGAGAGGACTATTCAAATGTTAGAAGACTTACAGCGAGCTTGTGTGATCGACTTTGGAGGAAATTGGATACTCATCTACTTTTAGTTAAGATTTCCTACAACAACACCTATCAAAGTAGTATCAAACATGCTCCATTTGAAATTTTGTATGGAAGAAAGTGTCGCTCATCGCATTGTTAGCCAGAAGTTGGAGAGTAGCAACTAACTGGACCTAATATTATCAAGGAGACTACGGAGAAGATTTTGCAAATCAGAAAATGGTTAGAAGCCACAACAAGTCGGCAAAAGAGTTATGCGGATAATGAAAGGAAACCATTGAAATTCCAGGTTGGAGACAGAGTTTATCTGAAGGTCTCGCCTTGGAAAGGGATTGTTAGGTTTGGAAAGCAAGGAAAGCTTAGCTCTCATTATATCAGACCATTTGAGATAGTGGCACGAGTTCGTCCCGTTGCATATCAACTTAAATTGCCTTATGAGTAGTAGGGTACATGATGTGCTTCATGTATCCAATCTGAAGAAGTGTCTTACTAATAAGGCTTTGGTGTTCGACCTGAAGAAGTTTGTATCGATGAAAACTAAATTTCACCAAGGAACCAGTCAAAATTATAGACTCGAGAGTTAAGAAACTCAGAAGGAGTCGGGTTAAATTGGTAAAGGTTAGATTGAACTCAAAGCGTAGTCCTGACTCTGAGTTCATATGCGAACGACAGGACTAGATGAAACACAAATACCCTCACCTCTTTTCGTTTGGATCAGAATCTAAAGCAACAGTTTAGATTTTGGGATGAAATTTCCTAAATGAGGGGAGACTGTGACATCCCATGTTTCCATGTTGTAAGGTTTATACTTAAAGGCTGATGCAACCAAAGTAACCAAAGAGCTTCTAGCATGCATGTATGAAGTGTAGCGTAAAGTTACTTTGGAAGTTTTACACAACTCACAGAAAATATTCTAAGTGTAAAATCTTCCGAAGTCAAAGCTCAAATCTTCCAAAGCCAAAGATGAAGTATTCCAAAGCATCAAAGACAAAGTCTTCCAAAGCCAAAACATTGAAGATTGATTTCTTCTGAAGACAGAGAAGACATGCTTCTCTGATCACCTTTTGACAGAAAGTTGAACAACTTTCTGTTGCCACTCTAAAGACTCACCAACTTATATAAGTTTGTGAAAAGATCCATGCTTTTGTCAACTGTAGATTATAATCATCGGTGTGTAACTTTCTACTTTGTACCTTTTATCCTTTTTGTAATAGATTAGGATGTGAGCTATGGTATGTCATAGTCACAAGTCAAAAGGCAATCTGTCTTTTGACTATACGTTGATCTTGTTGTCTAGATTAGTGTTTCCAGCTGGCTTTCAAAGTATAGCCGGATGGGATGTAGTATAAAGTATCTTAGTTTCTTGTATTTCTCTTTATGTTTTGTAACACTTGTAATAGAACTTGAGAGCAATATAAAACATTCTTGAAAACCATACTTATCTTGTTCTTCTTCTTTGTTCTGTCTCATTACTTACTTGTGTTCTTAGTATCATTTACTTAAACCCGGTTCCCTATTTAATTTGCTAAGTGTTCTAATACTCTCCTCATTATGAAACTGATTGTATTGTCCATCCCTTAAATGGTCCTGAAATTCGTATCAAAGCATTTTAGGGTCTTGATTGTAAGATCTCACCATCTTAAATCTCTTTAGTTTCACAAATCATTTAACAACTCAAATGACAGCTTTCAAAAAGGCTTATTGAAACCGATACTATGACAAAGTCTCCACTGATCACTCCTAATGACTTTGATACTTGGTGCTAAAGAATGGAATGCCTCATCAAGTCTCAAGACAACATGATGTGGGGATCTGTTGTCTATAGACCTCATGTACCATGCATATCTTTAGGTGTTACTGGAGGTGGCATGATACGAAAGGAAGTGGCTGACTACTATTAAGAAGACTGGATGAAGATTGATGTAGATCAAAAAGCCATGACCACCCTCTAAACTACTTTTCCAAACTCTATCTATAAAGGCTTCAAGAAGTGCAAAACTGCTAAGCAACTATGGGATGCACTGAAGCTAATGTATGAGGGGTCAAATGAAGCTAAGGAGAATAAGAAAGACCACTTGCAGCAGTAGTTTAAGAACTTCACTTTCAAAACAGGTGAAATCATGACTCAACAATATTTTAGGTTTGTTGAGATTGTGGATACTCTAATGAATGTTGGAGTAACTCTTGAGAATAGGGACATTATGAAGAAGTTTATGTCCTCTCTTCCTAGACAAAGGACACACTATTATGTGGACATAAGAGGACTGAAACCTCAAGACCCTCACTCTCACTTAGTTATATTATATCTTTAGTGGATACCAAATGGAGATGAGCATGCAAAATCCATCTGGCAACTCCAATCATCAACAGAGTTCTGCCCTTCATGTGGTTGAAAGGGATTGAAGAGAACCACAGCAACATCTCATCTGCTATCCTCACAACTCATAAAAAGGTCCTTTCATCACCTTCCCAGAGACACCAAGGGAGAGCTACATCCAAGGAAGCCCATTCCAAGACAAGCTCTTCTCAAGCCTTTGTGTCTACTGATGAAAGTAGTGGTAACTTTCTCTTCAACCTTGAAGACTTGGACTGCATCCATCCAGATGATTTCGAGTACATGGAGATAGTCCAATAGATGGCTCTTCTCACTCATAGTGCCAAGAAGTTCTACAAGAGGACAGGGAGAAAGTTTCCTAGCAATGCAACCAGTGGAAAGTTTAGGCTGGATGAAAGCAAAGTGAAGTGTTATAACTTTAATCAAATAGGACACTTTTCTAGGGAGTGCAAGGCATCAAGAAAAAGTGGTGGCCAATCACAATCCAGACCAAACTACACTTGTGACACCCCACCCGTGACCTGGGCGAGCATGCACACTTGATACAACTTACACCGAAGCAAACTAAGTTTACTTTCAAAACTTACAACATTTCGAGTATAATACATTATTTAATTACGATATCAAATAACTAGAAACTTCAATAGCTTCAGGTTCCACTGTCTCTTCGTTGTTTCTAGACTAGTCTCACTTATTACCTGTGATACATATACTCAAAAATACGTCAGCTAATTCTGGTAAGCTTAGGGTATACAGTTTATAAATTAACTTTGACATGCATACAATATGGGTTGTGATATTTGGGTCCATAGGCACAGTGCCTTCCTTGGTTTTACCATAACCACTGGCAGTAGGCTTTTCAGACCCTTCCAGCCATCAAAAAGGTATGAGCATGTGCCTGATGCATACGAGGAACCCTATCCTCTTTTTAGCCAGTTTGACACACCCCATTAAATATATCAGGATCCTGTATACCGCTACCGACCCGTGCATGTATGTAAGCATTACAATTATTACCAGTATAGACAGAACGAGTATATTATCACAGTTTTGAAAACAGTCATGATAATTCACCTATTTAACAATTGCTCAACCATTGATAATCAATTCTTAGTAAGATCTGGTGATATCTCAAGGTCCTGATACAGTTTAAGTAATCCTAGCTTAGACGATGGTATAACTAACTAGTCATCTTCATGGTTGGATATTAGCTAGCGCTATCTTGTTTAAGTATGGGTGATCAGTCCATGCCTAACTAAGTCTAGGCTACACAAAACCCAACCCTAACAATAACCCTAACATCTAAAATGTAATACTATACTAATAATAATCCTAATACTAATACTAAAGTAAATAATAATTAACTTGACATAAACTTAAACGATAACATACCTTAAACCTATCTACGGCAATTTGATGTAGAGTCTCCCTACTCGCACTTCTACCCGAGCTCCAAAAACGACTAAAAACAATACCCAATGGGGTATCGATTACTTGGGATTCTCTTAATACTAGAGCGTTCCTGAGAAAACTTATAATCTAAATTCAACCTTAAGGTTTCTATTTATAAGTAAGCAGGCAGTCACCTGAAATTATATTGGAGGCGGTGTGGGATGAAAGTGACGTGCCTAGCTGCTTGCGTACTTATTGACCAGCCTACTTGCTTGCTTACTTATAATTAATTCAGCTGCTTACTTCGTTTTTCTCTTATAAGTTTTGAACTATGACGTCTTATAAAACTTCAAATATGCTGTTGAAACGAGCTTATTTTTCTCTACGAGTCGACCCAAGTTTCGTTAAAAACAGAGCATGTTTAAATATAATATATTATTATATTTAAATATATTTAAGCGGTCTCTTACGATACTAAAACTAGTCTAAAAACTTAAAAGTTTAAATAGTTGCTCGTTACTTACTTGTTCAACAGTATATGAAAGAAAACTTCATAATTCGTATGTTTATAACTATTATATAAAAATTTGGGGTGTTACATTATCCCCTCCTTACAAAAATTTGTCCTCGAAATTTGTGTTTATTTAAATAGGTGAGAGTGCTTTTATTTCATTTCGTGTTCTATCATGTATAGTCATGTCATTTATGTGCATTTCACTTGACCTTAACTAAGGAGTTGTTTTCTGCCAAACTTCTGTACTTATATGCTTTTAAATTGTAATGGTTCTTTAATGAATTACAACTTTTCACTTATATGCAAATCGCCAAGTGGTATTTATTATATTTTATGCTGTAGACACTTACTTAAGTTTGATGCATGAGATGCATCATGTTTTCAACTCAAATTTTCGGGACCTTTAGTTAATATCACTGGTCTAACCTTAGTCGTTATCTCAAACTATACAATGTATTAAGGCTTTAGTTTTTTTTAAATTCCTAATCATCTTGTTTATTTTGAAGGTGATGCCTTTAGTGTACCACTTATCTCTTAGTTGAAATTCTAAGTGTTTATGTGTTTGAAATGTGTAATGTTTTTGTGATCTTTGATGTTTTTCATTCTTACTTTATCCTGATAGTTATTTGACTAACTATATCTGGTCAAGATAACCGACTTTTGCCTATTTTATTCCAACATATAAGAGTCTTGCATTTTCTCTTTGAAGAGTCTTTTGTTAACGGCAAATGATCATCTCAACTATCACTAAAGTCAATGACGTATGCATAAAACATGTTCTTCATTGTTTGATTTTTATTCACTTTTAGTTAGTTCGGTGATGGTGCTTCACTTATTTAAGTTTCAATTCCTTCTTGAAACTTTGTTGGAATCTTAAGCAAAACATCTGTTTTTCTTAGATATGATTAAGATAGGTATATTATGTTATAAGACTATTTATAGGGTTTGAATAACTTTTCTAGGTCATAGTTCTGTAGACATGTAGAGATTGTACTGATTCAGTAAGTTTATCAACTATTATCCAGATGGTGTCATGTCTATGACCTGATCTAAGATTAATAAAGTCTATTATTCACCTTTCATTTTCATTATAAGATTTAAGATTGTTGTAGCTAGTCAGATAGTTTCTAATGTTTCACTGTATAGTAACTAAAGCATCTCTACACGTCTTGTGTTTGATCATTGATCCTTGAATAGTAATTATTTTTCTTAAATCTCAATACATTGATTTATGAGCTCCCTCTAGTATCATATCTTGTAATCTGTCAAGACTCAAAACTCTTATCCGATTGTGGAGGCTTAAGATACTATAAGTTCTAGATCTTAATAGTTTTTATTAACCAATAATCTATTTCTTCTTATTCTGATTTCCCATCAAGGATTTTTATTATAAATTCCAATTTGGGCTATAAGATTTATCTTAAGATTATCTCTAGACGTACAAATTCTTAGTGGTTGAGTCATTTTTCTAAGAACATATGAACTTAAATTATGTTTTCTTCTCAGTCATCAGATACTACTATATTCTCACATATAGGCAGTCTAAGTCATACCTAAACTCTTTTTTAATACATGGCTTCCGCTTAATTAAAGGTTTGCTAGCTATTCTCATGACTACCTTAATTCTTTTGAGCTTCCACAGGCATCAAGTCTATAACAATCAAGCTACCATTCAAGCTTATTATACTATTCTAAATGATTTCAATATCATGTTTTGTCTTCCTTCAGTCATTCTAGTTATAAAGGTATGCTTTAAAGCTTGAGATTCTTAATTCAGATAAGGTCTAAAAATAGTTGATACTAAGCTTCTATTTGAACCAATGTAATGCTTTTCATTGTAATAAATATACAACAAATCAGATCTTATTGGTTTCGTGTGGTCACAAATGTCTTAAGCTGATTTCATTAAAATTAAGTACTCATGTGCCTCTATAGATCCCTTGTTGTAATTAAAGTTTGAAACGTTACATATCATGAAGAGTTTACTAGCACATTCTTATATTTGTTTTTCTGTTTTCTAGTTTCTTTGTCTACAATCTTAGTTGTAGATGACGAGGAATTTTTCTAAAGTTTGTTTTCTACTTTCTCTGAACTAGTGTTTTTTTATGACAGTGATAATCTTGACTCCCTTGAGGTTTTTTTTGGTATTTACCTGGTTATCTAATTTTACTTTTATAGTTACTTAGGTCTTGACATTCTGGGCTAGAGGTTTAGTTTTTGAATAAACCTGTTTTGGTTTTTAATGAAGATATCATTTATGTCTCTAGACATAATGTTTAGGTGATACTTTATATAAATTAGTATATAGGTTAATTTTTCTTTTTATGAAGTATCAGACTGTATACTCATTCTTTTTTTTAAACTACAAAACCGTGTCGTGCACATGGTTCAAGGATACGTCCACACTATATACCGTATCATGTGCTATGAGTTCAACTATCATGGTTTAGCCATGTCATACGCATTTTTATATTCTTAATTTTGCCATAATTGTCACATACATGGTAATTTCATACTCAACAGTATGTTATATTTTACTCAAAGCTTAAGTACATGACCTTCTTATATACCATAATATATATGCTTCTAAATAGGTTGTCATTTTATGTAGATCTGTACAAGTGTGAATCAGATTTAAGGAGATTACACATGTTTGCATTGACCTAGTATCAAAGATTTTAATTATCATTCTTCATAGTCAAAATATAACCTAACTTTTATGAATTATAAAAATAGCAACCTATCATATCAAGTCTTACCGATACCTACCACCAAGAATCATATAAAGCGGACCTAAAGGTTTCAGTTTCCATACTTAAGTATTCTTAAATAAACTGATTAGATCAAATTTTAGTATTAGAGTAAGTCATCTTGGTCCTTATAATGTCCTGGTTAAAGCCTAGGAACTAAGTTTACCTAATTCGCTAAAACCTCAGGCTCTGATACCAACTGTGGCGCCCCACACGTGACCCGGGCGGGTGTGCACACTTGATACAACTTACAGCGGAAGCAAACTGATTTTACTTTCAAAACTTACAACATTTGAGTATAATACATTATTTAATTACGATATCAAATAACTAGAAACTTCAATAGCTTAAGGTTCCACTATCTCCTCGTTGTTTCTATATTAGTCTCACTTATTACCTGTGATACATATACTCAAAAAGACGTCAGCTAATCATGGTGAGCCCATGCTATACAATTTATAAAATTAACTTTGACATGCATACAATATGGGTTGTCATATTTGGGTCCATTGGCACAGTGCCTTCCCTGATTTTACCATAACCACCGTCAGCAAGCTTGTCAGACCCTCCCAGACATCAAATAGGTATGAGCATGTGCCTGATGCATACGAGGAACCCTATCCTCTTTTCAGCCAGTTTGACACACCCCATTAAATATATCAGGATCATGTATACCCCTACCGACCTGTGCATGTATGTAATCTCTACAGTTATTACCAGTATAGATTGAACAAGTATATTGTCATAGTTTTAAAAACAGTCATAATAATTCACCTGTTTAACAGTTGCTCAACCGTTGATCATCAATTCTTAGTAAGATCTGGGAATATCTCAAGGTCCTGATACAGTTTAAGTAATCCTAGGTTAGACGATGGTATAACTAACTAGTCATTGTCATGGTTGGATATTAGCTAGCGCTACCTTCTTTAAGCATGGGTGATCAGTCCATGCCTAACTAAGGCTAGGCTACCTAAAACCCAACCCTAACAATAACCCTAACATCTAAAATGTAATACTATACTAATACTAATTCTAATAATAATACAAAAATAAATAATAATTATCTTGACATAAACTTAAATGATAACATACCTTAAACCTAACTATGGTAATCTGATGTAGAGTCTCCCTACTTGCGCTCCTACCAGAGCTCCAAAAACGACTAAAAACAATACCCAATGGGGCATCAATTACTTGGGATTTTCTTACTACTAGAACGTTCCTGAGAAAACTTATAATCTAAATTCAACCTTAAGGTTTCTATTTATAAGTAAGCAGTCAGTCACCTGAAATTATATTGCAGGCGATGTGGGATGAAAGTTACGTGCCTGGTTGCTTGCTTACTTATTGACCAGCCTGCTTGCTTGCTTACTTATAATTAATTCAGTTGCTTACTTCGTTTTTATCTTATAACTTTTTAAGTATAACGTCTTATAAAACTTCAAATACGCTGTTGAAACGAGCTTATTTTTCTCAACGAGTAGACCTAAGTTTCGTTAAAACGGAGCATGTGCAAATATACTATATTATTACATCTAAATATATTTAAACGGTCTCTTACGATACTAAAACTAGTCTAAAAACTTATAGTTTTAAATAGTTATTTTGCTCATTACTTACTCGTTCAATAGTATATGAAAGAAAACTTCATAATTCGTATGTTTATAACTATTATATTAAAATTTGGGGTGTTACAACACTGATGGATCTCCACACACTGAGAAGCCCAAGCAGCAAGCTGCAGTTGCTGTTAAAGAAGGAGGCTTTGATTAGAGTTTGTAGGTTGAAGATGCATCTCCAGACCAAGCACTGATGGCTGATCATGAAGAAGCCGATGTATTAGAACATCTTTGTACCCTAAAATGTATTGCTAAAGTTAACAAATACAGGTCCTATAACTTAGAGATGAGATCTGACCTTGAGTCCTTAAACATTCTAAAAGCTGATTTTAAAAGAGCTGGAAATAATTATAAACTTAAAATAGAAGATCTAGAAAAGACCATTTCAACTCTTAAGCATGAACACGCCAACTACAGGACTCAGCTCAAATATCTCATCACTAAGTTAACTGAATGCCAGGTTGAGCTTATGATCAGCAAAGTCAGGGCAGAAAAATTTGTTCTTGAAAAGATACCTTTAAGAACATTATGTCCTCATCCTTGCATGCAAAAGTGTGTTATAAAAACAAGCAGGGACTGGGATCTACTGAGATATCTCCTCCACACACTCTACAATCTGTAAGATCTCCAAGGTTTAGAAATTGTCAAGATGAGCTTCCCCTCATGACCCCATTCAAGAAGAAGATGAAGAGAAGATGGTGAAGGATGGATCTGAGATGAGTGAAGAAGATCATCCTAAGAAGGATCACTTTTCTCTTGAGGAGAGGAAAGAACCAGGGATGATAAAGTCCAAGAGGAAGAACTTAATCAGAGCAGCCAAGAGAAGATCAAAGAAGGCTTAAGAGATCAAGGCCACTTTTACCTCCAACTAGAAACAAGTCTTTATCTTTGTAGGATTTGAAGTGGTGAATGATGGAGATATGACTATGAACTCTAGTACCAGGAGTTCAAGTTCATATCCAACTCATCCCTATGAAGAAAAGAAGGCTGATCAGCTGTGTACCTCTGCTACACTGCCTGAACCATCCAGCTCCAAGAGCAAACCTCACTTTAAGAAGCTTGATGCATCATGTGAGAAGATGAAAATGGAAATGGAAAGTGATCAAGCTTAGTCTTCTACTCAAAGGAAGACACTCAGAAGGAAGCCAGTTGATTGTATAAGGTGTGGAAGTACTTCTCATCTTACTAAGGATTGCATCTACAATCCCAAAGTACTATCCATATGACCAAGAAGAAGACTTTTAAGAAGAAGAATAAGAAGAAAGCTTTGAAAGGAAAATCTCTTCCTTTCAGAAGCTCCAAAGTGGAAAAGAAGACAAGTGAAAACTTACCTTCAGAAGAAAATTCGGTCTCGAAAGAAAGGAATGCTTCCGAAGCACTAAAGCTTCTTGCAGTGAAGGCAAGATCTTCTAAAGGTCTAGTCTCCAAAACTTCCGAAGCAGTTAAAACTTCCAAAGTGTTGAAGGTCAAGTCTAATCTTCCAAAGATGGTGTGGAAGATAAAGGAAAACCATGTGACTGAAAGTTCTTCATCAACCACAGTAAATGATCCTCAAAGTCTGAACATAGAATTAATCACTGTTGCATTATCTTCTGTCCACTTTGACAAGCCCAAGACCAATGAGGCTTGGGTTTCCAAATGTAATTAACTATCTCTTTTCAGTGCAGGAACAACTAAAGACCAAAAGAAATGTTTGGATCATTGACAGTGGTTGTTCCAAGCACATGACAGGCAATGGCTCCTTGCTTCAAATCTTTGAGAAGATTGATGGAGGGCCAATTTCTTTTGGAGGAGATACAGATGGTTACATTACTGGAAGGGGCGGGGTCATAAATGGTAAGCTCAGTATTGAAAAAGTAAACTTTGTCAAGGAGCTTTAGTACAACTGAGTGTATCCTAATTTTATGATCAGAGACACAACATGCTCTTCAAGGAGCATGAGTGCATTGTTCTCAAGCCTGGGGTGATCATTCCTTAATAGCATATCCTGCTCAGAGCACCCAGGAAAGGAAACATGTACAAGATGGATTTGCAGGAAACATCTCCCTCAGGAGAAGTTTATTGCTTTCTATATAAAGCAAATAGTTATGAGTCTTTCCTTTGGCATAAAAGAATATGCCATGTAAACTTTAAAAACATGAACAAATTAATTAAGAATGATTTGGTAACTGGAATGCTAAAGAAAGAGTTTACAAGTGATGATCACTGTGTTGCATGCCTGAAAGGGAAGCAACACAAGGCGTCTCACAAGCCAAAGGAAAAGAACTCTATTACTACTCCCCTACGCTTATTACACATAGATATCTTTGTCCCACTAGTGTAATAAGTATAAGAAGGACTTCATACTATTTGGTGATCTTAGATGATTTCACAAGATTCAATTGGGTCTTCTTCCTTACAAATAAGGATAAGACTCCCGAGATCTTGAAGAACTTCATTCTGAAAATTGAGAATCAATGTGATCATAAGGTCAAGACCATAAGATGTAATCAAGGAACTAAATTCAAGAACCAAATTCTTTACACATTTTGTAATGAAAAGGGTATTACAAGAAAATATAGTCTTCCCAAGACTACTCAGTAAAATGGTGTTGCTGAGAGGAGAAATAGGACACTTATTGAAGCTCCAAGAACTATGTTGTCTGACTCTAAACTACCCATCACCTTCTGGGCAGAGGCAGTCAACACTGCCTGCTATGTGCAGAATAGAGTTTTAGTAGTTAAGACTCATACTAAGACTCCTTATAAGCTATGGCACAAAAGGAGACCTTTCATTAGTTTCCTCAGATCGTTTGGATGTCCCTGCACCATCTTGAATACCAAAGATCAAGTAGCCAAATTTGTTGAGAAATCAGATGATGGACACTTCATTGGATAATCTTCTCAAGCTAAGGCTTATAGAGTATAAATATAATAACTAGAGTAGTTGAAGAGTTAGCCAATGTGACCTACAATGAGCACACTCCTAGTGTGAAAGGTTCTGGTCCTGATTGGCTGTTTGATCTTGATTTAGTTACCAACTGTTTTAATAAATCTTGTGAGAATGTTTCAGGATCTATAGATAACTTATCAACATGAGATCCTGATCCAATATTTGAGCTGAGAAGACCAAGTAAGAACACTACTTCAACTCCAGTGGCAACTAACCCTACAGATGGAAATCCTATCAGTATAACCATGACAAATTTAGCTGATACATCTAAGGTACCTACAAATTCCAGCTCAGAGGCACGGACCTCAATGAAGGAGCCTCAAATGTAGGAGGAAATGGTGGTGGTGATAGTGATCAAGAATTTCTGGATACTGATAACCGCTCCATGTAAGACAACCTTAATGATGTCATGCACTCATTGGATCAAGCTTCTCTTGATAAGTGTGTTGATGTGGTGGGTGACACTCCATTACTAGATGAAAACTTTACAAATTTGGATCTTTCCAATCAACTTGTTTTGATTCCTTAACTTAGGATCCACAAGTCACACCTAACCACAAACATCATTGGACATGTTAACATAGGGGTGAGAACAAGAGGACAAACCCGTGACCAAAATATTTGTCTATACTCTTGTTTCTTGTCCCATCTAGAGCCAAAGAAAGTTGATAAGGCTTTGAAGGATGGTAGTTGAATTAAAGCAACATGGGAGGAGCTGCCTCAATTCAAAAGGCAAAAGGTTTGGAACCTATGTCCTCTTCCTTAAGGAAGACCACTATAGGTACCAAATGGGTGTTTAGGAACAAGAAAGATGATAAAGGACTTGTCATCAAGAACAAGGCTAGACTAATTGTTCAAGGGTACACACAAGAAAAAGGGGTTGACTACACAGATGTTTTTGCTCTAGTGGCAAGACTTGAAGCTGTTAGGATATTCCTTGCTTTTGCTACATCCAATGATTTCAAGGTCTACCAACTTGATGTCAAGTGTGCTTTTCTATATGGGGTGATTGACGAGGAGGTGTATGTCAAACAACCACCTAGCTTTGCAGACCTAGATCTTCCTAATTATGTCTGTAAGCTTGATAAGCTCTTTATGGGTTGCACCAAGCTTTAAGGAAGTGGTATGACACACTATATTACTATCTCTCTCAGTATGGCTATAAGAGAGGTACTATAAATAGAACACTCTTTATCAAATGAACATGTAATGACTTGATGCTTCAAGTTTACATAGATGACATTATCTTTGGTTCACCTAATCCAAAGTTCTATAAAGATATTGAAAACCTAATAAAGAATAGATTTGAAATGAGTGCCATGGTGGAAATCAATTTCTTTCTAGGAATTCAAGTGAAGCAGGTGGACAATGGCATCTTTATAAGTCAGTCAAAGTATGTACAAGACATACTTACAAGATTCAACATGACTGAATGTAAGGTTGCAAAGATACCCATAGCAAGAAACCACTCCATTGGACCTGATCTTGAGGGGGAGTGTATGGATGAACATCTCTATAGAGCTATGATAGGGTATCTCATGTACCTCACAGCCAGCAGGCCTGATATCATGTTTCCCACATGCATTTTTGCAAGATATCAAGCCAACACCAGGATGTCACACCTAGTTGCTGTCAAAAGGATTTTTAGATATCTCAAAGGTGCTCCTAAACTAGGCCTTTCGTAACTATATGCTTATACAAATAATGACTATGGTTGCTATAATATGACTATAAAGCCTATATCTGGGGGATGTCAATTCCTTGGTGGAAGAATAATGTCATGCCAATACAAGAAACAATCTTGTGTGTCTACATCAACTGTAAGCTAAATACATTGTTATTGCAAGTTGTTGTGCTCAAGTGCTTTGGATTCATAATCAGATGCTAAACTATGGATTCAACTTCAAGGAGACTCTAATCCACATAGACAACAACAGTGCTATCTCTGTCACATAGAATCCTGAACAACGCTCGAGGACAAAACCCATCAATATCAAGTATCGCTTGATTAGTGATAATTTTGAAAAGGGATTGATAAAACTACTCAAAGTTAACACAAACGAACAATATGTTGACCTGTTCACAAAGGCATTTAATGAACACACATTTAAATATCTTGTATCAGTTATTGGGATAATTAGCATTGAGTAGATTTTCTTATACTTAACTCAAAACTATTTCTAAAATATATGTATCCTAAGTTGTCTATATTATCACATATATAATCCTTGTTTACTTTTGAAGAAAACTTTTAATAGGATCAAATGAATCGATCTATGATGATGCTAGAATGCAATTCAATCAAAACATACAAATGAAATCAAATCAATGCAAATAATCAAGAAAAATTCATAGTCGTTCATTGATAAAAGCAAAGACAATTACAAGTGTAAGTAGCAGTTACAAGTCTAGTCTGTCTAGTCTAGTCCACTGCACACACACATCTAAGCTATTTATACTATCAATAAACAAAAGAACAAATATTTTCAAACTAGTCCCTATACTATGACAAAACTTATACAAACTACATCCAAAGACTACATGTTAATCTTCAAGAGGCTCTAACAATACTCTCCCTAAGATTTACATGGTCTTCGGTCTTCAAAATCTTCTGTCTTTAGAGCATTGTCTTTTCCTTTCTTCAATCAGCATTCTTCTCATTGTCTTTTCTTTTTTCTTTCATCTTCAAATGTCAAAGAAGTCTTCTGGCTCTTCCTTGATCTTGAACCTTGGCTTCTCTTTGTACATCTCTTGTTCTTTCAAGGCCTTAGCTATAGCTGACTTGAACTTGCTAGCTAAGGTAACTTGCTCTGGTTTAGTTTCATTAGTCTTGATCTCCAATTTATTAATCACCTCCAGTGTATCTTTTGATAAACTTGTAATATCAATCTTAGCATATAACTCAATTGGTTTTTAATTTTCTTTTGAGTATACTTCCAAAACTCCTTTGCTCGAAATTCTCATGAACTCTAGATCCTTTATACCTTTCTTCACAATGTTTGCATACGCTAAGGCTTTCCTAAAAGAGATTCTCTCCATAGCAGCATTCCTCACCTTGATAATTGATAGGAAATACTTCTTATCATTCTTAGCAACTCAGTAGAAACTCTTTCAAACTTTTGAATAGATAAAAAGGAAATATAACTCGGATGTTGCAGTTTGAGTTCAAATACTCCAAATAGAGTAATTATGTCCTCATCCCAGTTTTCGAGATTTCAGACCAACTTCAGCTCAAATGTATCCGAATTATAAAAGCATCTCAGGATTGGTTTTAACTTTTGAGTCCCTTCAATCACCTTCAATCCAGGAGTTGTAACTTTTTCAAAGTATTGATTACAGAACTCAATTAGTGTAAGGCCCTGTTCCCGGTCACCTCACAGTTAGTCATTTATCGCATCATAGGTACATAATAATTTATATTTCTTAAAATAAGCAGCGGAATTACTATAACAAATCCATTCTATATTATTAATTAATAGTGTTGTTAAGCAATACAATGGAGTTTAATTTACAAAAGATTGTTTAATTGCATTACAAAACAGCAATATCAAAACAGTAGAATGGATGTCAGTCTTTTCCCGTCGAGTAGCTTCACCCTCGTGCCATCCTCAGCAATATCTACCTGCCAACTGAAAATGTATAAAATTCAGTGTTGCTGAGTGAGTCCTAGTTTTGAAAGTATTAAAATACCTTGTATAATGTGTATATATGAAAATACTCTTTTTATAAAAATACTTCTCATACTCTTGTACGTGAGCACGCATCAACTATACAACGAGGTAATGCTTTCTTTCTTTCTTTATTGTATACCTTTATTTACTTCATACTCTTTAACTTTTCTTTCACTGTCTATGTGGACCAATGAGCAATACCCTAAACTATGTGTGCAAAAATCTGGTGTTGGGCCAGTGGTCTATCAATAGACTATGATCACTGTACTAGAGGCAGACCCAGTCACCTAGGGTATGCTACAAAGGTCTGTCAATCTCAATTGATTGACCCTGTGTGCATCCTTTGGGGTAGCTAACCTACATCACAGTTGAGCTAACGACAACATGGTCTTGCATCTCCCATATGCTTGCAAGACTTTCATTATTTTAATTTAGGTTCCACTTCTCTGTATCATTATTCTTTCACTTTGTTAATGATAATACTTGCTTTTAGGATCATAAACACGGCACATAAGTCACACAATAATAATTACTATGATCATAAGAACAACTTATAATAATGCAATATAATAACAATTAAAAACCCTAAGTCAACCTTGGGTCAAACCTTAATGATTCTGTTTTTCGCAAAATTTTAGAAAATAGTCTAAGTGTTCTAGGCACATGAGCACTATGCAGGCGCATAAGGCCTGTTTATGCGTATGGACATTATTTGGGCGTTTCAATACTTGGGCATCTGAACCATTTCAGGCGCATGGGCACTATTTGGGCGTTTGGATTAAGTTAGGCTTCTGAGACTAAGTCTTAGATGCATGGTCTACTATTCAGGCGCATGGACTATTACTTAGAAACTCTAAAGTACTTTATAGATGTGTGGGACACTGTTTAGGCAGTTGGGCCCTGTTTGGACGTTTGACCTGACTTAGAAACTTTCTAAGGCAAAATTCTAGGCGGTTGGGCCTTATTTGGAAGTATGGGCAACCTGTTGAACATGTTTCTATGTTGTTTCCAGTCCCGAACATCATGTTATCCTAGTCTAAGTTTAATCCTACTATTCTAAGCGTGAACTAACACATAATAACCATAACATATCAACATACATGCATGGATACATACGGTTACTCATATAAATTTTGTAAAAAAAATGGTTTTACATACATTTTCAACCCCAAGAGTTATAAAACAAGTAGAAATACGGGGTCTAGAACTCACCTTATGTATCAAGCAAGTAAAACTCCTCCAAACTTACTTGTACACAAATTCAAACACCTAAAACAAGTCAAAACTCAACCCGAACACTTAAACACATACATAACGGTTTCTAAGGGTGAAACCACCAAGAAAACCGAGTCAATTACACATAAAAACACTTACCTTAGAAGATATCGGTCTTGTTTTTCTTGAACAACCGAGAGAAAGTTCTTCAACCTTCTCTTTTCTTCTTTTGATCGAAAGAAAGCAAATGGGATGTGCAATATGGGTGGCCATATCCTCATATCTATTTAAATAATGGGTTGTTGTACTATTTTACACCTTAACCCTTTCTACTTTAGCTTCTTTTCCTTTTATGAAAGATACTTTTATTTCTCTTTTATTTTGACAAAGTTTCGGGTGTTACAAGTCTACCCCCCTTAAAGAGGTTTCGTCCCCGGAACCTGTCACTCTTCGAATAGTTGTGGGTAATGTTGTGTCATTTCTTCTTCAGTCTCCCACATAGACTCGGAACCCTTCATGTGCTTCCACTGCACTAGTACAAGTGGAACCACTTTATTCCTTAGCCGCTTCTCCTTTCAATCGATGATCGCCACTGGTTGCTCTACATAATTGAGCCGTTCATCAACCTCGATATCCTCTAGTGGGACAACCATGTCTTCATCAGCTAAGCACTTTCTCATATGTGATACATGGAATGTGGGATGAATCCCACTTAACTCATCTGGCAATTCAAGTCGATAGGCCACCTCTTTAACTTGTGCGACGATTCGGAAAGGTCCTATATATCTTGGGCTTAGCTTACCTCGCTTCCTGAATCGGATGATCCCCTTCCAAGGTGAGACCTTCAACATGACTCGGTCGCCAACTTTGAACTCTATCGATCTACGCCTTTTGTCAGCATACGACTTTTGTCTATCTTTCACCGCCTTCATGAAGGCCTTGATCTTTTGTAACTTCTCAGTCGTAGCCTCGATCACCTCGACACCTCCCAACTCCTTCTGCCTAATGTCCCCCCAACATACGGGCGTCCTAATCTTCTACCGTATAGCATCTTATATGGTGGCATGCCAATACTAGCATGATAACTATTATTATGTGAGAATTCCGCTAACAGTAAGTGATAATCCCAACTTCCTCCAAAATCGATCACACAAGCCTGAAGCATGTCCTCGAGCGTCTGAATCGTCCTCTCAGACTAACCATCTATCTGAGGATGATAAGTGGTGCTAATGTGTAGCCTCATCCCCATCGCATCATGGAATCTCTTCCAAAACTTCAATATGAATTGGGTGTCACGATCCGACACGATAGACACCGGCACACCATGATGAGCTACAATCTCCTTGATGAACAGATCCCCCAGTCTCTCAGATGAATACGTCTCTCGGATCGGCAGGAAGTGTGCACTCTTGGTTAGACGATCAACAATCACCCAGATGGCATCGTACCCCCTCGTCGTGCGAGGTAATTTCATAATGATGTCCATGGTGATGTGCTCCCACTTCCACTCGGGTATATCCAACGGTTTGGATCTTCCTGTAAGGCTTCTAATGCTCTGCCTTCACTTGCAAGCAATTAAGGCACCTACTCACATACTCCACCACATGACGTTTCATACCCGGCCACCAGTAGTCCTTCTTTATGTCCTGAAACATCTTGGTGGCACCAGGATAAATGCAATATCGAGTCTTATGAGCTTCATCCATGATTCGCCCTCGCAGATCACCATAACGAGGGATCCACATTCGTCCAAAGCGGGTTTTAACCCCGTGGGTGTTTTCTCCCAGTTCCGCGAGTAGATCTCTCATTCATTCAGAGTCAAGGCGATCTTCTTTCAATGCCTTATTTTTGAAATTCTTTCACTTGAGTCATCACATCTGAGGTCATCACTAACTGATTCGACTTCACCCGAATCGGCTCGGGTCTCTCTTTTTGGTTAAGGGCATCGCCCACCACATTGGCCTTGCCCGGATGGTAGTGGATCTCACGGTCGTAATCTTTGATGAGCTCTAACCACCTTCTCTGCCTCATGTTGAGATCCTTCTGCTCAAAGAAGTACTTTAAGCTCTTGTGTTTGGTGAAGATCATGCACTTTGTACCATATAAGTAGTGCCTCCAAATCTTCAAAGCGAAAACCATATCCGCTAACTCCAAATCGTGTGTAGGGTAATTGACTTCGTGTGTCTTAATTGTCGGGATGTGTAGGCTATCACCCTTCCACGTTGCATCAACACATAACCTAGCCTAGAATAAGAAGCATCCGAATACACCACTAAGTCTTCACTTCCCTCGGGCAATGTCAAGACAGGAGCTTGGGTCAATCTCCTCTTTAACTCCTCAAACGCACTCTCCTGTTCTCGACCCACACAAAATTCACATCCTTGCAAGTCAACTCTGTCAGAGGTGAGGCTATCTTGGAGAAGTCTTGAATGAACCTTCTATAGTAGTCCGCCAAACCCAAGAAACTACGGATCTCGGATGGCGTATTTGGAGACTTCCATTGCATCACCGCCTCAACCTTTACCGGGTCCACCATGATTCCTTCAGCATTAGCGACATGACCCTAAAATTGAACCTCGCGCAACCAAAAAGCACACTTGGAGAATTTAGCATACAACTTCTCTCTCCTAACTGTCTCCAATACCTCGCGTATGTGGCCAGCATATTCTTCCTTGCTCTTAGAATAAATCAGGATATCATCGATAAACACTATCACTGATTTATCTAACATCGGACAACACACTCAGTTCATCAAGTCCATGAAGGCAGCTGGCGCGTTAGTTAAACCGAAAGACATAACGAGGAACTCGTAGTGTCCATAACGCATACGAAAAGCTGTCTTAGGAATGTCTTGTTCCTTCACCTTCAATTGATGGTAGCCAGATCGAAGGTCTATCCTCGAGAACCAACTGGCACCTTGGAGCTGATTAAACAAGTCCTCAATCCTAGGTAACGGATACCAATTCTTCACCGTCAACTTGTTCAGCTCACAGTAGTCGATGCACATCTGCATACTACCATCCTCCTTATTCACGAACAAGACCAGAGCACCCATGGAGAGATACTCGGTCGGATGAATCCCTTATCCATTAACTCCTGCAATTGTTCCATGAGTTCCTTCATCTTAGTTGGAGCTAATTGATATGGTGTCTTGGCGACGGGTTGAGCACCGGGTATCAGATCGATCTAGAACTCAATCTCGTGAGTCGGTGGCACGCCGGGTAGATCTTCTGGGAACACATCAGGAAAGCCACATACCACCGATACATTGGACAGTTGCGGTGTTGACGTGTCCACATCCTTTAAGTAGGCCAGATAAGCACTACATCCAAGTCTCATGCACTTCCCTGCCTCCATCAAAATCACCTTCGGGATCGAAGTAACGCGGTCTCCATAAACCGTCACCAAACTTCCACCGGGCGCAACCAGTCGAATCATCTTCTTACGATAGACGATGTTTGCTTCATAGGTTGCTAACCAGTCCATTCCTATTACTACATCAAATCCTCCTAGGGGCATCACATGTAGATTGGCAGAAAACCTATGTCCTTCTAGTTCTATGGCACAGTCCTCTATCGTGTCAGTAATTCTAGTGGACTTACCAATAGCAGTTTCTATATCGAATGGCTCACTAATACTTCTACTACTAGCAGACAACTTAGCACAAAGCGTAGTAGAAATAAAACTTCTACTAGCACTAGAATCAAATAATACAGAGGCACAAGTTTGATTTACTAGAAACATACCTGACATGACATCGGGATCCACTCTGGCCTCCTCCCGGGTCATGGTGTAAGCTCTAGCACTTGCCCTCTGTCCTCCCTCCTCCGGCTTCTTCTTCGCCCCAAAGCTCTCCGCCCTCGGCTTCTTGTAGTCCTTGCTCGCGTGGCCCTCCTCGCCACAGTTATAACATTTCAGCACCCTAAAGAATCTAGCGATGTGACCGGGCTTGCCACACCTGAAGCATACATTCAGCCCCAACCTACACTCCCCAGTATGCTCCCTTCCACATTTACCATACTTCTTCAGCCTCGGGCTTGACGACACCCTACGATCATCCACCTTCACCTTCTTGTTGCATGGAGCGAAACCACTATGTCCAAACCTCTTCCCGTTCCACTTCTTATCACCACCACTTGTCTTCTTCACCTCTACCACTGCCTCCTCCCATTCATCGTATAACCTGCCTGCCAAGTCCACCATCGATCGAAAGGTACCTGGATGAGCAGCGATCAGATGCCTTCGAATATCAGCCGGCAGTCCCTGGATGTACCTCTTGATCTTTCTTGACACCGGCGTCACCTGATCCAGTACCAGCCTTGCCATTTCGTTAAATTTGGTGGTGTACTGCTGGTGGGTCATGGTTCCCGCCTCAAGTTGCAAGAACTCCCTCTCGATCCTGTTAAGTTCCCTGTGAGGACAGAATTCCTCAATCACTAACTGCTTCAACTCCTTCCATCGCATCTTCCCGATGGCTCTGGCATCCTCAGCTTGGACAATGTTGTCCCACCAACATAATGCTGAGTCGAAAAAAGAATGAGTTACAAACTTCACCTTCTGGTCTTTGCCACACTCACTAATCTCCATCACCGCTTCCATTTCCCTCACCCAGCGGTGAGCGGCAGCAGCATTACCATTGCCATCAAAGGTCGGGGGCTTGCACCTCTGGAATGCCCTATAACTGCACCCCTTGGTTGTCACCCCCACTTAAACATCCTCCTCTTAATCGGAAAACACGGTCTCAGACTCCGGTCATTCCTCCTCCCCCTTGCTTTCCTTGCCCGTTGATCCCTTCCTATCTCCCTTCTCTTTCCTCTCCTCATTCCTCACAGCCCCGATAACTTTGGTCACTACAGACGGTAAAACTGTCTGCATGACCTGGTGTACCTCATCCGTAATCGCCTTCCTAGCTGAGGCATTCAGGCTAGCTTTCTTATTCTCCTCACTCCGACCATGAACCTTAGGGTTCTCATGAGTTGTCTTAGGAGCCTTAGCACTACTCCTAGTCACACGTGGATGACCTCTGCCTCTAGAAGCCTTGGAAGATTTTCGTCCAGCCATTCCCTAAACGCTATAAGATTCAAACACTAACACATTCATTCAAGGCAATTGCTCAGTTTATGTTAAGTATAGTAAGTCCCTAATTACAGTGGCCAGTTGTGATTAGCCACTTACTTTACTCTTCACAACCCAAACATTTCCTGTCCTGACTACATCAATATCTAAATCTACTAAGAACACATAAGTCAGATAGCACACACACATAATACCAATTAACTTTAAGGAAAGAAGTACCTTATGGCACGTAGCTACTCAGGCTGACATCCCTCTATCTGTCCCATTTTTAGTTTAGGTTTAGGTTTTGAAAATATTTTACCCAATTCTCTTAAACTATGGCTTTGATGCCAACTTGTAAGGCCCCGTTCCCAGACACCTCACAGTTGGTCATTCATCGCATCATAGGTACATAAATAATATACAATTCTTAAAATAAGCAGTGGAATTACTATAACAAAAGCCATTCTCTATTATTAACTAATAGTGTTGTTAAGCAATACAATGGAGTTTAAGTTACAAAATATTGTTTAATTGCATTACAAAACAAAAATATCAAAATAATAGAATGGATGTAAGTCTTTTCCCGCCGAGTAGCTTCACCCTCGTGCCATCCTCAGCAATATCTACCTGCCAACTGAAAATGTATAAAAGTGAGCGTTGCTGAGTGAGTCCTAGTTTTGAAAGTATTAAATACCTTGTATAATGTATATATACGAAAATACTCTTTTTATAAAAATACTTCTCTTACTCTTGTACGTGAGCACGCATCAACTATACAACAAGGTAATGCTTTCTTTCTTTCTTTACTGTATACCTTTATTCACTTCATACTCTTTAACTTTATCTTTCACTGTCTATGTGGATCAATGAGCAATACCCTAAACTATGTGCGTGAAAATTTGGTGTTGGGCCAGTGGTCTGTCAATAGACTATGATCACTGTACAAGAGGCTGACCCGGTCACCTAGGTTATGCTATAAAGGTCCGTCAATCTCAATTGATTGACCATGTGTGCATCATTTGGGGTAGCTAACCCGTATCACAGTTGAGCTAACGACAACATGGTCGTGCACCTCCTATATGCTTGCAAGACTTTCATTATTTTAATTAGGTTCCACTTCTCTGTATCATTATTCTTTCACTTTGTTAATAATAATACTTGCTTTTATGATCATAAACACGGCACATAAGTCACACAATAATAATTACTATGATCGTAAGTACAACTTATAATAATGCAATATAATAACAATTAAACAGCCTAAGTCAACCTTGAGTCAATCCTTAATGATTCTGTTTTTCTCAAAATTTCAGAAAATAGTCTAACTGTTCTAGGCGCATGAGGCCTGTTTAGGCGTATAAGCACTATTTGGGCATTTCAATACTTGGGTGTCTGAACCATTTTAGGCGCATGGGCACTATTTGGGCGTTTGGATTATACTTAGGCGTCTGAGACTAAGTCGTAGACGCGTGATCTACTTATCAGGCGCATGGACTATTACTTAGAAATTCTAAAGTACTTTATAGACGTATGGGGCACTGTTTGGGCGGTTGGGCCCTGTTTGGACGTTTGACCTGACTTAGAAGCTTTCTAAGGCAAAATTCTAGGCGGTTGGGCCTTATTTGGATGTATGGGCAACCTGTTGAACATGTTTCTATATTGTTTCTAGTCCCAAACATCATGTTATCCTAGTCTAAGTTTAATCCTACTATTCTAAGCATGAACTAACACATAATAACCATAACATATCAACATACATGCATGGATACATACGGTTACTTGTATAACTTTTGTAAAAAAATGGTTTTACATACATTTTCAGCCCCAAGAGTTATAAAACAAGTAGAAATACGGGGTCTAGAACTCACCTTATGTATCAAGCAGGTAAAACTCCTCCAAACTTACTTGTACACGAATTCAAACACCTAAAACAAGTCAAAACTCAACCCGAACACTTCAACACATACATAACGGTTTCTAAGGGTGAAAGCACCAAGAAAACTGAGTCAATTACAATAAAACACTTACCTTAGAAGATATCGGTCTTGTTTTTCTTGAACAACCGAGAGAAAGTTCTTCAGCTTTCTCTTTTCTTCTTTTGATCGAAAGAAAGGAGATGGGATGTGCAATATGGACGGCCATATCCCCATACATATTAAAATAATGGATTGTTGTACTATTTTACACTTTAACCCCTTCTACTTTAGCTTCTTTTTCTTTTATGAAAGATACTTTTATTTCTCTGTTATTTTGACAAAGATTAGGGTGTTACAATTAGAAAATGTTCATCTTCGGCTTGTTTTCCTTTATACTTTCTATTCTTTTTCAAAGTATTGAAGTATTCTTTGACTTCTTGAGTACATCTAATTTGCATAAATGAACTTGCTCTAGTGATCCCTCTGTTTAATAACTCCACAAACATCTCACCTCTTTTAGCTCCTGTAGGATTGATCAAAGGCAGTCTTTTTAACTCCTTTAAAACTTGAATAGGTAGCTTGATAAGGCTTGAGAAGAAGTGGTAAACATCACATACAGCATTGACTCTTTTGATCAAGAATGCATCAAAAACCTCATCATATTTCCAAGCTACTATCTTCACTGCATTGGTGGTGTCAGGAGCAATCATTGCATTGAGCAACTCTGAGATTGATTGTCCTTTTTGTAGCATATTTCTCACCAAGTCACCTGCAGATCTAGCGTTGTTGAATAATTGTTTTTGATCAAGAGAGACTTTGTATACTTGTTGCTCAGATTCTGGAAACATTCTCATCAATTCCTTCCTCTTTTCATACACTGAGCTCTTCATAGCCAATGATTTTATCTCTTAAGGTTTGAGCATTGTTGTCCTTTTAGTAATTTCTAGATATTGAAGATTATCAGTATCAAGCACAATCATCATGTTAGTTTGCTTCTTTGTCTCTTAGAAGCTTCTTACTAGATTCCTTAGAGATTCAGACTGTAATCTCTTAAGTCTCTTCCAAGGATAGTTTCTTGCTTGCAACCATGATCTTAATGCAACAACATTCATATATTCAGGATCAGGGTGGTGCAATTCAGATGATGGCATTTCCTCAACATTTATACTCTTTTGGAGTGGATTCCATTCACCATGCTCAACTATAATTTCATTTGGATCTACTGGAGCGACTGACTCTGCAGTAATGCCTTTCTCGTATTCTTTATTAATTTAAGAAATAGTCAAGCCATCCAGAAAGACTCTGTTGTATTTCATTTTCACCAAGGAGTTATACCTATCTTCAAAGTCAACTGGTATCTCATCTTGAACAGTCTCTACTCGTGAAAATATTGATTCAATATTAGCTTCAACAATGTCTTCACCTTCTAGTACTTCATTGTACCGGTCATCATCAAATTCATCTTCGATGTCATCAAGAGCTTCAATCGTCTCTTGAAAAAAATTTCTCTCCTTCTTCTTGACTTCTAGCAATCTTCCTTTAACTCAGAAATAGTCTTTTCTTGAGCACTATTAGCTTCCTTCAAAGTTTCAAGCTCATCCACATCAAGAATATCCTCAGTTTGTACAGACACATTGTGCACTATAATAACATGTGATTCTTCAGCTTCAATTGGTGTGGAACTTTGAGAAATAGGCTCAGAAATCATAGCATCAATAAAATCAAATCCAAAATCTTGATTTTGATCATTTTCTTCATTAACATTGGCATCTATCACATCATCAACATAAGCTTCATTAACTCCTTCATCATAAGCAATACCAGCAGAAGTTCCTTCATCAATATCATGTCTTTCTTCAGCATGATCAGAGATAGTTGTCTCACTACTCTCTGATTAATGAACTTCAGCTGCATCATCAGCACCTTCATTATCACTACTAGAATTGTCATCAGTTTCATCATATTCATTTTCAACATCATCATCATTATCTTCATCATCATCAAAATCACTTGAGGAACTTCATCAATAAGATCAGCTGGATCCACTTGTTCACCTTCAAATAAGTGGAAGTGATCTATATTGATATCAACTTCATCATTTGCAATATTCCTCATGTACTCAAACATTGGTACATTCTGAGCACCAGTAATCATAGCCAATCTCTTGTATGATATCTCAGACATGTGCTTAAATGTAAGGCCCCGCTCCCGGGCACCTTACGGTTGGTCGTCATCGCACATAAAACATACATTTGATATTCATTCATAAGCATCCTAGATAAACAATCATATTTTAAGTAAAATAACGCAGCGGAATTAATAAGAAATACATTCTCATTTCATCATAAAAGCTTTTACAATGCATTACATCGTTGACTTGATTACAAAATACAAGCTTTCTTTACATTGCCTAGCTTTACTATGATTGCTACTGAAGCATATGAAACCGAGGGTTTCATAAGTAATCTCATTTATTCGAATCCTCAGCAATCATAGGGTCATAAACAGTGGCCTCTAATATAAAAATATAAAATATAAAAATATCTTTTTTCATCATAAAGAAGATTCCTTAAGTAATCCCGTTTATGGGAATCCTTAAGAAATCTTGCACTTTCATGCAACATAATGTGTTGCGTGCATTACGGGCCCACAACACATGACGTTGCAGCATTAGCAAAAGGAGAATGTCATTCCAAAAGAGCTGAGTAGCCGCCTCGTGCCATCCCCAGCAACACTACCTGCGGACTGGAAACACATAAAAGTCAGCGTTGCTGAGTGAGTTCTAGTTTTTTATAATAAACATAGTAAATTTTCATTAGAAACCGTTAGTTCACATGACCATACATCATACGTACACAGAGATAATATTCGTTATTATCTTCATCATTCGTTATACATCATTATCCTTAGCTTCTCATATGGATCCTGTCAGGCTTTACCCACTTCATAGCATTCGGCTATGATTACTGCGGTCGAATGATAAGGATCCCGTTCATCCTTACTTGCACATTGAATTCTTTTGTACCAATACCATAAGCTATACCCCGATCAGTCTTAGCTACTGGGCCGAAGTCAACAAATGAACAACAAAACATATGCCACAGTACTAGTAGGTAAGCGGTAGAGGTACCATGACCATGGTCAATCACAAAGAAAGACCAATCGACTTATTCAATGCTTGCAAGACATAATGTTCATTCATTAATGCATGTATTCATTATCATGTTTCCTTTTTCGTTCATTCGTTAACACATGCATTCATCATCATGTTCCTCTTTCATTATCTTTCACTTTACGTTACATAATACTTCGTTCGTTCAATTTCATAATTCGTAAAGTTTTAGAATGATAAACATACATCATCATAAGAAACATACACATATCATGCATTCATCATCATACAAGGCATTACACATATATGGTACACTGTAGGTATACCCATGCAATATCATCATCATCATGCCTACGTTACTAGTCTACCTAAATGAATCAGGTCTTACTAAACTTATATTCACATAGTGCATTCTGCTCGCCCGCATTAATCTAGCCATCCGCATTAGTCGATGCGGATGGGTATACATCCGCATTAGTTTGCCCATCCGCATTGGTCAATGCGGATGAGGAAAGTTGTCCGCATGGGTCAATGCGGCTGAGGTGCCTTGATCATCTTCATCTTAATAGGTAAATGCGGATGAGGCATCGCCTGGGCCGCGTTTCTCTTAGCCTTCCGCAGTGATTAATGCGGTTGACTGCCTTAGTCATTCCCGGACACTGGCATTGTGTCCATGCGGATGAAGAACATGTCTCAACCGCACTTGCTTGGTCATCCGCATGGGCTAATGCGGTTGACCACCTTAGCCATAGTTGCTTTGGAAATCCGCATTTGGACAATGCGGTTGAACGTGGCAACCTGCAACTTAACCTGTGCCCCTTTTTCATACTTATTCATCATCTTAACACTACTATGGCACATATCTATCGTATTATTCATTTAGAACCAACCGAACATCATGTATACTACTCTTGAACATACATTAACAGTATATCTACGAACATTCATGCGTAAAACATATATGTCTGTTTTGAAACGTTCGCACCAGTTTTCCCCAAACAGACCGTATACACATATACATACACATACAGGTATGGGTTAACACCCCGCAACTCGAAAACCGTTTTAAAATGTGTTCCAGTCCCAAAATCGTTCAAAAATGCGTAAAAGGAGGGGTCTTAGAACTCACATTGTGTTGCTGGGTATGACTTCTTCGAATCCGTAGCCGTGAGGTCTTGTATCGCGTATCAGTCTTCTTCTTCTTCTTGTTCTTTCTCCGAAATCTCGTGGTCTGCTCTTTCTCTCCCTAGAACGCTTCAAAGATTTGGGGGTTGTGAGGGAAAGAGTGGGCAGCCTTCCCTATGTATATCAGATATTTTCTTTTCTTTGTACTTTTTACACAAAACCCCCTTCTACTTTTCTTTTCTTTTCTTTCCTTCCAAATTCTTTCTTTTCTTTTCTTCTTATTGTTTCTCTTCGTCTAATAAAAATTCTGGGTGTTACAAGTCCACCCCCCTTATAAAGGTTTCATCCCCGAAACCTGTTATTCCTCGAATAGACGTGGGTAATGTTGTCTCATCTCTTCTTAAGTCTCCCACGTAGACTCGGATCCCTTCCTGTGCTTCCACTGTACACGCACAAGAGGAACCACTTTATTTTCTTAACCTCTTTTCTTTACGATCAATGATTGCCACTGGTTGCTCCACGTAATTGAGTCGTTCATCTACTTCAATATCCTCCAGTGGAACAATCATATCTTCATCGGCTAAACATTTCCTCAGATGAGATACGTGGAAGGTCGGGTGAATTCCACCCAACTCATCTGGCAATTCCAACCTATAGGCCACCTTTCCTACTCGAGCAATGATTCGGAAAGGGCCTATGTACCGCGGACTCAACTTGCCCCGCTTTCGGAACCGAATGATTCCTTTCCAAGGCGAGACCTTCAACATAACTCGGTCACCAACCTTGAACTCTATCGGTCTTCGCCTCTTATCAGCATATGACTTTTGTCTATCTTTCGCCGCCTTCATGAAGGCTTTGATCTTTTCTAACTTCTCAGTCGTTGCTTCAACTACCTCGACACCTCCCAGTTCCTTCTGCCCAATGTCACCCCAACAGACGGGTGTCCTGCATCTTCTACCGTATAGCATCTCATAGGGTGGCATGCCAATACTGGCATGAGAGCTGTTGTTGTATGAGAATTCAGCTAACGGCAAGTGGTCATACCGACTTCCCCCGAAGTCAATAACACATGCCCGAAGCATGTCCTCCAAAGTCTTAATGATCCTCTCCGACTGACCATCAGTGTGAGGATGATAAGCCGTGCTGATATGCAACCTCGTCCCCATGGCATCGTGGAATTTCTTCCAGAATTTAGATGTGAACCGGGTGTTGCGATCAGACACAATCGACACCGGTACGCCATGACGACTCACAATCTCTTTGATGAAAAGATCGGCCAACCTCTCGGATGAATATGTCTCGCGTATCGGGAGGAAGTGAGCACTCTTCGTCAGACGATCAACGATCACCCATATGGCATCATACCCTTTCGGAGTACGGGGCAGCTTCGTAATGAAATCCATGGTGATGTGCTCCCACTTCCATTCCGGTATATCCAAAGGTTGAATCTTTCCATACGGCTTCTGGTGTTCGGCCTTCACTTGCAGACAAGTAAGGCACTTACTCACATTCTCCACCACATCACGCTTCATACCCGGCCACCAGTAATCTTTCTTCATGTCTTGATACATATTGGTAACACCGGGATGAATGGAGTATCGAGTCTTGTGGGCTTCATCCATAATCTTCACTCGCAGATCCCCAAGACGAGGAATCCACATACGCCCAAACCGGGTTCTAACACCAAACGTGTTTTCTCCCAACTCCACGACCAGACCTCTCATTCGTTTAGAGTTAAGATGATCTTCTTTCAGTGCCTCATCTTGGAACTCTTTGACTTGCTTCATCACGTCTGAGGTCATAATTAATTGGTACGCCTTCACCCGAATTGGCTCGGGCCTTTCTTTTCGGCTAAGGGCATCCGCCACCACATTGGCTTTGCCCGGATGGTAATGGATCTCACAATCATAATCCTTTATAAGCGCCAACCATCGTCATTGCCTCATGTTCAAATCTTTTTGCTTAAAGAAGTACTTCAAGCTCTTGTGGTCTGTGAAAATGGTGCACTTTGTTCCGTAGAGATAGTGCCTCCAAATCTTTAACGCGAAGACCACAGCTGCTAGCTCCAAGTCATGGGTGGGGTAATTAACCTCGTGAACTTTCAGCTATCAGGATGCATAGGCTATCACCTTTCCCTTTGCATTAATACGCACCCTAACCCCGAGTAGGAAGCATTAGAATAAACCACCAAGTCTTCGCTTCCATCGGGTAATGCTAATACTGGAGCTTGGGTCAATCTCGCCTTCAATTCTTCAAACGCTTTCTCTTGAGCTTGACCCCATGCAAACTTTACATCTTTCCGGGTCAACTTGGTCAGTGGAGAAGCGATCTTGGAGAAGTCTTGAATGAATCTTCTGTAATAACCCGCCAAATCCAAGAAACTACGGATCTCGGATGGCGTCTTTGGAGACTTCCATTGCATTACTGCTTCCACCTTTGCCAGATCAACCATAATTCCATCCGGATTCACCACGTGACCCAAGAATTGAACTTCTCGCAACCAAAATGCGCACTTGGAGAACTTAGCATACAACTTCTCCCTCCTCAACGTCTCCAGGACTTCTCGAATGTGACCGGCATGCTCAGTCTCACTCTTTGAATAAATCAAGATATCATCGATGAATACAATCACTGATTTATCCAACATCGGCCGGCACACTCGGTTCATCAAATCCATAAAAGCAGCCGGCGCATTGGTCAAACCAAAAGACATGACAAGGAACTCGTAGTGACCATAGTGCGTACGAAAGGCTGTTTTAGGAATGTCTTGCTCTTTCACTTTCAGTTGATGGTAGCCCGATCGAAGATCTGTTCGTGAAAACCAACTAGCGCCTTGAAGTTGATCAAATAAATCATCGATTCTTGGCAAGGGGTATCTGTTCTTCACCATCAACTTGTTCAACTCACGGTAGTCGATGCACATCCTCATACTACCGTCCTTCTTCTTCACAAACAGGACCGGAGCACCCCACGGTGAGATACTCGGTCTAATAAACCCCTTATCCAACAGCTCTTGCAACTGCTCCATCAACTCTTTCATTTCCGTCGGGGCCAATCGATACGGTGCCTTGGCGACAGGTTGAGCATCCGATATCAGGTCAATCTGGAACTCGATCTCTCGGTCAGGTGGCAATCCCGATAAGTCTTCCGGGAACACGTCCGGAAAATCACACACCACCGGAACATCAGATAGTTGTGGTGTTGGCGTTTCTACATCTTTTACATAACATAAGTAGGCGCTGCACCCACGCCTCATACATTTTCCCGCCACAGCCATTGAGATCACCTTCGGAATCGTAGTAACCCGATCACCATAAACTGTCACTGAACCACCGCCGGGCGCTGTCAATTGAATCATCTTCTTGCGACACACGATATTCGCCTTGAAGTCCGCCAACTAATCCATCCCAAGCACCAAATCGAAACCACCTAAAGTCATAGCGAAAGGTCTAACCGGAAATTTATGGCCCTCCAATTCAACATCACAACCCTCTATCACCTCAGAGATCCTAGTAGACTTACCTATGGCAGTTTCTACATCGAAGGGCACATCAATACGTCTACTACTAATAGGCAGCTTAGTACAGAAGGCATTAGAAATAAAACTCCTACTGGCACCCGAATCAAATAATACAGAGGCTAATGTTTGGTTCACCAAAAACGTACCGGACACAACATCAGGGTCCGTCCTAGCCTCTTCCTGCATCATTGTGAATGCCCTGGCCTTTGCTCTCGGTTCTTCACCTCCCGCCTTCTTCGCCCCTGACCCCTCAGCCCTAGGCTTCTTGCAGTCTCTGCTCATATGACCACTTTCCCCACAGTTAAAACACTTGCCCATCCGGCAATCCTTTGACGTATGCCCTGCCTTCCCGCATCTGAAACAGACGTTGGATCCCCACTTGCACTCCCCCGAGTGCTCCCTTCCATACTGGCCACACTTCCTCAGCCCTGCTCCTGACATGACCACACGACGGTCATCCACCCTTGCCTTTTTATTGCTCGTCGAAGTGTCACCTCGACCAAACCTCTTCCCCTGCCAACTTCTCTCACCACCCTTCTTACTACCCTCAGCCTTTACCGCCGCAGCTCGTTCATCATACAACCTTCCCGCCAAATCCACTGCCGACCTGAAAGTGCTCGGTCGAGCGGAAATCAAATGCCAACGAATTTCGGCTGGCAGCCCCTGAATATACCGGTTGATCTTTCGAGACACCGGCGTCACCTGCTCCGGCACCAACCGCGCCATATCATTAAACTTGGTGGTGTACTGTTGGTGGGTCATCGTCCCTGCCTCCAACTGCAGGAACTCTCTCTCAACTCTGTCCATTTCCCGACGAGGACTAAACTCCTCGATCACCATTCTCTTCAACTCGAACCACTTCATCTTCCCAATGGCCCTACTACCCTCGGCCTGGACTATATTTCCCACCAGCACAAAGCCGGCCCCGTGAAAGAGTGGGTAGCAAACTTCACCTTCTTGTCCTCCTGGCAATCGCTAATATCGAGGACAGCCTCCATTTCTTTCAACCATTGGTGAGCATCAGCAGCAGTACCAGAACCATCAAAAGTTGGGGGCTTGCACCTCATAAATGCCCCGTAGTTACAACCCCATGTTGTCTCCCGTATCTGCTCTTCCTCCTCTTCCTCTTCATCATCGGATAGTACCGTTTCCACTTCTGTCTGTTACTGTCTACCTGAGGATCGATTCCTCCCTCGCCTCTCGTCTTCACGTACTGCCTTTATCACCTCAGTCACTACAGACGGTAAGATCGTCTGCATAACCTGGTGCACCTCTTCAACCACTGCCTCTTTTACCGAGGCTCTCAAATTGGCGCTTTCGTCTGCCTCCTCCTGATGAGGGGTCTCATTTTCCTCGTGAACTACCTTCTCTACCCTAGGTCTTCCTCTCGTGGCGCGCGGTTCAGTACCACATCCACCACCACGTGAAGCTTTAGATGATCTACCACCGACCATCTTCTATCACACTGAAAGATTCAAACACCAACACGGTCATTCAAGGAAATAGCTCAGTTTATGTTAAGTATAGTAAGTTCCTAATTACAGTGGCCAGTTGTGATTAGCCACTTACTCTACTCTTCGTACCCCGAGCATTACCTGTCCTGACTACGTTAGTATCTAAATCTAACAGTACACGTAAATCACATCACATGCGCACATAATACTAGTCTATCTTTAAGAAAATACCTGATGGCACGCAACTACTCAGATGGCATTCTCTTCCGTTCTGTCCCATTCTCAGTATAAGTTTAGGTTTATTTTGAAAATTTACCCGGTTCACTTAAACTTTGGCTCTGATACCAACTTGTAAGGCCCCGCTCCCGGGCACCTTACGGTTGGTCATCATCGCACATAAAACATACATTTGATATTCATTCATAAGCATCTTAGATAAACAATCATACATTAAGTAAAATAACGCAGCAGAATTAATAAGAAATACATTCTCATTTCATCATAAAAGCTTTTACAATGCATTACATCGTTGACTTGATTACAAAATACAAGCTTTCTTTACATTGCCTAGCTTTACTATGATTGCTGCTGAAGCATATGAAACCGAGGGTTTCATAAGTAATCTCGTTTATTCGAATCCTCAGCAATCATAGGGTCATAAACAGTGACCTCTAATATAAAAATATAAAATATAAAAATATCTTTTTTCATCATAAAGAAGATTCCTTAAGTAATCCCGTTTATGGGAATCCTTAAGAAATCTTGCACTTGCATGCAACATAATGTGTTGCGTGCATTACGGGCCCACAACACATGACGTTGCAGCATTACCAAAAGGAGAATGTCATTCCAAAAGAGCTGAGTAGCCGCCTCGTGCCATCCCCAGCAACACTACCTGCGGACTGGAAACACATAAAAGTCAGCGTTGCTGAGTGAGTTCTAGTTTTTTATAATAAAGATAATAAATTTTCATTAGAAACCGTTAGTTCACATGACCATACATCATACGTACACAGAGATAATATTCGTTATTATCTTCATCATTCGTTATACATCATTATCCTTAGCTTCTCATATGGATCCTGTTAGGCTTTACCCACTTCATAGCATTCGGCTATGATTACTGTGGTCGAATGACAAGTATCCCGTTTATCCTTACTTGCACATTGAATTCTTTTGTACCAATACCATAAGCTATACCCCGATCAGTCTTAGCTACTGGGCCGAAGTCAACAAATGAACAACAAAACGTATGCCACAGTACTAGTAGGTAAGCGGTAGAGGTACCATGACCATGGTCAATCACAAAGAAAGACCAATCGACTTATTCAATGCTTGCAAGACATAATTCGTTCGTTCATTCATTAATGCATGTATTCATCATCATGTTTCCTTTTTCGTTCATTCGTTAACACATGCATTCATCATCATGTTCCTCTTTCATTATCTTTCACTTTACGTTACATAATACTTCGTTCGTTCAATTTCATAATTCGTAAAGTTTTAGAAAGATAGACATACATCATCATAAGGAACATACACATATCATGCATTCATCATCATACAAGGCATTACACATATATGTTACACCGTAGGTATACCCATGCAATATCATCATCATCATGCCTACGTTACTAGTCTACCCAAATGAATCAGGTGTTACTAAACTTATATTCACATAGTGCATTCTGCTCACTCGCATTAATCTAGCCATCCGCATTAGTCGATGCGGATGGGTATACATCCGCATTAGTTTGCCTATCCGCATTGGTCAATGCGGATGTGGAAAGTTGTCCGCATGGGTCAATGTGGCTGAGGTGCCTTGATCATCTTCATCTTAATAGGTAAATGCGGATGAGGCATCGCCTGGGCCGTGTTTCTCTTAGCCTTCCGCATTGATTAATACGGTTGACTGCCTTAGTCATTCCAGGACACTCGCATTGTGTCTATGCGGATGAAGAACATGTCTCAACCGCACTTGCTTGGACATCCGCATGGGCTAATGCGGTTGACCACCTTAGCCATAGTTGCTTCGGAAATCCGCATTTGGACAATACGGTTGAACGTGGCAACCTGCAACTTAACCTGTGCCCCTTTTTCATACTTATTCATCATCTTAACACTACTATGGCACATATCTATCGTATTATTCATTTAGAACCAACCGGACATCATGTATACTACTCTTGAACATACATTAACAGTATATCTACGAACACTCATGCGTGAAACATATATGTCTGTTTTGAAACGTTCGCACCAGTTTTCCCCAAACAGACCGTATACACATATACATACACATACAGGTACGGGTTAACACCCCGCAACTCGAAAACCGTTTTAAAATGTGTTCCAGCCCCAAAATCATTCAAAAATGCATAAAAGGAGGGGTCTTAGAACTCACATTGTGTTGCTGGGTATGACTTCTTCGAATCTGTAGCCGTGAGGTCTTGTATCACGTATCAGTCTTCTTCTTCTTCTTGTTCTTTCTCCGAAATCTCGTGGTCTGCTCTTTCTCTCTCTAGAACGCTTCAAAGATTTGGGGCGTTGTGAGGGAAATAGTGGGCAGCCTTCCCTATGTATATCAGATATTTTCTTTTCTTTGTACTTTTTACACAAAACCCCCTTCTACTTTTCTTTTCTTTCCTTTCCTTCCAAAATTCTTTCTTTTCTTTTCTTCTTATTGTTTCTCTATAGCCAATCTCTTGTATGATATCTCAGACATGTGCTTAAACTCTAGAATATCTCCATCTACACCATAAACATGGAAGTCTGGGTGTTCTTCATTGATAATTATCTGTAAAAACCTTGGATACATTAGGTATTTGTTCCTAATGCCTTTTTCCAGGTTGAAGATAAACCCATTCATGATCCACTTGGCCATGTTAAATCTTCTATTTGTAGCACGTGCCACTATTGGAGATGCAATGTCTATTGGGAAAGAATTCCATCCAGCACTTCTTTTAGACATGCAATGTTGGAAAATGTAGCACAAGAGCTTCCAATGATTGAAGACTCTGGCTCTAAAGAATTGCTTTTTAGGAAAGTGATCAGGGTGACCCATTTCCATGAATGTCTCTCTGCATTCATTGAACATCAGTTCAGATGGATCTTCTGGATCATTTTGACCCAATCTAAAAGAGGTTCTGATAGAATCTTGTAAGACTTCTATCATTCTATCATTAGTTACAAAGCCTCTTAAGACCTTCCTTCCTTCATCATTTATCTCAACTGATGCTATGGTCCAGAACTTATTGATTAATCTTGCATAGACCACTGGCTGATAACATATAGCATAAACATATTTATTCCTTAGAAGAAATCTTATTATCTCTTCATAACTAACTGCATCTTGTATATCTTTATTTAGTAATGCATAAACATTGTGCTTTGGCTCAAACTTTAATTCATTCATCTGCATAAATGAAAACAAGAATTTTAATCAATTTGAATTTAAACTTTTTGAATTTAATAAATGTTGATTGAATTTAAATGAATTATTATATTTTGAACAATTTTAATCTAACTTGTACTTAGAAAATTACTAAGTATTTATATATTATGTTCAAGAACCTAACATACTCAAGTTAAGATATAAATTGTTTTAAACATATCAATTCATTTAAATGCTATCAAGCACATATTAACAAATTGAATTTTTTTAATGAATTTTCTATTTTAATTAAAAATTCAAAATTTATTGATTGTTCATCTTCATTACTTCGACTGATGATGAATCATCATCGAACCAATGTTGATGAAAATCAGTTTTTAATGTATTAACATGCTCGAAATCAATTCAATATCAACATTCTAAACTCAATTTCAATTCTTATTTGTCATTCAATTCACTAAATTAAAAATTTTAGTCGATTTTAGGGTTCATACGCCCGAACAGCTATGATACACCCTAGTCAATTTTGACTTAAAATCTTGAAAATATGTTGATTCGATTATGAACTTATGTTTAGAATCTTAGAAACAAACTATAAATCACATGAATCGAACACAACAATCAAACTTTTGTGAAATATGTGTAACCGAGAGTCGAGAGTGAGTTCAGGGGATTTTGGTGAATGAATGAATGAAAAACACAAAGTGTTTTTTATACTAAGTGTAAAATTTTAGGCGCATGAGCACTGTTTGTGCGCATGAGTCTGAAAATAACACAAAAATTTAGGCGCATGAGCACTCTTTGTGCGCATGAGATTGAATTTTTCATTAAGTGTTTAGGCGCATGAGCACGGTTTGTGCGTATGGGCTTAGGCGCATGAGCACTGTTCAGACACATAAGCACTGTTTAGGCACTTTTGCACTGTTCAGGCGCATGAGACTAGCTGAAACGCCCAACACTTGGAAATTTCACTTGAAACGCCCAAATCTTGAAAAGCCTGATACTGTTTAGGCGCATGAGAGTTGTTGAAACACCCAACATTTAACCAATTTTTCAGACTTATGAACACTGTTTAGAGCATGAGGATATTGAAACGCCTAAAACACTTGTAAATTTTTTGAAATTCAACATGCTCCTGTTTGGACTTTTGACCACTATTTAGGCGCATGAGATTTCTTACCCTTGTATTTTTTTCACATCTTCCATCTGAACACTGTTTAAACATATTAGTACTATTCACATACTAATATTTAAACAATTTGTCAAATTTTTGATTTTCACTCATAATTTTCATAATTGACCCTCAATTTTTAAACTTTTGACATTTCATTTTTTATTAAAATTTTCAACAAACAAAACTAATTTCCCTTCATTTTAGTCTCTAAATTTAAACAAATAATCTCATTTAAAATGTTGCAAGAAGCTTTTCTACTTTAAAATTTTTATGTTCATTTTCACATTATCAAACATACACATGCTTTGAACTTTTAGCTTCATCCTTTCCATTCAAACCATTTATTTTGATTTTCTTAGATACTCCTACTTTTTACTCTCCCTAAACTTTTAAGTTTTACAAAACTTAGAAGTTTCTTAAGTTGTCATAAGAAGATCACGCTGATCATTGGTAATTTGCCTGCACACATAAAACATGCATAAAAACAAAATTAAAGTAGAAAAAAATCTAATATGTACAATAGAATCAATGTCTACAGTGAGATCATATCAGTTAAGATCAGCACATTTAAAAGAAAATAAACTGTGAATAGTCATAGACAACTGCTTATTAACTTTTGATGTTGACGCAATATTTGATTCTTGCTTATATTTTGGCGTCAAAAAGTTAACTTGTTGTTTTTGATTTGTCAAATTTTGCTTTTGATTTGACATTTTATTCTTTGACATATTACTTTTTAGCTTTTGCACATGAACTTCCTTCTTTGATTCCTTAGGAACAAATCTTTTAACAACAGAGGAAGACTTAGAATCTGAACCCGTTTTCATATCAGAGTTTCATTTGTTCTTAGGACTTAGCTTAACTTCTTGAAGAGAGTTCATGTTTAATAAATCAGCAGACACAAATTTTACTAGTTTGAGTTTAGTTGCTTGATTTGTTGTTTTTATCAGATTTTCTTGACTTTTGTTTTGATCATTTTTGGCTTTAGATGATTTTCTTCTTCTTCTTTGATTCCTTGATTTTTAGGAACTTGGTTTAATTTGAGATTAAACATCTTTAGGTGAAGATTCTTTTTCATTATCTTTATCTTTTAGATCAACAAAGTTTGAATCTTCTGATGTTCCTTCTTCTAATTTTGCTTTTTCTTTATTTTTGATTATTACTTCTTCCAACACTAGTTTTGTTGGAACACAAGTTTTCTGACTTTTCTGTTCAGGTTCATATGATTTAATTTTTATGGGATGACCATTTTTTATTTTTTTATCATCTTTTTCTTTAAAGATTTTTATATTATCTTTCTCTTCTTCATTGTCAGAAATCTTGTTCTTGTTTTGAAAAGCTTTGAGTTTAGCTTTAGTTTTAGGAGAATGATCATACGTGTTAAAGTTTTTCTGGTAGAGTGTTGGATATAGATTCATGCATTGGTTCATGAGTGAAGCCTAATCCTGCTTTTTGTTTATCTTTTCTTTCACTTACCAGTTGTTCCACAATCATTTTGGAACTTTTAACCTTAGCAAGATCAACTTGAGTAGCAGCGTGTGCTATTTTCTCTTGTTCTAGATTTTTAGTCATTTCGTCAAGTTGTTGAGACACAATTTCTAATTATTTTAAAGTTTTGTTCCATGACATTTAAAGAGAAATGATCTTTTCATCTGCTATTTTATGGTCAGATTTTAGTTTATTGTGCATTGATTCCTCTTGCTTAAGTTTCTCACAGATTTTATATTAATAACTTCGATAGTATTCGACAAGTTCAAAGCAAGATTTGGTACAGACTGTGCCATCAAAGCAATTTCATCTTAACCCTCTTTAGGATCAGATTTATCACTCCAGTCATAATCATCTTCTTCATTCTCATTGTTACCTTCAACTTTAGGATCACAGACCTCTGACCAATCTTCTCCTTGAATTTCTACAATAAGAGAGAAACTAGAGGTTAGATCATTAGTAAATTGCTCAGCATATGCACTCCATTCATATCCATCCTTCACACTGACTAATAGAGCTTTCTTTGGCTCATCAGATGACTTAGATTCATCTTTATGCTCAGGCATTGGAAGACTTTGATATGGCTTTTGGAATGTCTTCTGAGATGATTGTTGAAACCTCTGATCGCCAGAACTAGATTGAGCATTTCCTCCATTATTTCTGGGAGCTTTGCATTCCTAAGAGAAATGTCTATAACTATAGCAGTTGAAACACCTTGACTTTGACTTGTCAAATCCAACAGTCTTATTAGCACTAGCCTTGTATTTCCTGTTGACATACGAGTGTTTCTGAGTTCTTTAGGCAATCATCACCATCTGCCAGTTCAGATCCATTTCTTCTACATCTTCAGGATCCATTTCAAATAAATCCTGCAAAACATGATCTAATTGTGTTAGATGACTACCCTGATATGCTTGAAAGCTTGCTACGAAAGCAGTAAAGGCAGTTTTAGACTCTTCATCCTCTAATAGGATGTTTATTACATCTTTAACTTTGCTAGATTTAGCAGAGCTAACAGATGGAGTCTCTGTTTGAGGTTTAGAACTTTGAGAATTTGGAGGAGACTGAGGTTGAGATTTAGTTGCATAAGCAGGAGCATTTGTGAATGATGAATCAGTAAAGAACCCTGCTCCAACAAACAGATCTCCCTCTTCTTCAGGTAAACTTTCATTCTTTGCCATGAAAGCATTCTCAATAGTATTTATAGGAGATGTAACAAATTGATACTGTGACTTTGAGGATGTTTTGTCATTATTCCTTGAACTTTCATCAATTTCAACAGATTCAATCTTGGCAATCAACAGATCGAGTTCCATAGGAAATTTCTCTGTGTGCTTTAACAATGTCACTATTTGTTTCCAAGATGATGGTAAAGCATTAAGAAGTCTAATATTTGATCTTCAAGATCATGTGTAATGCCAGCTATTGACATCTCAGTGGTAAGTTACACATATCTATTCATCATTTGATTGATGGTTTCACCAGATAAATGTTGAAAAATCTCTAACTACCCCTTCAGTTTTTGCTTTTTGAGATTTTGAATCTCTTTACCACCTTCATAGATTATCTTTAAAGCTTTATACATTGTGTATCATGTTTGATATCCATCAAGCCTGGCTAAGACTTCAAAAGGTAGTCCCTTACACATCAGAGAATAAGCTTTAATGTCATTCCTAACCTTTCTAAGATCATCACCTTGTAGACCATCTTCAGGGTAAGATTCTGATGAATCTTTAGTATAGACAAATCCCCTATCAGGCCTATCAGTAGTTATAGGAATATGTGACCTTTTTCTATTGATTTCTAAATATCAGTATTAATAGAATTAAAGTGATGTTTTAACCTAAGTGACCAATTTTTAAAATTTGCTCTTTTTTCAACTTAGGAATCTATATTCAGAATTCTCAGATTTCAACATTTTTATATTTTGATTTTAAGAAGAGGAAATATTTTTGTTGTGTTTCAGTTTTTGTATTAAAGAAATGGATTGAAAATATTTTTGGATTTTCAAATTTTTTTTAAATAATTTCTAAGTGTTAAAGTGATGCGCCTGAACAGTACTGAAACGTCTCAGCAGTTGTGGTACTTCTGACTTAGAAACGTCTAAGGGATTGCCTTAGAATAATTCTCAAAAACACCTAAATTTGATATGCCTGAACAGTTGAAATGCGCCCAAACAGTTGTCAGACGCCCAAACAGTTCAAATGCACCCAAATAGTTGTGATGCGCCTAGAATTACTTGGTTTCTGAGTAATTCCAAAGTGCCCAAATAGTTGAAAAACATCTCAACATGTTGGATCTTATATGCCCAAGACACATACAAGATTGATGTGGTTAGTACGTTATGATCCAAGTCAGGTCATACCCAATAACAAGCCAGACAAAAACCAATAAATATTTGTTTGTTGATAAGATCATACAAATAAATATTGACACCAATTTAGAAAATGGGTTTTCTAAAAACTCTTCTTTTGTTTAAGAACAACATTATATGGATAATTTGTTCATGAGATATTATTTGTTTGTTATTTAAAATGGTTAAATAATAACAAATATATATATGTGTTGAAGTTATAAGATTGAAATTGGTTTTAATTTTATAAACTATGGATTTAAAAGGAGTGTAACTTAAAAAAATTTAAAAAAAAAGAGGGGGGATCTTTTTGAACCCAATTCGGCCGCCCATATGGGGCCTTGGGAGCCCCTTTTAACTTGGTCTTTGCAAGATCATTTACATTCTTACACTCCTCCATCATTTTACACACTTCTCTCTAGACATCTGATGCAAAAACTCTCTCAATAAGGCTGAAATTTTCGGATTCAAGAGCTTACAAGGCTGAAATTTTCGTTTTCTTGAAGATTCAAGGAAGTGAGTTATTTGGTGTTGCATCCTAACTTGCAAGGTGTTTGTTCTAACTTGTGGGTATCACAACTTGAGGCTCTCTCTATCTTAGGGGCTGAATATTCAACATCATCATCTTCATCTTCATCCTTTACATCTACAAGTTCTTGTGCAAGAAAGGTTGTAAACTATGAAACACCTTATGGTTGATTTTCGTTTATGATAGCATGTTATTTCATATATACAAACGATCCTTGTTCTTGGGTTTTAGTTTTGGTTTAAAATGATCAAAATTTCAGAATGTTAACCATATATTTAACCTTATATCCACTGCGTTTTATAGTTTAAATGGTAAACTAGCTTTGATAAACATGGTTAAAACCCATTAAATGGCATCTAGAGCCGGTTATATGGAATACATGCTTCAAAAGGTCTTGAAAAATTAGTTTTTGTAGACTTTTTCAACCCATTAGGGGCTGCTTTGTTGTGGATATATGAATCCCTTATGTTTACAGGTTTATTCTTACATGCTCTAGTGTAAACCTTGAAAGATTTACATCAAATGGTTGATTGTGTTGTTTGGACAAGCCTTTAAATTTGAGTTCATGTTTGCTGAAATTTGGGGCTGAAATAAGGGATTCATAGTTGATTTTGGATGTTGAATATATTTCATATATTGGTGCATAACATAGCCTTAACCTTGTGTTATTTGGATGAAAGATATGTTGTGGTTGATTTCATTTTTTTCATGGGTTGTAATATTATTCTTTTGTGCTTGTTTTGGGATGTAATTTATTTATTCATACATTTGTAATATAATAGATAGATTAAGTGTGTTTTCTTTTATTAGAAAAATTTGTATTAGGATATAAATTTTGTAAAAGAAGATGCACAAGTTGGAAGCACAAAGGGAAGACACAAAGAGAAGGACTTGAAGCATTTGGATGCAACTTCAAGTGGGGGTCTTTGGAGATCTCATCTTTTGTGTTATATTACCCTTAGGAAAGACCTTATGACAACACTTGTGATGGCAAACAAGTGTGGTCAAGTTAGTGGCTATGGTTATGCACCCATGTTTGTATGTTTATGCTTGTTTGGATGATTATTGTTTGATTGTTTGGTTGATATTTGGATATGCATTACAAACTCATTAACAACTTAACAAGCTAAAAATTTGATGGTTCTTTAACATTAAGTGGTTAATAAGAGTTATTAAAAGGATTAATGTTTTAATAAAAGAGGTTTTATTAAAAAAGGTGAACCATAAGGAATCTTGTATTTGAAAGCATGCAAATATGAATTCATAGAGTTTTCAAAACTAGAATTATGAAATCTCTAATTTTAAAAAAATAAGATCAACACTGTCCTTTTACACAACACTTGAGTCACTCGGGAACTCTTAGTGGGATAAATGTCACCTAACCATTTTGAGGGAACTTGTGACTTGAGGTGAGAATGTCATATTCGTGGGATAAAGGTCACCTAACCGCTTATTTTGGCAAGCCCACACGTGTGTGTAAGTAGGATGTCTTAATTTGCAAACCATGTCAAATGGATCACCTACGATGTGGTTTCCAAATGGTGTTGATGGGATTAATATGCCGACTTTACGTATGATGTTTCAAGTCGATCTCATACCTCTAGAAGTTGCAAATGGTTGCAATCGTCAATCGTTGACCACCTTATTAATTTAAATCGTGGGATAAAGGTCACCTACCCACTATTTAAATGTAATGTTGGGCTCTAGATTTTAATATGAAAATGACCTTAAAAGGTATTAATTATTAAAATAACAATATCGAAAATACTAAAATTGATCTTTGTTAAATTTTGTAGATGGCCACCAATAATAATGATAATCATGATAATTCATCCGCGTTCGCCCAATCTTTACGAGCGATTCTCCAAAAGGAACGTCTAAATCATAACAATTTCATTGATTGGTATCGAAACTTGAGAATCGTTCTCAAGCAAGAGAAACGATCATATGTTTTTGTCACACCCCGGGCCTAGAGAGGCGGGACGTAACGATCAGTAAACAACAACCAAAATGCAGCGGAAACTAAATGGTTTATTACAAAGCGTCACATAATATTTACATTAAAATATTGGCCTTGTTTCAATTCACAAGGTGCCTCAATCTACAATCAATAGGTATCATGGTCAATCTCCTGGTCAATATTTCTTGAGGCTTCAGTAACTAAGGCTTCTAGGCTCAACTTTTGTCTTCAACCTCTACCCTCATATCTTGCTTCGGATTTGGGTAACTTCTATAGCTCAACTATTCTCCCTAGCTGTACCTGAAGACATGCTCAAAAAGATTTTGTGTTAACATAAAGTTGGTAAGTTCAAGTGCTTATAGTTTAAAAACAAATGTACTTAACAAAATCCTGATTTGATAAAAAGGAAAGAATCATAGTTTCAATATCGTGGGAGTGTCATAATCAACCATGCACTCAGTCCCGGTTATCCTCTTCTAAATTTGTGTTTTACCGGTTAACCCCAAAGGGGAGAACTGAGCCCCAAACCAGTGCACCATACCTGCCCGGATGGTTCACCATAGTTTCTTAACAAAACCTGTCACATGCCACAAACGACCCCTCAGGATCTCAGTGGGGTACCTCCCTGTGGCGGGAGCCACTGTGTGTGGGGGTTTTCCCAAATAGATCTATCCACATAAAACAAGCGGTTCACGAAAGAATTAATGATCATGATGTAAGTATCAGCAGGTAACCATAAATCCCACATACAATCATAAAGTAAAGCATAATTATAGTTTATAAAACAACAGAGCATGTTTCATCCCAAAACAGTAGTAAAAAGGGATCACTAGAACTCACCTGGTGTCCTTAAATAATTCTGAGCTTGATAAAGAAAAAGAATGATCACCAACAAGCGATCCTAATTAGAACATATAAGATTCACGTTTAGAATTTGCACGATGTTATTACATGCGTGCGGTTAAGCTCTTTAGTTATCTTAAAGTTGGTGTTTAGTATCCTTAATGTAACTTAGCTTCTCGTGTATTTGTTAATTGTTATGAATTAACTCGTGTACATTAGGTTAATTAATGCATTCAATTAAGAATTGAGTCTTAGCATGAAGAATGTAGAAAATCGATTTATGTCATGGATTCCAAATCTTTATAAATAACTGCATTGGCGATGTAAGTATTATATAATGTTTCAAGCAAGGTTTATAATGCTTACGTTTATATCATATTTGTTAACTCGGTTGACGCTAAATAATCCAATTATTGATGATAGTTAATGATATTTTGTATAAGAAGAGTCTTACAATTAATATTTATTTCAAAAATACAATGAGATGACCGACAATTAATAACAACAAGATGATAGATCATTATAACGTTTTAGGTCTTTTATCTTAAATAAAACGTATAGATGTCGGTTAACCTAAATATTCATTGCATAAATATACGAATGTACAATCGTATTTGTATGAATTACATCCCTAAGTCTTGTATGATTATATGTTACACGAAATAAACTTATTTGTATCATCTATTACAAATTATAACCATTTCCAAAAATGTAATGCTTCCTATATTTTATCTAGGTTGATTTCCACAAAATAGCGTTGTTATTTAAATCTCAAGTCCAAACCATCCATTTAAATCAAATAATTATAGCAAGTGACGTTCTTTTTTGTTTATAATTACGTATTTTATAACTTATGCCTTTAATTATTTAGAGCTCAAATAACACGTATTCAAATTATTTTTTTAATTTCAAATGCCTTACGCGTGCGATTTTACCTTCCACTCGGTTATATTTTCTAACCCACTCGTTTACGCCTTGAGTTAATCGCGTTCCCGTTCCGTTGACTGCTCGTTGACCCCGTTGATCCAAGCCTTACATTGCCATCCTACACTTCCGTTACCATAATCTACTACACTTCCACCTTCAACATCATCGATCAACATCACTATCATTTTTTACACTTACCGCCCTAACCGACACCAAACCGACTACTTTGACGGCTTCCAACCATCACCGCAGCCTATCCTATCATCCCAACCACTTCGGGCAGCCTTCGGGTGCCCTAAATCAACCACCACCGACCGCCACAACCACGACAGCCAACACAACCACAACCGGTTCGACCTTCCGTCACCGTGACCAATAACAACTACAACCACAGTCGCAGCCCATAACTGACACCCCTAACCGCAGCCTACACACTACCATCACCTTCACCGTCACTGGTGCACAACCGTCACCACCACCAGTCGGGTGCGGTGGCTGCTTTCTACCGCGACCATCACCACCATCGCGGCCATACACCGCTGTTGCAGCCACATCCATCATCACAGCCGCAAACCACAGCCAACCACACCAACCGCCTTCGGTACTAGCCACCACCCTTCATTCCTGCTGAGTCTACACCCACGGCTGCGACCAACACAGCCACAAAACGCAGCTGTGTCGACCACCAACAGCACCTTCGACCAACCCTAGCTGCCGCCACATTCAAATGGTTGTAACTTTCAAACCGATGCGAGTTAAAGGACGAGGCTACCACCATTGGAAAGATCTCACCGAGAGGAAGAAGAGAATGGGTGGCACTCACCGCCACTCGCCGCTAGCCGCCGGCTGCGACGGCTGGAATCTCGCCAGAACCCTAGCCGTCACACCACCTTCTCTCTTGCATAACTTTCTCTTCGTTGTGAATCAGAAGAAACTACCACCTCCATCATGTTCGTCTTTCCGAGGGCTTCGATTTGATATATATGGCACTCACCAGGGCATCGCCGGAATGGCCGCCGGTGGCCGAAAACGGCCGGAAGTTCGCCGGAGAAGGGAGGGTTGCGGCTCTCTCTCTCTATCAGCCTTATTTTGAATGTGTAAAACCCTAAAATGGGGGAATAAGTTGCTTTTATACTAGGGTTAGATGATGGGTTCGAATACGGGTCGGTTCGAACACGTTCGATTAAGTTTTCGCGCAACGTTAAACTTTTCTTTTCCCGTTAGATTCGGTTATACAAAACATTATAAATTTTCCAAGATTAATAATTTTATTGTATTAGGACATACCAAATAATTAAACAAGGTTGTAATTTGACGCGTATTTAACACGTTTAACGGTTTTACGTGTTTTTATCAAATGAGCGTTAATATTATCATTTTGGTATCAAAATATATGAAATTAAGTATTAAAATGATATTTAGTGTGTTAACTTCCCATGTTGGTCACCTTAAAACCTTATCTGACGTATTCTCGGGTTTGACTTGATCGTAACCCGGTTCACGTCACGGTCGCGTTTCGTAACGCATTTATTCCGGACAACGTATCACTCACCAAATTTAATGTGTTATGATAATAAACAATGATTAGATGAATATTTACGGAGTTACGAGGCTTGGTTGGCATAACAGACGTCGGTTAAATGCTGGTGAAACCGGTATTCGCGTTTCACTTACGTATCTCCGTTGCTTATGCATGTTTGATGAAAAATCTTTTAGCAAGCATTATTTATGATATTGTTAGCATTAACAATGATTTATATTGGATGAAAAGCCATTATAAGAAATTCTGATGGAATTCAGACGTTAGTACGCATTAAATTACCGGATTTTACCCGGTATGGGTTCTGAATCTGTTTTTAGTTTGGATCTTTCCATAGTTATTTCAAATCACATAATAATTCATTGTTTTATGTTTTCTCATTTAATTAGTTCGTAAACATGCATTTGGGCCTTAAATGGGCCTTGTTTATAAATTCGGGCCCTTATTGGGCTTATTGGGCCCAAAAAGGCTATTTTCGTTTTCCAAGATTTCTTTCATGAGCCCAACTTAATTCGGACCTTTATTGAGTTTTATAATGTTTTGAGGTTTCCAATTGGGCATATTTCAGAGGTGTTACATTCTCCCTTCCTTTTAGAAATTTCGTCCTCGAAATCTTTCTATCGCTAACATTGTTTCCGAGTGTGATACACTCATAGCATGAATCTTGAGGATTTGAAGTTGTTTAGCTGAGCATTCCAGGACAAATGTTGGTGATTATGTATCAAATAATTGGGTTTGATTTAGATTCAAGTAACTATCCGAATGTTAGAATCATGCTTGACAGAATCAGTGAGTCAAATCATGAACAGATTTTTGGCTTCAAAATCAGATCATTTAACAATCGTACAGAATTAACAAGAAGAGATTCTCCACTGTGGTTTAATGCACCGACCTACAAGGTAGATCTAGCAAGGAGACAATTCCTAAAATCCCGATGGTGTTACCGTCCTCACTGAGAATCTTAAGAACGATTGAAAAGAAGAGGATATTAACGTGCATGCGTTAATTAGTCAGGATAACCAGGATACGCTAGATAAATGGTTTCAAAGCAAGAAGGATTGGGTTTTTCCCAATGAGTACAGATTAATATCTAGGAATCGCACGGTCATTTCTATGAAGCTAAAACTAAGAAGTTTTCTCGATTGGTAAAAATGAAGAGGTTAGGTCACACACGAAGGTATTCGCATTCCAAAGCATCCTTTTTAATTCTCAGCTTTCCTTGGAAAATTTTTCTTCGACCACTTCTTTCTAGGATTTCCATCTTAAGGGGTTAAGTCTTTTCTTCCACCAAGTGCTTCTTCGAGTATGCTTTCTTTTCCGGAATGGTTCTGTATATCATAATCTCAGTCTTCGAGTAGATCCATTCATCTTATCAGACGCATGTCAAGAGTTTCCCGATATAGGATGTGCCATAAACTCTCGGGAACCAACGCTAGGAGAATTTACAAGTTCAAGACATGATACGGCGAAGGCAATAGAAGAAAAGCCTAGATGTAGGCTATCTGCATTTGTCAAAGAGGGTAAGCAGATACAAATGCGGTCAAGACTTGTTCTATCGCATTTGGTAATACGGATGTCTTAGGACAATGCGGATGATGGCCTCCTATCCACACTTGTTAATGCGGTTGACATTACCGATTGTCGGTCACCCTGTTGTGCTTGGTCTAGTATTCTGATGTGTAGTTGGTAGTGTCGCACCGATAATGTATCCAGGTGCATCCTTTTATTTTACAGAAGTTTCCAGTTCATGCTTCATGTAGCTCTCCATATATTTTCTCGAATCATCAGGCGTCTAGAAGATTGCCTTGTACCGTTGCATCAACACACATCTGAAACTTTCTTATACGCGCCCAAACGAATTCCGCTTTTCTCCAAGGATAATGATGCCAATCGTATAGCTACACGAATGAAATTTTTATTAATCCTTTTACAACTTTCGCCTAACCCTAAGCATTGACGCATCTCAATGGGGTTTTTACTTCTTCCCGGAATTTTATAGCCTCGCATTCTAGTGTATTGTCTCGAATTTCGTGCTTATTAGTAGTGACAAAATGACAGACCTGTCTAAGAATGGCTTACGAATCCCATCTATAAGATTCCTGAATACCATGAAATGTGTAGGTCCTCCCACACGGGCTTGACCACAACCTTCGTACTTGCCATATCTGGTTTCAACTGTTACTTGTGTAATGTCGTTTTCCTTATGAACACGGCTGATAACAATTAAGATGTAGGTAGCATCTTGCAATTGATTAAGCAGGTGAACATCTCTAGGGAGAGGGTATCACTTATCCTTGGTGACTTTATTTAGCTCACAGTAGTCTATCCATAGTTGGAGCATTCTATTTTCCTTCCACAAGGAGTATTAAGTTCCCTCAGGGCGACATACCAAGTCTTATGAACTATTTATCTAGGCTCTCGAATCTGCTTTCCTTCCACCAGCTCCTTAATATAAGCTTCAAGTCCAGTACCCCTATATATATGTACTTCTTCTATTCTTCGACTCAATTTCCTTAAGAGCAACCTCAACTGTTGTCTTAAGCTATAGAATTGCTGCAAACGTTTCCACTAATTCCTTCATAGTGCTTCCCAATTAAGGTCAACCTTCTAGATGAGCTCTTCCTCGGTCCATATTCTACAAGGTAACTGTGCCCTGTAGAGGGTCTATTCGTGAAGCAAGTAACTCTGTTTAGATTCCAATCCTTTATAATCATATCAATTGTTCCAACGAGATATGGGATTAAGACTTTTTGCTCGAATTTCTGACGGTACGGAGCGTTCTAGGGTAAGGTATTAGAGAATCACTTTAGGAGAGGTTTGAAAATTTAGAGAGGAATAACACCGACGCTTACGATCGGGGATGATTATGCAGACTTTCTTTGTCTACAATCTGCTACATGTCTATCACTTCGTTGTAATTGGATCTCAAGTGATTTAACACATTAGATTTCTTGTAGCTGATCTTCTATTCTTCTTAGTACATCTTTTGGAGCAATACCATCCTTTAAGTTCGACCATGAGTTCTTCCCATGAATTCTTCATTATTATCGACCGCATCGATTCGAACAAGTTTAGGACTTTATCAAGGTGCTCGCTAGCACAAGAAGGTTAACTACCATAATAACTTATCGTATAGTTCGAGATCGTATTCTACTTCAGATCTTCGCGCTCGAATCACGAACTTATCACTAAAATAGTAGAGATCTCCGAGTAGAGATAACTTACAAGGTTTTAAAGTTTTCCGCATCGGCTATCATGCGTTTCCAAAGATGAGGGTTATGCTAGAGGGCTTAAGGTGAGTAGCACTACTCGTTATGAGAATAAATCGAGAACAGAGGATGAGTGGAAAGATCGAGGATCCAAAGAAATTGTAAGTTCAGATTTTTGTCTTGAATCTTGAAGGTTAGCTTTTCTCAGCAATTAACCCTGGCACTTGGATCTTTATCTCCGGAGAATCTAGATTTTAGAAGGAGGTTTCATTTCCTATATATTCTGGCGCTCAGAACTTTATCAACAGCACGCTCAGTTAAAATCAGGGTCAAAATAGTTCAACCTAAGTTTCGTGTGAAGATTGTCATTAGGGGACTAACGGTTGAAGATGATGAAAGATTTCATGAGCGTAGTATTAAGAAAGGTGATTATCAATCACAATCGGAGCTGATATTAAGAATATTCATTTGAGTTAGGTGGTTCCATTACAATGAATAGGTAGAGAGAAGTCATATTCCTCAAAGGCTTTGAGAAAATGATTAGAGGAATTCTAGAATCCGAAAGATTCTATGAAGTGTGAACTACTAAGAAAGAAAGAAGTGACAAGTCTTCTATGTCATTAACCACAAGAGGCGTTTCTCGGAAATTTATTACTCCGGTATGTTCTCCGTTGCACAAGCCTTGTTATGGAGTCTCCCACTATGTCTGGAAAACTTTGACGAATTCAATGTTGGGTAGGAAGGAATTTTCAGGCATCGCTAAAAATAGTATGGCTAAAGTACACGCACAACGAGGTGAAGTGCCATACTCAGCACGAGACCAGTTGAGTTTGAGAACATCATTTAATGAACTTCAGAGTCTGATGGTCATATCATTATAATTCCAATAGGAGAGTAGAATAAAAGAAAAGAGAAGAAGAGAAAGGAATAGTTACTGCAACATCGTCCTTGGTAGCTCTTCAAGTGTCAAATGGTTTTGCCCAGCACGAAAATTTTGGAATATATAATCATTTAGTATATGTTGGATATTTGTGCTTAAATCTTGTATTTATTAGTTTCTTGTGTGTTATACTTTGATATTGGTTTACATGACAGGGCCCACCAGAATTCAGGTGTACCTGTAAATTCACCATTACGTATGCACCCGTAATCGTCAATTTACCTCACACTATCATTCTAGTTATTCCCATCATAAGTTCTGATTTTGTGTAATTAGGTTTTTGAGTTACAATTCCCATTTGGTCATCATCTGCAATTAAGCACACTTAGATTCTAATTATGCTAACAATCTTGCTAACCTAACAATTGTGTCAAAGTACAGTTTCAACAAATCAAGCAATAAGTGAGCATTCAGGTACATACTATTCTAGGCAGCAGATCAAACAAAAGGCATCATGGGTTACTATCCTATCAGTGCATTCCAACAAGCATCATCATACAAATGAAGCATATAAGCAAGTATCATCATTCTAACAAGTATCATTATAACAGTTGTCTCATGTAACGACACAAGCCGTATCGAGTGTATAGCTAACAGCAGTTGTTTCATATAGTGACAAAAGTCAACTCTGCAATCAGATAAGTATATCTCCAAAATTTAAGTCCCAATATATATGCACACCTAGGGTTTCTAACATTCTTTGTACTTGATGTTCAGTGGTCCTATTAGTTGTAACACCCGGAAAATTTTCTAAGCGAGTCAAGTAATAATAATGGGCTCGGACGAAAACCATTTAATAAATATAAAATGGATGTGGGTATTACACCGAGTTAACCCTTCGGGTCACGGGTTTAACGCAACGCCAGACATATATATAGATGGATCAGCTGAGCAACTCTCATTTTCACTCAAACGCCAAATTCTAGAGAGAGAAAATGTAGAGAGAGAAAGTGTCGGATCGAAGCTCGGTTGGTCAAGGATCGAAGGCTGGTGTTTGTGGACTCCTAAACTACAAGAATCAAGGTAAGAAACGTAGCTAAATTGCTCCATTTGGTGAAAAACCTGGGTTTGGGTTTTAGGGGTTTTAAAAGTGACAAAAATCGCCCAAAAACGCACGTTTTAGAGTAATAAAACATGTAAGAAGCTTAGATTTAGGTTCCTGGATGATAACCCAAGGTTTGGGTGTAAAAGATCGAAGTTTTGGGTTAAAAATGGGTTGGTTCGTAATTTTCAGCTCGTCCAGCGAACCTATGTATTCGTCCAGCGAATCTAGTAGTGAACCTAGCAGTGAACCTAGCAGTGAACCTAGCAGAGAACCTATCAGCGAACCTATAGGTTCTCTGGTAGATTCGCTGACATTGTCATCCAACGAAAGTTAGGCGAAACTGGCAGCAAAGATGCTAGAGAACCTATCAGCGAACCTATCAGCGAACCTATCAGCGAACCTAGCAGCGAATCTAGGCAGAAATTAACTCCTTTGAGTGTTAACTTATCTGCAGGTGGTGTAGTGCAACCCTATCTTTTAAAGCTTGATTGAGAAGCTACTCTCAAGTACAGGTGAGTTCTAGGACCCCTCTTTTACTTGTTTTAAACGGTTTTGGGGCTGGAACGCATATAAACCTGTCAATTGAAATGTGTATGTATGACCCATTTGGGTGTAATCATGTGTAGTATGTGTATGGCACGAATGTGGACTGATGATGTAGGCTATATATGTATGATGCCATGTATGATAATGTACGATTGATATGTGTGTGTTCCTTACGATGACGTATGTGTATCCTAGATTCTGTAAGTGCCTGCAGATGACTGATGATGTAGGCTACGTACGTATGATGTCATGTATGATAATGTACGATCGATATGTGTGTGTTCCTTATAATGATGTATGTGTATCTTTCTATGACTTTACGTATGATGACAATGAACGAACAAAGTATTATGTAACGTAAAGTGGAAGATATAGAAAGAGGAACATGATGATGAATGCATGTATTAATGAACGAATGAGTGGGTGAAACGATGATGAATACATGCATTAACGAACAAACGAATTATGTCTTGCAAACATTGAATAAGTCGATTGGTCTTTCTTGGTGATTGGCCATGGTCATGGTACCTCTACCGCTTACCTACTAGTACTGTGGCATACGCTTAGATTCACGGCCCAGTAGCTGAGGCTACTGTGGCATACGCTATGATTCATGGCCCAGTAGCTAAGACTGATCGGGGTATATCATATGGTATTGGTACAAAAGAATTCAATGTGCAAGTAAGGATGAATGGGATCCTTGTCATTCGACCACAATAATCATAGCCGAATGTTACGAAGTGGGTAAAGCCTGAAAGGATCCATATGAGAAGTTAAAGATAACGATGTATTAACGAATGAATGAATTAGTGATAAGATGATGAATACATGCATTAATGAACGAACGAATTAAGTCTTGCAAGCATTGAATAAGTCGATTGGTCTTTCTTTGTGATTGACCATGGTCATGGTACCTCTACCGCTTACCTACTAGTACTGTGGCATACGCTTAGATTCACGGCCCAGTAGCCAAGGCTACTGTGGCATACGCTATGATTCATGGCCCAGTAGCTAAGACTGATCGAGGTGCATATGGTATTGGTACAAAAGAATTCAATGTGCAAGTAAGGATGAACGGGATCCTTGTCATTCGACCACAGTAATCATAGCCGAGTGCCATGAAGTGGGTAAGCCTGGCAGGATCCATACGAGAAGTTAAAGATGATGATGTATAATGAATGATGAAGATAATAACGAATATTATCTCTATGTACGTATGATCATGTGAAAGAATGGTTTCTAATGGAAATGTAATATGTTTATTATAAAACTAGAACTCACTCAGCAACGCTGACTTTTATGTGTCTCCAGTTGGTAGGTAGTGTTGCTGGGGATGGTACGAGGCGGCTACTCAGCTCTTTTGGGATGGCGTTCTTTTGTTAATGTTTTTGTATTGTAATGCAAACAAACGATATTTTGTAATGAGTGTTGTATTACTTTGCAAAAGCATTTATATTAAAATGAAAAAGGTCTTTTACTGATTCCGCTGCGATGATTTAAATAAGAGCATGATTTATGTGCGATGATAGACCAGTTGTGAGGTGCCCGGGAGCGGGGCCTTACAAGTTGGTATCAGAGCAAAAGTTTAAGTAAAATGGGTAAATTTTCAAAATAAACCTAAACTTAAACTGAGAATGGGACAGAAAGAAAGAGAATGCCATCTGAGTAGTTGCGTGCCATCAGGTATTTTCTTAAAGATTAACTGGTATTATGTGCGTATGTGATGTGATTTATGTGTACTGTTAGATTTAGATACTAATGTAGTCAGGACAGGTAATGCTCGGGGTGCGAAGAGTAGAGTAAGTGGCTAATCACAACTGGCCACTGTAATTAGGGACTTACTATACTTAACATAAACTGAGCTATTTCCTTGAATGACCGTGTTAGTATTTGAACCTTTCAGTGTGTGATAGAAGATGGTCGGTGGTAGATCATCTAAAGCCCCACGTAGTGGAGGCGGTGGCGGAAGTGGCGCGGAACCACGAGCCACAAGAGGAAGATCTAGACTAGAGAAGAAGGTTCCTGAAGAACCTGATACTACTCCTCCGGAGGGAGTGGATGAGAGTGTGGATTTGAGGGCCTCGGTAAAAGAGGCAGTGGTCGAGGAGGTGCACCAGGTCATGCAGACGATTTTACCGTCTGTGGTGACCGAAGTGATAAAGGTTGTACGCGAAGATGAGAGGCGAGGGAGGAATCGATCCTCAGGGAGACAGCAACGACAAGAGACGGAAACAGTTCTTTCTGATGATGAAGAGGAAGAGGAGGAGGAGTCAGTGCCTGAGACAACACGGGGTTGTAATTACGGGGCGTTTATGAGGTGAAAGCCCCCTACTTTTGATGGCTCTAGCACTGCTACTGATGCTCACCAATGGGTGAGAGAGATGGAGGCTGTCCTCGACATTAGTGATTGCAGGGAGGACAAGAAGGTGAAGTTTTCTACCCACTCTTTTACGGGTTCGGCTTTATGCTGGTGGGACAATATCATCCAAGCCGAGAGTAGCAGGGCCATCGGAAGAATGAAGTGGGCCGAGTTGAAAAGACTGGTGATCGAGGAGTTCAGTCCTCATCGGGAGATGGATAAAGTTGAGAGAGAGTTACTGCAGTTGGAGGCGGGGACGATGACCCACCAACAGTATACCACTAAGTTTAACGAGATGGCGAGAATGGTACCGGATCAGGTGACGCCGGTGTCTCGAAAGATCAACCGGTATATCGAGGGGTTGCCTGCCAACATCCGCACACACTTGATTGCTGCCCGACCGAGTACTTTTAGGTCGGCAGTGGATTTGGCGGGGCGATTGTATGATGAGAGGGCTAGGGTGGTGAAGGCTGAAGGTGGTAAGAAGGGCAGTGGTGAGAAAGGTTGGCAGGGGAAGAGGTTTGGTTGAGGTGATACTTCGACGAGCAACAAGAAGGAAAGGGTGGGCGACCACCGTGTGGTCATGTCGGGAGCAGGGTTGAGGAAGTGTGGCCAATGTGGAAGGGAGCACTCGGGGGAGTGCAAGTGGGGATCCAACATCTGTTTCAGATGCGGGAAAGAAGGGCATATGTCAACGGATTGCCGGGCAGGCAAATGTTTTAACTATGGAGAAAGTGGTCATATGAGCAGGGACTGCAAGAAGCCAAGGGCTAAGGGCTCAGGGGTGAAGAAGACGGGAGGAGAAGCACCGAGGGCAAAGGCCAGGGCGTTCATGATGACGCAAGAGGAGGCTAGAACGGACCCTGACGTTGTGTCCAGTACGTTCCTGATAAACCAAATTTTAGCCTCTGTATTATTTGATTCGGGTGCCAGTAGGAGTTTTATTTCTACTACCTTCTGTGCTAAACTGCATGTTAGGAGTAAATGTCTTGATGAGTCCTTTGATGTAGAAACTGCTATTGGTAAATCCACTAAGGTTACGGACGTAATAGAGGACTGTGCCGTAGAATTAGAAGGCCATAGATTTGCTGCCAAGTTACATGTGATGCCCCTAGGAGGATTTGATGTAGTATTTGGGATGGATTGGTTAGCAACCTACGAAGCGAATATCGTGTGCCGAAAGAAGATGATTAGGCTGACGGCGACTGACGGAAGTCCGGTGACAATATATGGCGATCGAGTTACGACGATTCCAAAGGTGATCTCGATGGCGGTGGCGGGAAAGTGTATGAGGCGCGGATGTAGCGCCTACTTATGTTATGTAAAGAATGTAGAGACGTCAACACCACAATTATCCGATGTACCAGTTGTACGTGACTTTCCAGATGTGTTTCCCGAAGACTTATCGGGATTGCCACCTGACCGAGAGATCGAGTTCCAGATCGACTTGATACCCGGTGCCCAGCCCGTCGCCAAGGCACGGTATCGCTTGGCTCCGACGGAAATGAAAGAGTTAATGGAGCAGTTGCAAGAACTGCTAGATAAGGGGTTCATTAGGCCGAGCATCTCACCGTGGGGTGCTCCGGTCCTGTTCGTAAAGAAGAAGGATGGTAGTATGAGGATGTGCATCGACTACTGCGAGCTGAATAAGTTGACGGTGAAGAACAGATACCCCTTGCCGAGAATCGATAACTTGTTTGATCAACTTCAGGGTGCTAGTTGGTTTTCACGAATAGACCTTCGATCGGGCTACCATCAACTGAAGGTGAAGGAGCAGGATATCCCTAAAACAGCCTTTCGTACGCGCTATGGTCACTACGAGTTTCTTGTCATGTCTTTTGGTTTGACCAATGTGCTGGCTGCTTATATGGATTTGATGAACCGAGTGTGTCGGCCGATGTTGGATAAATCAGTGATCGTGTTTATTGATAACATCCTGATTTATTCAAAAAGCGAGACAGAGCATGCCGGCCACATTCGAGAAGTATTGGAAACGTTGAGAAGAGAGAAATTGTACGCCAAGTTCTCCAAGTGTGCTTTTTGGCTACGCGAGGTGCAATTTCTGGGTCACGTAGTAAATGCAGAAGGAATAATGGTGGACCCAGCAAAGGTTGAGGCCGTGATGCAATGGAAGTCACCAAAGACGCCATCCGAGATTCGCAGCTTCTTGGGATTGGCGGGCTACTATAGGAGATTTATTCAAGACTTTTCAAAGATAGCATCACCTTTGACAAAATTGACTCGCAAGGATGTAAAGTTCGTGTGGGGTCAAGAACAGGAGGATGCTTTTGAGGAATTGAATACGAGACTGACATAAGCTCCTGTCTTGACATTGCCCGAGGGAAATGAAGACTTAGTGGTCTATTCGGATGCATCCTATTCTGGGCTAGGTTGCGTATTGATGCAACGTGGAAAGGTAATAGCCTATGCATCTCGACAACTGAAGACCCACGAAGTCAACTATCCCACACACGATCTAGAACTAGCTGCGGTGGTTTTCGCGTTGAAGATTTGGCGGCACTATCTATACGGGACGAAGTGCACCATCTTCACGGACCATAAGAGCTTGAAGTACTTCTTCGAGCAGAAGGATCTAAACATGAGGTAGAGGCGGTGGTTGGAGCTGATAAAAGATTATGATTGTGAGATCCATTACCACCCGGGCAAAAGCCAATGTGGTGGCTGATGCCCTTAGCCGGAAGGAAAGGCCCGAGCCGATTCGGGTGAAGGCTTATCAGCTGATTATGACCTCTAACGTGATGACACAGGTTAAGGAGTTCCAAGACGAGGCTTTGAAAGAAGATCGTCTTAACCCCGAAAGGATGAGAGGTCTAGTTACAGAACTGGGTGAGAACACTCTTGGTGTTAAGACCCGATTTGGGAGAATGTGGATTCCTTGGTACGGGGATCTACGTGGAAAGATCATGGATAAGGCCCATAAGACTCGATATTCCATTCACCCCGGTGCTACCAAGATGTACCAAGACATGAAGAAAGACTATTGGTGGCCGGGCATGAAGCGTGATGTGGTGGAATATGTGAGTAAGTGCCTGACTTGTTTACAAGTAAAGGCAGAGCACAAGAAACCTTACGGGAAGATCCAACCGTTGGATATACCCGAGTGGAAGTGGGAGCTCATCACCATGGATTTCATCACGAAACTACCACGTACCCCGAAAGGGTATGATGCTATATGGGTGATAGTCGATCGATTGGCGATGTCACACCCTCAATTTCCACGAACGGGGTTTTACCGCTAGGCGTGTGACATACCAGGATCTCAGACACAGTCATATCGAACGACACTATATGAATTTAAAGCATACATTTGACTTCATTCAAAAGAACATAAACAAAGTTTACAAAATGCGGAAGCGTTTACATAATTGGTGAATCCATTACGGTACTGTTACAATAATCATGTTTATACAAGATGTTCAATGCTGAAAATAAACTAGATGAATGCATGTCCTGAGTGCATTTCCTGAAGCGTGCCTCAAAAGCTTATGCGTTCCTGTGGCCTGAGAAAACATGCTAAAATGTGTCAACATAAAGTTGGTGAGTTCACAAGTTTAATCAACAATAAATGTATTCGTAAGCGTTTCCATGTTTTGCGTTTCAATGGTTTAGTACATAAAGCATATCGTTAGGTAGCTAGCCTATGTTCTTGTTACTTAGCGTTTCGAACCGAAGCTGACTGTTTACGTCCTATTGTGTTTCCACCACGTCTTAACCGACCGTGGCAATCGTTGTGTTCCGTCATGTCTCATCAGACCATGACAATGTGTTTCCTCCACGTCTTAACCGACCGTGGAAATCGTTGTGTTCTGTCATGTCTCATCAGACCATGACAATGTGTTTCCTGCACGTCTTAACTGACCATGGCAATCGTTGTGTTAGGTTAATTTGGCACCCGTTTGACCTCCAATCAAGCTAGCGCGACTAGCCCGGGCGGGGTTTGTCAGACCCAGTAGTACTACTCAAAATTACCTCGCTAATCCCATTACTAACGGTTCGAGCGTGTGAGGACATGAGTGTGTTTGCACTAACGTAACAAGCGATATCAATATTACTACAACCATTTATGTAAATTTGTTTTGCATGTTTTCTCCCCCAAACGGAAAGAGATGTAAAAAGGGGCCGTGAAACTCACAGATGATGTAGCAAGTGTGTAGGATGAAAGTTTCCCAAGTGTTGTTTACGATGCGCTGTCAAACACCTATTGACAGTTGTGTTAAGCGTTAATGTTGTATTTAGCGTTAATAGACATGTTTAGTCGGGTCGGGTCGCATGGGTTCGGTTGTGGGTGTCACACACACAAGCAGTCATAGACGTATTAGACTTCATGTAGACTTCAAATGAGTTGTTGATATTTGTAAACAGTTACGTTGTTTCGGGTTGAAAAGTATATGTCTGTTGATTGCGTTGACTTTAATCTTTGTGGTCAAGGAATGACATTTTTATTGTTGTGAACTTATCATCACACGATAGTCACTTCGCACACCAGAAGAGTTCACTCAAAATGACTCCAATCGCATAACAAGGCTAGACGCACGACTGGACACTTCATTCGCATGAATGGGCCTTCAATCGTACGAATCAACTTCCTTCGTCCGATTGAACCCTCCTTCGTGCGACTTAGCAGTCAATCGTACCACACATCACCCATCCGCCCGAATCAATATCCAATCGCACGAATGAGCCTTCATTCGTGCGGTTGGACATTCAGTCGGGTGATACTCAGTCGCATGCATTCATTCGGTCGACTCAATCGCACACATTCATTCGGTTGACTCAGTCGTACGGTTTCATTCGCACGTCTCACCCCAGTCGCCCCGATCAATCGCGCGAAGGGACCAGTCGCATAACTCAGTCGCGCGGTTGGCCCAGTCGCGTACTGCAGCAGGTCGCGACTGCAGGGTGGGTCGAACTGCCTTCGGCTGTTCCGTGCTCGGATTTCTCACAATCAGGACTTCCAAAAACACTCTCCTAACATGTCTAAGTGAAATGCACACACTGATTGACCTCACACGCACCCCACGACCGCATGCATTCGGGTTGAACCCGAACACCCGAATCCCATACTTGCAGCAGTGAAACGGGTGATGAAACGGGTGATAAAACGGGTGAAAATGGTCGCCTACCTGCTGGGGACGTGATTTCTCAGCTGTTGCGTGGTTTAGCCGGCGAAAACGGGCTCAATCGGGTGGAATTCGGTGCTGGAGTGAAGAATCGAAGGTGTAGGGAGCGTAAGAGAGAAAGAGCAGATTGTGTGGGTGTTTGGGGCTGGTGGGTGGGTATTTATACCCAGCCCCAGTTTGCCAATTTGGCAGGTTTAGTCCCTGCACTTAGGTACCGAGTTCCCGGATTTGTTTCGGTTGATAACGACGTAGATGAGCGAGCTCTATTAATTAATAGGATTCCTTAGGTAATCTCGTTTATGTGAATCCTCTACAAACACCCGCGTTAGTATTATATCATAATTCGTTTAACGATGTCTGTGGCGTTGTTTGTATACGTTTCGAGTATTTGCGAGTACGGGTCAATGTTAACGACAACAGTTTGAAAAATGTTAATCTGAAATTACGGGGTGTCACAGACGAAGAGTGCCCACTTCCTACCGATCCGCGAGACGTATTCATCTGAAAGATTGGCGGATCTATTCATCAAAGAAATTGTAGCCCGTCATGGTGTACCGGTGTCCATTGTGTCTGATTGTGACACCCAGTTTACCTCCATGTTTTGGAAGAGATTTCATGATGCAATGGGGACGAGGCTACACATTAGCACGGCATATCACCCTTAAACAGACGGTCAGTCCGAGAGGACGATCCAGACACTCGAAGACATGCTTTGGGCGTGCGTGATCGATTTCGGAGGAAGTTGGGACGACCACCTGCCGTTAGCAGAATTCTCGTACAATAACAGTTATCATGCCAGCATTGGCATGCCACCCTACGAGATGTTGTACGGTAGGAAATGTAGGGCGCCCGTATGTTGGGGAGACATTGGGCAGAGGGAACTGGGAGGTGTCGAGGTAGTTGAAGCAACGATTGAGAAGTTAGAAAAGATCAAAGCCTTCATGAAGGCGGCGAAAGATAGACAAAAGTCGTATGCTGACAAGAGGCGAAGACCGATAGAGTTCAAGGTTGGTGACCGAGTCATGTTGAAGGTCTCACCTTGGAAAGGGATCATTCGGTTCCGAAAGCGGGGTAAACTGAGCCCGCGGTATATAGGCCCTTTCTGAATCATTGCCCGTGTGGGAGAGGTGGCCTATAGGTTGGAACTACCAAATGAGTTGAGTGGAATTCACCCAACCTTCCACGTATCTCATCTGAGAAAATGTTTAGCCGATGAGGATATGATTGTTCCACTGGAGGATATCAAAGTAGACGAACGACTCAATTATGTGGAGCAACCAGTGGCAATCATCGACAGAAAAGAGAAGCGGCTAAGAAATAAAGTGGTTCCTCTTGTGCGTGTACAGTGGAAGCACAGGAAGGGATCTGAGTCTACGTGGGAGACTGAGGAAGAGATGAGACAACATTACCCACGTCTGTTCGATGAATAACAGGTTTCGGGGACGAAACCTAAATAAGGGGGTGGACTTGTAACACCCGGAAAATTTTCTAAGCGAGTCAAGTAATAATAATGGGCTCGGACGAAAACCATTTAATAAATATAAAATGGTTGTGGGTATTACACCGAGTTAACCCTTAGGGTCACGGGTTTTAACGAGTTTAAGGTCCCGGGAACGTCAGACATATATATAGATGGATCAGCTGAGCAACTCTCATTTTCACTCAAATGCCAAATTCTAGAGAGAGAAAGTGTAGAGAGAGAAAGTGTAGAGAGAGAAAGTGTCGGATCGAAGCTCGGTTGATCAAGGATCGAAGGCTGGTGTTTGTGGACTCCTAAACTACAAGAATCAAGGTAAGAAACGTAGCTAAATTGCTCCATTTGGTGAAAAACCCGGGTTTGGGTTTTTGGGGTTTTAAAAGTGACAAAAATCGCCCAAAAACGCACGTTTTAGAGTAATAAAACATGTAAGAAGCTTAGATTTAGGTTCCTGGGATAACCCAAGGTTTGGGTGTAAAAGATCGAAGTTTTGGGTTAAAAATGGGTTGGTTCGTAATTTTCAGCTCGTCCAGCGAACCTATGTATTCGTCCAGCGAATCTAGTAGTGAACCTAGCAGTGAACCTAGCAGAGAACCTATCAGCGAACCTATAGGTTCTCTGGTAGATTCGCTGACATTGTCATCCAACGAAAGTTGGGCGAAACTGGCAGCAAAGATGCTAGAGAACCTATCAGCGAACCTACCAGCGAACCTATCAGCGAACCTATCAGCGAACCTATCAGCGAACCTATCAGCGAACCTAGCAGCGAATCTAGGCAGAAATTAACTCCTTTGAGTGTTAACTTATCTTCAGGTGGTGTAGTGCAACCCTATCTTTTAAAGCTTGATTGAGAAGCTACTCTCAAGTACAGGTGAGTTCTAGGACCCCTCTTTTACTTGTTTTAAACGGTTTTGGGGCTGGAACGCATATAAACCTGTCAATTGAAATGTGTATGTATGACCCATTTGGGTGTAATCATATGTAGTGTGTGTATGGCACGAATGTGGACTGATGATGTAAGCTATATATGTATGATGCCATGTATGATAATGTACGATTGATATGTGTGTGTTCCTTACGATGACGTATGTGTATCCTAGATTCTGTAAGTGCCTGTAGATGATTGATGATGTAGGCTACGTATGTATGATGTCATGTATGATAATGTACGATCGATATGTGTGTGTTCCTTACAATGATGTATGTGTATCTTTCTATGACTTTACGTATGATGACAATACAAAGTATTATGTAACGTAAAGTGGAAGATAAAGAAAGAGGAACATGATGATGAATGCATGTATTAATGAACGAATGAGTGGGTGAAACGATGATGAATACATGCATTAACGAACAAACGAATTAAGTCTTGCAAGCATTGAATAAGTCGATTGGTCTTTCTTGGTGATTGGCCATGGTCATGGTACCTCTACCGCTTACCTACTAGTACTGTGGCATACGCTTAGATTCACGGCCCAGTAGCTGAGGCTACTGTGGCATACGCTATGATTCATGGCCCAGTTGCTAAGACTGATCGGGGTATAGCATATGGTATTGGTACAAAAGAATTCAATATGCAAGTAAGGATGAACGGGATCCTTGTCATTCGACCACAATAATCATAGCCGAATGTTACGAAGTGGGTAAAGCCTGACAGGATCCATATGAGAAGTTAAAGATAACGATGTATTAACGAATGAATGAATTAGTGATAAGATGATGAATACATGCATTAATAAACGAACGAATTAAGTCTTGCAAGCATTGAATAAGTCGATTGGTCTTTCTTTGTGATTGACCATGGTCATGGTACCTCTACCGCTTACCTACTAGTACTGTGGCATACGCTTAGATTCACGGCCCAGTAGCCAAGGCTACTGTGGCATACGCTATGATTCATGGCCCAGTAGCTAAGACTGATCGGGGTATAGCATATGGTATTGGTACAAAAGAATTCAATGTGCAAGTAAGGATGAACGGGATCCTTGTCATTCGACCACAGTAATCATAATCGAGTGCCATGAAGTGGGTAAGCCTGGCAGGATCCATATGAGAAGTTAAAGATGATGATGTATAATGAATGATGAAGATAATAACAAATATTATCTCTGTGTATGTATGATCATGTGAAAGAATGGTTTCTAATGGAAATGTAATATGTTTATTATAAAACTAGAACTCACTCAGCAACGCTGACTTTTTATGTGTCTCCAGTTGGCAGGTAGTGTTGCTGGGGATGGTACGAGGCGGCTACTCAGCTCTTTTGGGATGGCGTTCTTTTGTTAATGTTTTTGTATTGTAATGCAAACAAACGATATTTTGTAATGAGTGTTGTATTACTTTGCAAAAGCATTTATATTAAAATGAAAAAGGTCTTTTACTGATTCCGCTGCGATGATTTAAATAAGAGCATGATTTATGTGCGATGATAGACCAGCTATGAGGTGCCCGGGAACGGGGCCTTACATTAATCCACTCCAGAAGGTTCCATACCTTCCTGGTTTGCTCGGGTGCACCTATCATAGGTAATACCCTAATGTATCAAGGTTTCTTATAGGGTAGAGAATTCTTAATGGGATATATATATAATCCTTAAGGTATACAGGTTAAAGATGGGAGTTCTTAAGGGAACCTATTCTTGCTGCAAACTTTGAATCACTAGATTATGGAAATGACCTACCAGGCTGGTCCTATTTATGGTTACAGCTTAGGTATTGCAAAGCAAACCCACATTTCTACACCTTGGTTCAACAAAGCTCGGAAGAATTATCTTACTAAGGTGGTCCTATGGGGTTCATATGGTTGTAGTTTAGGTCTCGCGAAGCAGGCCTACTTCTCTACAACCTTTGGCTCTGATACCAATCTATCACACCCCGGGCCCAGAGAGGTGGGACGTAACGATCAGTAAACAACAACCAAAATGCAGCGGAAACTAAATGGTTTATTACAAAGCGTCACATAATATTTACATTAAAATATTGGCCTTGTTTCAATTCACAAGGTGCCTCAATCTACAATCTATAGGTATCATGGTCAATCTCCTGGTCAATATTTCTTAAGGCTTCAGTAACTAAGGCTTCTAGGCTCAACTTTTGTCTTCAACCTCTACCCTCATATCTTGCTTCGGATTTGGGTAACTTCTATAGCTCAACTATTCTCCCTAGCTGTACCTAAAGACATGCTCAAAAAGATTTTGTGTCAACATAAAGTTGGTAAGTTCAAGTGCTTATAGTTTAAAAACAAATGTACTTAACAAAATCCTCATTTGATAAAAAGGAAAGAATCATAGTTTCAATATCGTGGGAGTGTCATAATCAACCCTGCACTTAGTCCTGGTTAGCCTCTTCTAAAGTTGTGTTTTAACGGTTAACCCCAAAGGGGAGAACTGAGCCCCAAACCAGTGCACCATACCTGCCCGGATGGTTCACCATAGTTTCTTAACAAAACCTGTCACATGCCACAAACGATCCCTCAGGATCTCAGTAGGGTACCTCCCTGTGGCGGGAGCCACTATGTGTGACACCCCGTAATTTCAGGTTAACACTATTTAAACCGTTGTCGTTATCGTTGTCACATACTCGTTATTACCCGAAACGCATACAAGCACCACCACCGACATCATTAAATAAATTATGATAAAATACTAACACGGGTGTTTGTAGAGGATTCACATAAACAGGGTTACTAAAGGAATCCTCTTAATTAACATAGCTCACCCATCTACATCGTTATCAACCGAAACAAATTTGGGAACACGATACCTAAGTACAGGGACCAAACTTGACAATTGCCAACTAGGGCTGGGTATAAATACCCATCCACCAGCCCAACACTTCACAATTTGCTCTCTTCTCTTCTGTCGCCTTCTTCTTCACCATTTCTTCATCCTAGCACCAAAATCACCTCGATTGAGCTCGTTTTCATCGGTTACACCACACAACAGCTGAGAAATCACGTTCCCAGCAGGTAGGCGACCTTGGTCATCCATTTTATTGCTCGTTTCTCTGCTGCAAACTTGGGGTTCGGGTGTTCGGGTTCAACCCGAATGCATGTGGTCGTGGGGGTGCGTGTGAGGTCAATCAGCATGTGCATTTCACTTAGGCTTGTTAGGAAAGTGTTTCTGGAAGTCCTGATTGTGTGAAAACCGAGCATAGAACAGCCGAAGGCTGTTCAGCCCGCCCAGTAGTCGCGATCTGCTGCAGTCCGCGACTGGGCTAGTCATGCGACTGGGCCAATCGTGCGACTGAGTGGTGCGACTGGGGCGAGACGTGCGATTGAATGCATGCGATTGAGAGTGTGTGCGATTGAGTCAACCGGATGAATGTGTGTGACTGAGTATCACACGACTGAAGGTCCAATCGTATGAATGAAGGTTCAGCCGTGCGATTGGCTGTTGAGTCGTGCGAATGGGTGATGTGTGGTACGACTGAATGCTAAGTCGCACGAGTGAGAGTTCAATCGTACGAGTGAGGTTGGTTCGTACGATTGAAGGCCCATTCGTGCGAATGAAGTGTCCAGTCGTGCGTCTAGCCTTGATATGCGATTGGAGTCATTGTGAGTGAATTCTCCTTGTGTGTGGTGTGCCTATCATGTGATGATATGGTAACAATCAACAAAGTGTCATTTCTTGGCCACAAAGATTAAAGTCAACGCAATCAACAAGCACATACTTTCTCAACATAAAATAACCTAACCATCTACAACTATCGACAATCCATTTGGGGATCTACATGCAGTCTGATACGTGTATGCCTGCTTGTGTGTGTCACCCACGACCGAACCCATGCGACCCGACCCGACTACACATGTCTATTAACGCTAAACACAACATTTACGCTTAACATAACTATCAATAGGTGTTTGACAGCTCGTCGTAAACAACACTTGGGAGACCTTCATCCTACACACTTACTACATCATCTGTGAGTTTCACGGCCCCTATTTTACTCTCTTTCCTTTTGGGGGAGAAAACATGCAAACAGATTTACATAAATGGTTGTAGTATTATTGATATCGCTTGTTACGTTAGTGCAAACACACAACAGTCCTGACACACTCGAACCGTTAGTAATGAGATTAGCGAGGTAATTCTGAGTAGTACTACTGGGTCTGACAAACCCCGTCCGGCTAGTCGCGCTAGCTTGATTGGAGGTCAAACGGGTGCTTTATTGACCTAACATTTGTCACTGTCTGGTGAGACGTGATGGGGATACAACAAACATATAGGACATAAACAGTCAGCTTCGGTTCGAAACGCTAAGTAACATGAACATAGGCTAGCTACCTAACGATATGCTCTATATACTAAACCATTGAAACGCAAACCATTGAAACGCTTTTGAACACATTATTGTTGATAAACCTGTGAACTCACCAACTTTATATTGACATATTTTAGCATGTTTTCTCAGGTCACAGGAACGCATAAGCTCATGATGCACGCTACAGGAAACGCACTCAGGACATGCATTCATCTACTTTATTTTCTGCATTGAACATTTTGTCTAGACTTGGCTCTTGTAACCGTCATGTAATGGATTTACAAATTATGTACACGCTTCCGCACTGTTGTAAACTTTGTTTATGTTCTTTTGAATGAAGTCAAATGTTTATTTTAAATTCATATAGTGTCGTTTGATATAACTGTGTCTGAGATCCTGGTATGTCACACGCCTAACAGTAAAACCCCGTTCGTGGAAATTGAGGGTGTGACAGACTGGTATCAGAGCCACAGGTTATAGAGAACTAGGGTTGCATTGCATCTAGACTATAGCCTTAGACACAACACTAGTATTGCACAGACACTTTTACATGATTACAACTGTTGTGCGAACAACCTTCTGGTGTACTGACACTACACTGCTGAGCAAACATAACATTATTGGTATGACACGTGTATCGTTACCGACTGACAGAGGGGCGGAGAATCCCGCTCGCTCACCACCAACGCTTACACTTGATCCTTCACTCTCGGAGTGGAAGCAACGACGAATTGAACCAAACATTTCCACGATTGGAACACGAAACTCTTTTCTAACACACCCGACAAGCTTAATGATGACAAACAAAGAGAACAACACCTCACTCTTCTAACTCTCTCACACTTGTTACCATTCCCAACATATCCTATCCTCTACACTAGTCCGAGCAGTTAATGAGGAACAACTAAGATATTCAAGTCTATTGGAGAATTGGAATTAGACATTCAAACACCTAGAACTTCGAAGGGAAAAAGGCCAAATTGTCTTGATTCCCGTTGTTATCTTAACCGAATCTCTTGTACAACCTTAGTACAACCTTAGTTATTTGACTCTTGGTATAACAAATATATCTTTGATGCTTCTATCATTGATAACACTCGGTACTGGACAAGGTATGTTATCTCGAATAGGAGGAACCATGTGTGACCATGCAAAGCAAATTAGAATCACGGGTGCACACGTAATTGTAATTTGTCGTGCATGAAAATTCTGGCAACTCTATTGGGTGATAACGGCTATGATCAGTACAAATTCTCAATTCCATACTTAGAGGCATGAGACCCCGAATCCTCATAAAGCCTCACTATCGATATGCAAACAAACCCTTCATTCTCACTAGCATGATACAATTTATTATTGTCAATAATTATTATCCGGTTATTGACTAATATGTGTTGTGAATTGAAGAAATCATGTCTGGGAGAAGAGCTGGACGCGCGGGTGGATGAGGAAATATCACCCTGACTCAAGCCAAGCTGAATGCTATCATCAATGAGTGTGTGGCTGATGCGCTTGCAGCCTATTAGCAGGCCCGCAATCAGGACCAGAACGACCAGAATCCGAATCAAGGAGGTCCAACAGTCTGTACCTTCAAGATGTTTATGGATTGCAAGCCTTATTCTTTCAGCGGTTCTGAGGGTGCTGTCACACCGCTTCACTGGCTGGAGAAGCTCGAGTCAGTGTTTGCCATGTGCAACTGTCCTGATGGAAGTCGTGTCAAGTACGCCTCCGGCACACTGGAAGGACCAGCCCTGACGTGGTGGAACTCACAAGTCCAAACCTTAGGGCTTGGTGCTGCTAATGGTATGCCATGGGATGACTTCAAGATTCTGATGAAAGAAGAGTACTGCCCCAGGAGCGAAGTCCAGAAACTAGAGGTAGAGTTTTGGAACTTAAAGATGATTGGTTCTGACATTGAGGAATACACGACTCGTTCGCACGAGTTGGCTGCGTTATGTCCTCAGATGGTGACCCCGGCCTATAAACGGATTGAAAAGTACATTGATGGTCTTGCTCCTCAAATCCAAGCTAGTTTTATGGCCGCTGATCCTGTCACTATTCAGCAGGCTATCAGACTGGCTCACAAACTCACCGACCAGGCAGTGGCACAGGGCACCTTGCCTAAACGTGGCGCTGCTTCTGGTTCATCTAATCACAAAAGGAAATGGGATGGTAACAACAGCAAGTCTTCAAGCTCCAGCAACCCCCAGCAACAACAGACCAAAAAGTTTGACCCATCAAGAAGCTTCACCAACAGCAATCAGAACAGCAACAACAACTATGGTTAGGGATCGAGCAGCTACACGGGCAAGAATCCTAGGTGTAACCGGTGCAACTTCCATCATCATGGCCTATGTGATCGACTCCGTTGTCAGAGGTGTGGAAAGATGGGTCACGCAGCCAAAGACTGCAGGGGTGAACTAATGACTCAGCAACAACAACCCCAACAACAACGCCAGGGCGGAGTGACTAGAGGCTGCTATGAGTGTGGTAAGGAGTGCCACTACAGGAAGGATTGCCCGCAGCTGAAGGGTAGAAATAAGGGTAATAATGGGGGCAATGCTAAGGGTCGTGCATTCGTGATCGGTTCTGGCGAGGCAAGGGATGACCAGAATGTGGTTACTGGTACGTTTCCCCTGAATGGTTGTTTTGCTTCTATACTATTTGATACTGGAGCTGATAGGAGCTTTGTTTCCAACAAGTTCATTAAGTTCTTAGATGTAACCTTAGCTGTCGTGGAACCTAGTTATGTTATAGAATTAGCCGACGGAAAACTAATTGAGGCAACTCATATCGTTAAGGGGTGCAGACTAGGATTATGTGGTCATGAGATAGATATAGATCTGATGCCTGTCACACTTGGTAGCTTCGACGTAGTTGTGGGTATGGACTGGCTATCTAAGAATCAAGCTGAGATCATCTGTGGGGAGAAAATCATTCGCATACCACTTCCTAGTGGTGAAATTCTATCAGTTCAGGGCGAAAGGAGTGGCATGGTCTCTGGAATCGTCTCCTACATGAAAGCTCAGAAGTGTTTGTGTAGGGGTCATACCGTTTTCCTAGCCATGGTCACTGAAAAAGAAACTGAGGAAAAGAAAATTGAAGACATCCTTGTTGTAGGTGATTATCCTGAGGTTTTCCCTGAAGACCTACCCGGTCTCCCACCGCATCACCAAGTCGAGTTCCAACTTGATTTGGTACCGGGAGCCGCCCCTGTCGCGAGAGCACCGTACAGATTAGCTCCAAGGGAACTGCAAGAGCTGTCTACGCAATTGCAGGAACTATTGGATAAAGGATTTATCAGACCTAGCTCATCACCGTGGGGAGCCCCAGTTCTGTTTGCCAAGAAGAAGGACGGAACTTTCCGCATGTGTATCGATTACAGAGAATTGAACAAAGCAACGATTAAGAATCGTTATCCTCTCCCGCGCATTGATGATCTGTTCGATCAACTACAAGGGTCGAGTTTCTATTCCAAGATAGACCTAAGATCGGGTTATCATCAACTCAGGATACGAGAAGAAGACATTTCAAAGACTGCTTTCAGAATGAGGTATGGCCACTACGAGTTCTTGGTTATGCCATTCGGGTTGACCAATGCACCAGCGGTTTTCATGGACCTAATGAACCGAGTGTGCAAACCCTATCTAGACAAGTTCGTCATTGTCTTCATCGATGACATCCTTATTTACTCAAGGAATAAGGAAGAACACGAAGAGCACCTTAGACTGATTCTGGAGCTGCTGAGACGAGAACAGTTGTATGTAAAATTTTCAAAGTGTGACTTCTGGATACGAGATGTCCATTTCTTGGGTCATGTGGTCAATGAGAATGGGATACACGTCGACCCGGCAAAGATAGAAGCCATCAAGAACTGGGTTACGCCTAAGACTCCGACCGAGGTACGACAGTTTCTCGGGTTGGCTGGCTATTATCGATGGTTCATTGAAGGGTTCTCAAAGATTGCTCAACCTCTCACCGCATTAACTCATAAAGGCACTACGTACGATTGGGGTGATAAACAAGAATCTGCATTCCAGGTCCTGAAGCAGAAACTCTGTACAGCACCGATTCTATCCCTTCCTGAGGGAACTGATGATTTTGTAGTTTACTGTGATGCTTCTATACAAGGCCTCGGTTGCATGCTAATGCAACGCAATAAGGTGATTGCCTATGCATCCCGACAATTGAAGATACACGAGAAAAACTACACGACACATGACCTAGAGCTTGGAGCAGTCGTGTTTGCACTCAAGATATGGAGACACTACTTGTACGGTACCAAGTGCACCATCTACACCGATCACAAGAGTCTCCAGCACATCTTTGAACAGAAGGAGCTAAATATGAGACAACGCCGTTGGGTAGAGTTGTTAAACGACTATGACTGTACGATCAAGTATCATCCGGGCAAGGCCAATGTAGTAGCAGACGCCCTAAGCCGGAAGGAAACACTCAAGCCAAGACGAGTTTGAGCATTGCAACTCACCATTCACACCGGTTTACCCGATCAGATCCGCAATGCTCAACTTGAGGCGTTAAAAGAAGAGAACCTGAAGGCCGAATCGCTACGAGGCATGGAGAAGCAACTAGAAACCAAGTCTGACGAAATCCGTTACTTCGTGGATCGAACATGGGTTCCCTCGTATGGAGGCCTATGAGAACTGGTAATGGATGAAGCTCACAAATCACGGTACTCAATCCACCCAGGTTCAGACAAGATGTACCACGACCTGAAGGTTCTTTACTGGTGGCCAAACATGAAGGCCGATATCGCCACCTACATAAGCAGATGTTTGACCTGTTCTAAAGTTCAGGTGGAGTATCAATGACCCTCCGGACTACTTCAACAACCGGAAATTCCAGTATGGAAGTGGGAGCAGATATCAATGGATTTCATCACAAAACTGCCGAGAACTCCCAGCGGATGCGATACCATTTGGGTGATCATAGATCGTCTGACGAAGTCCGCACACTTCCTGGCAATCCGGGAGACTGACCGCCTAGAAATGTTAACTCGTATCTACCTCAGGGAAATAGTCTCTCGGCACGGTGTGCCAATTTCCATTATCTCTGACCGTGACGCTCGATTCACGTCACACTTCTGGCAGTCTTTAAAACGAGCATTGGGAACACGGTTGGATATGAGCACCGCTTATCACCCATAGACCGATGGCCAGAGTGAGCGTACGATCCAGACCTTGGAAGACATGTTACGTGCCTGCGTCATAGATTTCAGCAGCAGTTGGGAAACTCACTTACCGCTAGTTGAGTTTTCTTACAACAATAGCTATCACACATCGATCAAAGCTGCCCCATTTGAGGCACTGTATGGGCGTAAGTGCCGATCACCTATCTGTTAGGCGGAAGTTGGGGAAAGTCAACTCACCGGCCCTGAACTTGTGCACGAGACGACCGAGAAGATCATGCAGATTCGTAACCGTATGGCAGCAGCACGTGACCGACAGAAAAGTTACGCAGATAAGCGTCGCCAACCGTTGGAATTCCAGATAAGTGACAAGGTGCTTCTGAAGGTGTCACCATGGAAGGGTGCGATTCGTTTTGGAAAACATGGGAAACTAAGCCCTAGATACGTGGGGCCGTTTGAGATTGTCAAACGGGTAGGCCCCGTGGCCTATCAGTTGAACCTACCCGAAGAACTCAGTGGAGTACACAAGGTTGTTCAGCCCGCCCAGCAGTCGAGATCTGCTGCAGTCCGCGACTGGGCTAGTCATGCGACTGAGTCATGCGACTGGGCCAATCGTGCGACTGAGTGGTGCGACTGGGGCGAGACGTGCGATTGAATGCATGTGATTGAGAGAGTGTGCGATTGAGTTAACCGGATGAATGTGTGCGACTGAGTATCACACGACTGAAGGTCCAATCGTACGAATGAAGGTTCAGCCGTGCGATTGGCTGTTGAGTCGTGCGAATGGGTGATGTGTGGTACGACTGAATGCTAAGTCGCACGAGTGAGAGTTCAATCGTACGAGTGAGGTTGGTTCGTACGATTGAAGGCCCATTTGTGCGAATGAAGTGTCCAGTCGTGCGTCTAGCCTTGATATGCGATTGGAGTCATTGTGAGTGAATTCTCCTTGTGTGTGGTGTGCCTATCGTGTGATGATATGGTAACAATCAACAAAGTGTCATTTCTTGGCCACAAAGATTAAAGTCAACGCAATCAACAAGCACATACTTTCTCAACATAAAATAACCTAACCATCTACAACTATCGACAATCCATTTGGGGATCTACATGCAGTCTGATACGTGTATGCCTGCTTGTGTGTGTCACCCAACCCCGAACCCATGCGACCCGACCCGACTACACATGTCTATTAACGCTAAACACAACATTTACGCTTAACATAACTGTCAATAGGTGTTTGACAGCTCGTCGTAAACAACACTTGGGAGACCTTCATCCTACACACTTACTACATCATCTGTGTGTTTCACGGCCCCTATTTTACTCTCTTTTCTTTTAGGGGAGAAAACATGCAAACAGATTTACATAAATGGTTGTAGTATTATTGATATCGCTTGTTACGTTAGTGCAAACACACAACAGTCCTGACACACTCGAACCGTTAGTAATGGGATTAGCGAGGTAATTCTGAGTAGTACTACTGGGTCTGACAAACCCCGCTCGGGCTAGTCGCGCTAGCTTGATTGGAGGTCAAACGGGTGCTTTATTGACATAACATTTGTCACTGTCTGGTGAGACGTGACGGGGATACAACAAACATATAGGACGTAAACAGTCAGTTTCGGTTCGAAACGCTAAGTAACATGAACATAGGCTAGCTACCTAACGATATGCTCTATATACTAAACCATTGAAATGCAAACCATTAAAAAGCTTTCGAACACATTATTCTTGATAAACCTGTGAACTCACCAACATTATGTTGACACATTTTAGCATGTTTTCTCAGGTCACAGGAACGCATAAGCTCATGATGCACGCTACAGGAAACGCACTCAGGACATGCATTCGTCTACTTTATTTTCTGCATTGAACATTTTGTCTAGACTTGGCCCTTGTAACTGTCATGTAATGGATTTACAAATTATGTACACGCTTCCGCACTATTGTAAACTTTGTTTATGTTCTTTTGAATGAAGTCAAATGTTTATTTTAAATTCATATAGTGTCGTTCGATATAACTGTGTCTGAGATCCTGGTATGTCACACGCCTAACGGTAAAACCCTGTTCTTGGAAATTGAGGGTGTGACACTATTTGTGGGGGTTTTCCCAAATAGATCTATCCACATAAAACAAGCGGTTCACGAAAGAATTAATGATCATGATGTAAGTATCAGCAGGTAACCATAAATCCCACATACAATCATCAAGTAAAGCATAATTGTAGTTTATAAAACAACAGAGCATGTTTCATCCTAAAACAGTAGTAAAAAGGGATCACTAGAACTCACCTGGTGTCCTTAAATAATTCTGAGCTTGATAAAGAAAAAGAATGATCACCAACAAGCGATCCTAATTAGAACATATAAGATTCACGTTTAGAATTTGCACGATGTTATTACATGCGTGCGGTTGAGCTCTTTGGTTATCTTAAAGTTGGTGTTTAGTATCCTTATTATAACTTAGCTTCTCGTGTATTTGTTAATTGTTATGAATTAACTCGTGTACATTAGGTTAATTAATGCATTCAATAAAGAATTGAGTCTTAGCATGAAGAATGTAGAAAATCGATTTATGTCATGGATTCCAAATCTTTATAAATAACTTGCATTGGCGATGTAAGTATTATATAATGTTTCAAGCGAGGTTTATAATGTTCATGTTTATATCATATTTGTTAACTCGGTTGACGCTAAATAATCCAATTATTGATGATAGTTAACGATATTTTGTATAAGAAGAGTCTTACAATTAATATTTATTTCAAAAATACAATGAGATGACCGACAATTAATAACAACAAGATGATAGATTATTATAGCGTTTTAGGTCTTTTATCTTAAATAAAACGTATAGATGTCGGTTAACCTAAATATTCATTGCATAAATATACGAATGTACAATCGTATTTGTATGAATTACATCCCTAAGTCTTGTATGATTATATGTTACACGAAATAAACTTATTTGTATCATCTATTACAAATTATAACCATTTCCAAAAATGTAATGCTTCCTATATTTTATCTAGGTTTATTTCCACAACATAGCGTTGTTTTTTAAATCTCAAGTCCAAACCATCCATTTAAATCAAATAATTATAGCAAGTGACGTTCTTTTTTGTTTATAATTCACGTATTTTATAACTTATGCCTTTAATTATTTAGAGCTCAAATAACACGTATGCAAATTATATTTTAATTTCAAATGCGTTGCGCGTGCGATTTTACCTTCCACTCGGTTATATTTTCTAACCCACTCGTTTACGCCTTGAGTTAATCGCGTTCCCGTTTTGCTGACTGCTCGTTGACCCCGTTGATCCAAGCCTTACTTTGCCATCCTACACTTCCGTTACCAAAATCGACTACACTTCCACCATCAACATCATCGATCAACATCACTATCATTTTTGACGCTTACCGCCCTAACCGACACTAAACCGACTACTTTGACAGCTTCCAACCATCACCGCAGCCTATCCTATCATCCCAGCCACTTCGGGCAGCCTTCGAGTGCCCTAAATCAACTACCACCGACCGCCACAACCACGACAGCCAACACAACCACAACCGGTTCGAACTTCCGTCACCATGACCAATAACAACTACAAACACAGTCGCAGCCCACAACCGACACCCCTAACCACAGCCTACACACTGCCATCACCTTCACCATCACTGCTGCACAACCGTCGCCACCAACAGTCGGGTGTGGTGGCTGCTTTCTACCGCGACCATCACCACCATCGCGGCCATACACCGCTGTTGCAGCCACATCCATCATCACAGCCGCGAACCACAGCCAACCACACCAACTGCCTTCGGTACTAGCCACCACCCTTCGTTCCTGCTGAGTCTACACCCACGGCTGCGACCAACACAGCCACAAAACGCAGTTGTGTCGACCACCAACAGCACCTTCGACCAACCCTAGCTCCCGCCACTTTCAAACGACTGTAACTTTCAAACCGTTGCGAGTTAGAGGACGAGGCTATCACTATTGGAAAGATCTCGTCGAGAGGAAGAAGAGAATGGGTGGAACTTGCCGCCACTCACCGCCAGCCGCCAGCCGCCGGCTGCGGCGGCCGGAATCTCGCCTGAACCCTAGCCGCCACACCACCTTCTCTCTTGCATAACTTCCTCTTCGTTGCGAATCAGAAGAAACCACCACCTCCATCATGTTCGTATTTCCGAGGGCTTCGATTTGATATATGGCACTCGCCGGGGCGTCGCCAGAATGGCCGCCGGTGGCCGGAAAACGGCCGGAAGTTCGCCGGAGAAGGGAGGGTTGCGGCTCTCTCTCTCTATCAGCCTTATTTTGAATGTGTAAAACCCCTAAAATAGGGGAATAAGTTGCTTTTATACTAGGGTTAGATGATGGGTTCGAATACGGGTCGGTTCGTACACGTTCGATTAAGTTTCCGCGTAACGTTAAACATTTCTTTTCCCGTTAGATTCGGTTATCCAAAACGTTATAAATTTTCCAAGATTAATAATTTTATTGTATTAAGACATACCGAATAATTAAACGAGGTTGTAATTTGACGCGTATTTAACACGTTTAACGGTTTTACGCGTTTTTATCAAATGAGCGTTAATATTATCATTTTGGTATCAAAATATATGCAATTAAGTATTAAAATGATATTTAGTGTGCTAACTTCCCATGTTTGTCACGTTAAAACCTTATCTGACGCATTCTCGGGTTTGACTTGATCGTAACCCGGTTCACGTCACGGTCACGTTTCGTAACGCATTTATTCCGGACAACGTATCACTCACCAAATTTAATGTGTTATGATAATAAACAATGATTAGATGAATATTTACGGAGTTACGAGGCTTGGTTGTCATAACCGATGTCGGTTAAATGCCGGTGAAACCGGTATTCGCGTTTCACTTACGTATCTCCGTTGCTTATGCATGTTTGATGAAAAATCTTTTAGCAAGAATTATTTATGATATTGTTAGCATTAATAATGATTTAGATTGGATGACAAGCCACTATAAAAAATTCTGATGGAATTCAGACGTTAGTACGCGTTAAATTGCCGGATTTTACCCGGTATGGGTTCTGAATCTATTTTCAGTTTGGATCTTTCTATAGTTATTTCAAATCACATAATAATTCATTGTTTCATGGTTTCTCGTTTAATTAGTTCGTAAACATGCATTTGGGCCTTAAATGGGCCTTGTTTATAAATTCGGGTCCTTATTGGGCTTATTGGGCCCAAAAAGGCTAGTTTCGTTTTCCAAGATTTCTTTCTTGAGCCCAACTTAATTCGGACCTTTATTGAGTTTTATAATGTTTTGAGGTTTCCAATTGGGCATATTTTAGAGGTATTACATTTTTAGACGACCCTATCCCCGATCAACCTATTGAGGATGATGAGGAGGCTTATAACGATTGGTTGAAATACACTGAGGACTCCGTCCAAGTGTCTTGCCTTATGTTGGCAATCATGACTCCAAATCTCCAAAAGAAGTATGAACATTACAGAGCTTATGATATGATAACCCAGCTGAAGGAAACGTTCCAACAGCAAGCAAGAGTTGAGCGTTTCGAAACGGTTCGAGCGCTCCATGCATGTCGTATGGACGACAACCAATCGGTTTCATCTTATGTACTTAAGATGAAAAGTCACATTGACCGCATTGAAAGGCTAAACTGTCCCGTCTCGAAGGAATTGGCCACGGATTTGATCCTCAATGGCCTTACCAAGAGGTTCGAGACGTTCGTGTTGAACTACAGCATGAATGCTTGGGACAAAAGCATTGGTGAGCTTCACTCTATGCTCAAAACGGCCGAGGCGGCCATGGTAAAAGGGTTTTACCCGTTCTCACCATCAATGAAGGTGGGAACAAGAAAAGGCCTCATCCCGCACCCAAGGCAAGAGTTGCCAAGGGTAAGGGACAAGTATGGGGAAAGGGGAAAGGGGTGGCAAGGGTGCCACCCAAAGCACAGGAGAAGAAGCAAAAGTTTGCTTCAAATGACCCATGCTTCAAGTGTGGGGTGATTGGACATTGGTAAAGAAATTGTCCTGTCCACCTCCAAGAGTTGAAAGCAAAGAGGGATGCCGGGCAGACCTCAAGTACAATATACATGATCCATATTGGTTTAAACATAATATCCTCTAACACATGGGTATTAGATACCGGATGTGGAACTCACATTTGCAATTTGTTACAGGGGTTCAAAAGAAGTAGCAACTTCAATAAAGGGGATGTTAGCCTCTAAATTGGCAATGGGGCAAAAGTTCAAGTTGAAGCCCGTGGTGACTACATCTTGAAACTTCTAAATGGGTTGGAAGTAATTTTGTATAATGTTTTGTATTCTCCTAGTTTGACTAGGAACATTATTTCTGTAGCCCTATTAAAACATTTTGGATATGTATTATCATTTATAGGAAATGAAATCCATGTTACTTTGAACGACATGTTTTACTTTAAAGCAATTCCCATCAATGGTATCTATGAATTGGTTCATGAAAATACATTGAATGATAGCTTATTGTACCAAACTAGTACCAAGAAACTCAAATCGGATTTGAGTGACACTTACCTTTGGCATTGCCGTCTTGGTCATATAAACAAGAAAAGAATACAAACACTACAAAAGAATGGTCTTTTAAAAACAAATGAATATGATTCATTTGATGTATGTGACTCTTGTTTACAAGGTAAAATGACCAAGGCACCTTTTAGTGGCAAAACCGAAAGGGTAAGGGATTTATTAGGTATCATACATTCGGATGTATGTGGTCCTTTTAAGCCAATGACTAGGTACCATGAAAGATACTTCATTACCTTTACCGACGACTATAGTCGATATGGTTATGTGTACTTACTAAGACACAAAGATGAAGCTTTTGAAATGTTTAAAATCTTCCAAAATGAAGTAGAAAATCAACTCAATAAGAAAATAAAAATTCTTTGCACCGATAGAGGAGGTGAATACCTAAGTGATGCTTTTAGAGATCATCTTAGAAGTTGTGGTATTGTCTCACAACTATCTTCACCTGGAACATCACAACATAATGGTGTATCCAAGCGGAGAAATCGAACTCTATTGGATATGGTTCGATCTATGATGACTAAAAGCTCACTGCCTCTATCATTTTGGGGTTTCGCTTTGCTCTCAGCAGCCCGTAATTTAAATATGGCTCCAACCAAGAAAGTGGAAACGACACCTTTTGAAATATGGCATGGAAAGGTTCCATCGCTTTCATATTTAAAAGTATGGGGTTGTGAGGCTTATGTTAAGACTCCCACCCCAAACAAGCTAGAAAGTCGTTCCACTAAGTGTATCTTCATTGGATATCCTAGAGATTCTATGGGATACTATTTCTATGATCCATTGGAACAAAAGGAGTTTGTTGCCAGGAAAGCTGAGTTCTTAGAAGCTAAGTTCCTTAAGGAAGGAACTAGCATTAGAACTGTGGATCTTGAAGAGGATCAAGAACCACAAACCGATACACGTTTGGTTGACGCTAGCACTAAACATGAGGATGTTGAGAATGATCAAGTGGTTGATCAATATACACAAAACGTTCACAGATCTGGTAGAATTAGTAATCCACCTGAAAGATATGGATTTTTCGTTGATGGATGTTATGTGGTAGATTCCGATGAACCAACCCCCTATCATGATGCAATGTCCGATTTGGATTGTGACAAATGGCTTGAAGCCATGAACATTGAGATGCAATCCATGTATGACAATCAAGTATGGGACTTGGTTGTACCACCTCTTAACTCCAAAGTAGTTGGAAGTAAGTGGGTCTTCAAGAAGAAAACCGATATGCATGGAAACTTGGATACTTATAAATATAGACTTGTAGCAAAGGGTTTCACTCAAACTCAAGGGGTTAACTATGATGAAACTTTCTCACCAGTAGCAATGCTAAAGTCTATTAGGATATTGTTTGCTATAGCAGCTCATTATGATTATGAGATTTGGCAAATGGATGTCAAAACTGTTTTCCTAAATGGATATCTTGAGGAAGATGTCTATATGGTTTAGCCTGAAGGTTTTGTCGATCCAAAACATCCTAACAAAGTATGCAAGTTAAAGAAATCAATCTATGGATTGAAACAAGCATCAAGAAGTTGGAATCACCATTTTGATGAAGAAGTAATTAAATTTGGATTCATCAAGAACGCTGATGAAGCTTGTGTATATAAGAAAGCTAGTGGGAGCATCATCACTTTCCTAGTATTGTATGTTGATGACATACTACTATTTGGAAATGACATTCCAACCTTGGAAGGTGTAAAAACCTGGCTTGGAAGTTGTTTTTCCATTAAGGATCTTGGTGAAGCCACCTATATTCTGGGAATAAAGATCTATAGGGATAGATCAAGGCGGTTGATTGGTTTAAATCAGAGTGCATACATTGATAAGATCTTGAAAAGGTTCAAGATGGAGAACTCTAAGAAAGGTACGGTACCTATTCAAAGAGGAATGATATTGAGTACAACTCAATGTCCAAGCTCAAAGGATAAGCAAGATAAAATGAAGGCAATCCCATACGCATCTGCTATTGGATCCATCATGTATGCAATGATATACACTCGGCCGGACGTGTCATGCGCCTTAAGCATGACAAGCTGATACCAGCAAAATCCTGGGGACAGTCATTAGATGGTTGTTAAGAACATACTTAAGTATCTAATGAGGACTAAAGATATGTTCCTAATCTATGGATCTGGTGATGAGGAACTCGTTGTAAAAGGTTACACGGATGCGAGTTTCCAAACCGATCGTGATGATTCACGATTACAATCAGGATACATTTTCATTCTGAATGGAGGAGCGGTCTCTTGGAAGAGCTCTAAACAGGATGTGGTGGCTTTATCAACTACAGAATCTGAATGCGTCGCCGCCTCATTGGCAGCTCAAGAAGCTGCATGGTTGAAGAAAGTCATTGCCGATCTAGGGGTTGTCCCTTCCATTTAGGACCCCATAGAGATCTTTTGTGATAACGAGGGTGCGATTGCTCAAATCAAGGAACCTCGTGCTCATCAAAAGTGTGTAGTCACTGGATCGATGAACATCCGAGCGTGTTCTTGACGGAAGGATCAAAACCAAAAGATAAACAATGATACGAACAATAATCGAATGATTTCATTGATAAAACATAACGATTTTAAGCTCGTTACAACTTAAGAATACAGACTCTTGGCAAGGGGAGATCGAGCATAATCTCCCCTCTCATCCGGCAGCGCCTGGGCGCCAGGAACACTATGAAAACCCTTAGGTTTCTACACATTGAAACTGGTATATATAGGCCTCGGCCCATATTAGATGCGACTGGGCCCATTCGTGCGATTGGACCATACGTATGGTTCAATCGTACGACTGGACCATTCTTATGGCTCAGTCTTACGAATGACCCAATCGCATCTCTCAGTCGCACGACTGGTCCATTAGCATGGCTCAGTCGTACGACTGAGTCTCATTCGCATATGCTCCTGCGAATGACCCAGTTTCATGTGTTTACAAGGTGTATTACATTAAGCCTAGACTATTCGTCAAGCGACGGACACACTATATATGACTATATATGCTCCAACAAATTCCCCCTTGGACGTTGCTTGCGAATAGTAGATAAACACCTCTTACAATCTTCAGTCAATCTTTGCTCTGGTTTCCAATAGAATCAACCGAACAACCATATTAGCCAACATTGCCGATCCGTCAGGTTACCACAATATCCCTGAAAATGAATTTAGGCACAATAGCTTTCGTTTACTTTGCAGAACACCATCATAGCAGTAAGATTCCCCAAATGACTGATTTTTCCAGATAATGACATGACCAGTTTTCCATTGCTTCAATCTTCACACAGTCTAACCTGTTTAACATTTCCAACTGTAGAAATTCCCCCTCACGTTCAGCATATCCCAATATATAAACGTTGTGCTCTCCTAACGTCTTCATACGGTGTATTGGGCAAAAGGTTGAAGGTTCCAATCCATAGCTGACAATATCAAACAAATCAGCATGCACGAAGATTCATCATCAGAAACCTGCTCGCATCATCACTTTCTGATTGCGTCTTCAATTTCTCGATACATGGATTCCCCCTAAGAATGAGAATCCTCTCTGTGCGGATAAATATAACTTGATTGGCCCATAAATAGTCAGATGCTCCTGACTACCCCACAAAATCAGCACCGACAGCTGACATCTTCTCTTCTCTCTTTCGTGTTCTAACAACATTCACCGATTCTGGAAGTCCAACGAATAATGGGGTATCCATCGAACTTGTTTGACATAAGAAACTCAGGGTGAATGTCCATTCCTCATCCTTAGCTCTTGCATAAACTCTCCAGGAAAATCTTCACTATTGACCCGAAGACGAACAATACATGACCCGATAATTTTCCTAAAAAAAAATTTATTTTACCAAACTTTTTCAGAAGGCTTCCCGACTGAAAAAATGGTTTAGGGAAAAATTCGTGCAAGAAGCTGTTCCAGACTCTTTTTTTTTTTTTTTTTTTTTTTTTTTTTTTGGTCTGGAACAAATGCGGATGAGTCAATGCAGATGGCTCATTCGGGCGATTGAACGTACGACTGGTCCAGTCGCACGATTGAACACACGACTGTTCCAGTCACACGAATGGTCCATTAGCATGGTCCAATCGTACGAATGGTCCATTCGCATGGCCCAGTCGCATGAACGGGTCTGCACGTAGAATTTCAGATCTGCAGCCGCCAAGGCTGCCAAAAACCCTAATCTGACGAATTTTACATGATTCGAACCAAAATAGACATCATCAGATTCGCAATGGTGATAGGAACGTGGTTTTGAATTCGATTTTAACATAGAAACACCACACGTACCCAGATCTGAACAAAACACGAAGAACACGAAGTGGGTTTAACGTCAAGATCTGAAATTTGATCCAGAAATCAAGAGCTCGGGTTGCTAGAATGATTGTTAGATCATTCTAGCAGTAACCGGCTCTGATACCAATTGTGTAGTCACTGGATCGATGAACATCCGAGCGTGTTCTTGACGGAAGGATCAAAACCAAAAGATAAACAATGATACGAACAATAATCGAATGATTTCATTGATAAAACATAACGATTTTAAGCTCGTTACAACTTAAGAATACAGACTCTTGGCAAGGGAGATCGAGCATAATCTCCCCTCTCATCCGGCAGCGCCTGGGCGCCAGGAACACTATGAAAACCCTTAGGTTTCTACACATTGAAACTGGTATATATAGGCCTCGGCCCATATTAGATGCGACTGGGCCCATTCGTGCGATTGGACCATACGTATGGTTCAATCGTACGACTGGACCATTCTTATGGCTCAGTCTTACGAATGACCCAATCGCATCTCTCAGTCGCACGACTGGTCCATTAGCATGGCTCAGTCGTACGACTGAGTCTCATTCGCATATGCTCCTGCGAATGACCCAGTTTCATGTGTTTACAAGGTGTATTACATTAAGCCTAGACTATTCGTCAAGCGACGGACACACTATATATGACTATATATGCTCCAACAAAAAGACTAGGCACATTGAGAGGAGATTCAACTACATACGCAATGAAGTTGAGAAAGGAAAGATATGTATTCGCAAAGTTCACACGGATCAAAATATTGCAGATCCTCTTACGAAGCTCCTAGAAAAGACAAAGCATGAAAGTCATACCTGTGCCATGGGACTTCGATATTCTAGTGATTGGATTTGATCTGTAATTTTGTATTTGGATATTTGGAACTCTCTTATTGCTTGAATAAAATTATTTGGTTATAATTTTTCAACAATTGTTCCAATTTAGCATGTTTAATCCATGAGTAAATTGTTTACTACAAATGTCCGTAGTCATTAATACTTGTGGAAGCAAGTATGAGGGTAAGACTATTATGAACTTGGATTGGTAGATATTCATATGGATGAATATAGAGCAAAAGGTTGTTGCCAAAGTTTATAGATATTTGTGGGATGAAAATATTAGACTGACCTACATCTCAAATATTACTGCATGGAATCTTCCTGATTGATCATAAGTAAATTTGAGTAAAGGCGAATATCATTTGGTATCCTCTGACCTGAGATACATATTGGGTCTTGATATTTACCCAATATTATACTTTGGCTCAGTTCTTCGCTGTTCTAAAATATGACAGTACATAAGTCTGAGTTCAGGTATGATATAAGGTAATTGTGAGAGACGTATGTAGTCAAGAAGGGATTTGTCCCTCTTATTTGTTGAGAGTAAGATGTCTAAGGTCTGATAAAGTTAAATCAATGGAGAATGATCACTCTGTGTCTCTAGGATTTAACATGACATCTGTGACAAAAGGATAGATGATTGATTCACCTAAAACAATTCAAGTATGGTACTTGAAGAGGATGATGTTATTGAATGGCACTTAGTCATACGTACTAAGGGTAGTAAACCGTTGTTAGGCGGTATTTACTGCTTGCATCAATCTTTTATGAATCTTGTGCAAGTGGGAGATTGTTGGATCTTATATGCCCAAGACACATACAAGATTGATTTGGTTAGTACGTTATGATCCAAGTCAGGTCATACCCAATAACAAGCCAGACAAACACCAATAAATATTTGTTTGTTGATGAGATCATACAAATAAATATTAACACCAATTTAGAAAATGGGTTTTCTAAAAACTTTGCTTTTGTTTAAGAACAACATTATATGGATAATTTGTTCATGAGATATTATTTGTTTGTTATTTAAATTGGTTAAATAATACCAAATATATATATGTGTTGAAGTTATAAGATTAAAATTGGTTTTAATTTTATAAACTATGGATTTAAAAAGAGTGTAACTTAATAAAATTTAAAAAAAGGGGGGGTCTTTTTGAACCCAATTCGGCCACCCATATGGGGCCTTGGGAACCCCTTTTATCTTGGTCTTTGCAAGATCATTTACATTCTTACACTCCTCCATCACTTTACACACTTCTCTCTAGACATCTCATGCAAAAACTCTCTCAAGAAGGCTGAAATTTTCAGATTCAAGAGCTTACAAGGCTGAAAAATTTCATTTTCTTGAAGATTCAAGGAAGTGAGTTCTTTGGTGTTGCATCCTAACTTGCAAGGTGTTTGTTCTAACTTGTGGGTATCACAACTTGAGGCTCTCTCTCTCTCTCTCTCTTAGGGGCTGAATATTCAACATCATCATCTTCATCTTCATCCTTTACATCTACAAGTTCTTGTGCAAGAAAGGTTGTAAACTATGAAACACCCTATGGTTGATTTTCGTTTATGATAGCATGTTATTTCATATATACAAACGATCCTTGTTCTTGGGTTTTAGTTTTGGTTTAAAATGATCAAAATTTTAGAATGTTAACCATATATTTAACCTTATATCCGCTGCGTTTTATAGTTTAAATAGTAAACTAGCTTTGATAAACATGGTTAAAACCCATTACAACAGTGGTAAAACACCTACTTCAAAATGCCCAAACAGTGTAAAAGCACCTGAACAGTTGTCAAGCGCCTAACACTTTGGCAATTTTAGCAGTGTTTCAACTCTAATGCACCAACTTCAACATGTTCTTATGAATATAACGAACTCAATTCTTCTAAATTCTTCAAAAACTTGATGAATTACTCTAAAAACATTCAACTTGAAAGAATTTATAGCGATTAACTATCCTTCAGCTTTAATTTCTTCAATTAACAACAACAAATCACTCTTTTGTCAAATTTTCAGTTCGACTGTGAAGAACAGATTCGAACACAAATTCAATCAATTCACTGATTTTGAACTAGTTGTACTGCAAATTGCGATTCAATTCATGTTTCTAATGATGAAACACAACTGAAATCAACAATATTTCAATCGAATTGCTTATCAATAACAGACTCAAGTGATTTATGAGTTTGCAAGTTCGTACAAACTCAATCACTGAACCAACAGCTTTGATACCATTTGATGGGATCAATGAATCGATCTGTGATGATGTTAGAATGCAATTCAATCAAAAATATACAAATGCAATCAAATCAATGCAAACATCAAGAAAAATTCATAGTCGTTCATTGATAAAAGCAAAGACAATTACAAGTGTAAGTAGCAGTTACATGTATAGTCTGTCTAGTCTAGTCCACTCATCTAAGCTATTTATACTATCAATAAACAAAGGAACAAATATTTACAAACTATCAATGAACAAAGGAACAAATATTTTCAAACTAGTCCCTATACTATGACAAAACTTATACAAAATACATCTAAAGACTACCTGTTAATCTTCAAGAGGCTCTAACAACTTTTTATTGATATTCCTTAGAATTCTAAACATTTGAGATATATTTCTTTTCAGAAGATATTAGGTTGTCTTCGGAAGAACATTATGTCTTCAAATCTAATAACTACTTAGAAGACAAATTACCTTCTGAACAAATTCTAATATATCTTCCGAAGCTTAAATATGCGTCTAAGTACTTATATGTTTTTGAAGAACAATTTTCTTTTGAAACCAATTAAGCCTTGGAAGATTTATTCTCTTATGAATGCAACTTCTTAGTTTTATTCTTTTCCGAAACCAAATGTATCCTGAAGTAAAATACTCTAAGTATTCTTCTTCTGAAGCAAAATCTCCATAAAGCTCAGGAAGATCTTCCGAAGTCAAATTGGGTTCGGAAGTTTTATAACACTACTGAAGATAATTTACCTTTGGAAGATTTTCAATTTCCAAGAAAACTACCTTTTTGGGCGCCTTTTTCAGAGGTGAACTGACATCCGGATTTCAAAGTTTATCCTTTTGCATTAACTTTGTCTCAAATCCATTTCATATATATACACTCAACGGTTCCCCCTCTTTCACTTTCCTCTTTATCTATAAAAATTCTCTAACCTAAATTCACCACAAACTAACTTTGTTCTTACCTTTCTTCACCATAAATCTACTTACCAATGGCCATCCTAAACTTAGAAACCAACCTAATTTTTCCATGCATTTACACAGGCAACACAATTCGATTGCTCTGTTAAACTTTGAGAAAGATCCTGGTTTCTTAAAGATTTGCTTATTTTGACTCTATCAAACTACTTCACCTCCCTTACCATAGACCCTCCACTTTATAAAGATCAACTCTTAGAGCTGAAGGGCCTTCCAAGAGATCACTATGCATGGTGAGAAGGCACTGTCTATCACAGGGCAAGGGAGGACAATCTTCATCACTCCAACCTCCATTAATAATCATCTTAGGTTGGATGATGTAGAAGGTGACTTGTCCTTCCCCAAGTCTGTTGTCAACCAGTCCTTCAAGCAGATAGGCTATGAAGGTTCTTACTCTGTAAGAACCTTTAGAAAAGGGAAGGTCTTCTCCTACTGGAAGTACGTCCTCCATGTAGTCATCCATTGTCTATCTAACAAGCATGGAGGTTGGGACCAAATTCCATCTGATCTTTCTTACATAGTTCATAGGCTGGTTTGGGGGTCAAGTTAAGGTATTCTCAGTTTGTATATACTAATTTACTTGCTAACTTAGACTCCTTAGAATATTACGTATTCCCTATATATGTCCAACACATTCTTAACTGTAAACTGGGCTCACAGTTAAAGGGAATATGCAATGTTCTAAAAATAGGACAGATGAAGCCTAGCATTTTCAAAACTATGAGAAAGCCTATTGCAGGCTTCTTAAGGGTAGAAACAGCCATTATCCCAAAAATTTTAGAGCTCATTGCTCAAGGTGACGACCTAGCAGCACCAGCTAGTATTGAACCCACACCTTTTACTTCTCAACCACCCAAACAACCTCAAATAACCATGTCCTACCCAAGAAAATCCAAACGAACCCCTGCCTAAGCTACTCAGCTTGTGCAGGCCCCTATATCCTCACCCATGAAGGAGGAAGTGGACACTAGAGCTTCCACTTCCCTTGAGGAGCAAACCTCTCCCAACTCTTTAAGGATAAGTGCTGAGGTTCCTCATGCTCAGCCTGATGAGCTTACAACCCCAACAGCCATAAGCCTTCACTTCGAGTCTCAAAACAATAGTGAACAACCTTCAGGGAAAAGTTACCATCCCTAACCTCTAGACCTTAACCAACCCATACCTAACCTAGAATTCTATGATGATGAAGACAGAGGATTCAGAGAGTACCATAAGTCTGTTTTCTCCACCCTGCTTAAGGAGAGATGAGTACTCCTACATCACCCATGTCTAGTTCATATCATCTACCCACTACTGAGGTAGATCTCCCTAAATAAGTTCGGAGGTCCATATTCACTTCAAAAAGTGACTACATCTTTAAGACCTCAACCATGGCAACCCAGGCCCTTGACACTTCAACTGGAGTTGTCATGGTCAGGGGAAGTCCTACAGCCTAGAACATAGTGATGGTGATGAGGAAGAAGAGTTTGGTCCTATTCTCTCATCCCCCCATGATTCTTCTAATGAAGATGAGGGAAGTCTAAACTAAAGGTGCAAAAACTAACCAAAACCTGCACCTATTTAGTCTCAAAGGTTAGTCGTTGTAATCTTAGGTGACTACTTTACAAAGGAGGGTCAATGACCAACAACTTGAGATAACCGGTCTCAAGGGTAAGCTAGCTGAGAGACCACTTAGAAGGACTCAACCAGGTCCATAAGAACTTGTGGATGTGGTTGACTTAACCTCCAGCTCCTTATGCAAGATGGTGATACTACCAAAAAGGGGAGAAAGTCCTAACAATCACAGAACCTGGGAGTTCTTCTTAGAGAATAGATATTAAGAATTCACCACCCTCACTTGTAATTATACATACTCAGTAACCTCCTCAAGTCCATATTGATTTGGACTCACTCATACAAATTTTCTTTGAGGAAGGTATCCCAATGGTATGTTTACCCCACCCTATGATGCTGAGAATGAAATACTAGGGTGGAGGTATGATGCTGACAGGAGAGCCTTGATACTACATAGACTTCAGGGGTTGCAAGAGGTCTTTAATTTTCAGACCCTAAAGTATTATGACAGTCTTCCTCTAGTTCACATGTCACTTGCCAATTCCAGTCAAAACAGGCAAGCTGATAGATTGGTTGAGAGGATTGAAGATAGGATTGTTGAAGAGTTCAGACATAAAAGAAGATGGCTCATTCGGGCGATTGAACGTACGACTGGTCCAGTCGCACGATTGAACACACGACTGTTCCAGTCACACGAATGGTCCATTAGCATGGTCCAATCGTACGAATGGTCCATTCGCATGGCCCAGTCGCATGAACGGGTCTGCACGTAGAATTTCAGATCTGCAGCCGCCAAGGCTGCCAAAAACCCTAATCTGACGAATTTTACATGATTCGAACCAAAATAGACATCATCAGATTCGCAATGGTGATAGGAACGTGGTTTTGAATTCGATTTTAACATAGAAACACCACACGTACCCAGATCTGAACAAAACACGAAGAACACGAAGTGGGTTTAACGTCAAGATCTGAAATTTGATCCAGAAATCAAGAGCTCGGGTTGCTAGAATGATTGTTAGATCATTCTAGCAGTAACCGGCTCTGATACCAATTGTGAAGTCACTGGATCGATGAACTTCCAAGCGTGTTCTTGACGGAAGGATAAAAACCAAAAGACAATCAATAATACGAACAATAATCGAATGATTTTATTGATAAAACATAATGATTTTAAGCTCGTTACAACTTAAGAATCAAGACTTTTGGCAAGGGGAGATCGAGCATAATCTCCCCTCTCATCCGGCAGCACCTGGGCGCCAGGAACCCTATGTCAAACCCTTAGGTTTCTACACATTGAAACTGGTATATATAGGCCTCGGCCCATATCAGATGCGACTGGGCCCATTCGTGCGATTGGACCATACGTATGGTTCAATCGTACGACTGGACCATTCTTATGGCTCAGTCTTACGAATGCCCCATTCGCATCTCTCAGTCGCACGACTGGTCCATTAGCATGACTAAGTCGTACGACTGAGTCTCATTCGCATATGCTCCTGCGAATGACCCAGTTTCATGTGTTTACAAGGTGTATAACATTAAGCCTAGACTATTCGTCAAGCGACGGACACACTATATATGACTATATATGCTCCAACAAATTCCCCCTTGGACGTTGCTTGCGAATAGTAGATAACACCTCTTACAATCTTCAGTCAATCTTTGCTCTGGTTTCAATAGAATCAAACGAACAACCATATTAGCCAACATTGCCGATCCGTCAGGTTACCACAATATCCCTGAAAATGAATTTAGGCACAATAGCTTTCGTTTACTTTGCAGAACACCATCATAGCAGTAAGATTCCCCAAATGACTGATTTTTCCAGATAATGACATGACCAGTTTTCCATTGCTTCAATCTTCACACAGTCTAACCTGTTTAACATTAACAACTGTAGAAATTCCCCCTCACATTCAGCATATCCCAATATAAACGTTGTGCTCTCCTAACGTCTTCATACGATGTATTGGGCAAAAGGTTGAAGGTTCCAATCCACAGCTGACAATATCAAACAAATCAGCATGCACGAAGATTCATCATCAGAAACCTGCTCGCATCATCACTTTCTGATTGCGTCTTCAATTTCTCGATACATGGATTCCCCCTAAGAATGAGAATCCTCTCTGTGCGGATATAAATATAACTTGATTGGCCCATAAATAGTCAGATGCTCCTGACTACCCCACAAAATCAGCACCAACAGCTGATATCTTCTCTTCTCTCTTTCGTGTTCTAACAACATTCACCTATTCTGAAAGTCCAATGAATAATGGGGTATCCCTCGAACTTATTTGACATAAGAAACTCAGGGTGAATGTCCATTCCTCATCCTCAGCTCTTGCATAAACTCTCCAGGAAAATCTCCACTATTGACCCGAAGACGAACAATACATGACCCGATAATTTTCCCAAAAAAAAGTTTATTTTACCAAACTTTTTCAGAAGGCTTCCCGACTGAAAAAAATGGTTTAGGGAAAAATTCGTGCAAGAAGCTGTTCCAGACTCTTTTTTTTTTTTTTTTTTTTTTTTTTTTTTTGGTCTGGAACAAATGCGGATGAGTCAATGCAGATGGCTCATTCGGGCGATTGAACGTACGACTGGTCCAGTCGCACGATTGAACACACGACTGTTCCAGTCACACGATTGGTCCATTAGCATGGTCCAGTCGTACGAATGGTCCATTCGCATAGTCCAGTCGTACGAATGGTCCATTCGCATGGCCCAGTCGCATGAACGGGTCTGCACGTAGAATTTCAGATCTGCAGCCGCCAAGGCTGCCAAAAACCCTAATCTGATGAATTTTACATGATTCGAACCAAAATAGACATCATCAGATTCGCAATGGTGATAGGAACGTGGTTTTGAATTCGATTTTAACATAGAAACACCACACGTACCCAGATCTGAACAAAACACGAAGAACACGAAGTGGGTTTAACGTCAAGATCTGAAATTTGATCCAGAAATCAAGAGCTCGGGTTGCTAGAATGATTGTTAGATCATTCTAGCAGTAACCGGCTCTGATACCAATTGTGTAGTCACTGGATCGATGAACATCCGAGCGTGTTCTTGACGGAAGGATCAAAACCAAAAGATAAACAATGATACGAACAATAATCAAATGATTTCATTGATAAAACATAACGATTTTAAGCTCGTTACAACTTAAGAATACAGACTCTTGGCAAGGGGAGATCGAGCATAATCTCCCCTCTCATCCGGCAGCGCCTGGGCGCCAGGAACACTATGAAAACCCTTAGGTTTCTACACATTGAAACTGGTATATATAGGCCTCGGCCCATATTAGATGCGACTGGGCCCATTCGTGCGATTGGACCATACGTATGGTTCAATCGTACGACTGGACCATTCTTATGGCTCAGTCTTACGAATGACCCAATCGCATCTCTCAGTCGCACGACTGGTCCATTAGCATGGCTCAGTCGTACGACTGAGTCTCATTCGCATATGCTCCTGCGAATGACCCAGTTTCATGTGTTTACAAGGTGTATTACATTAAGCCTAGACTATTCGTCAAGCGACGGACACACTATATATGACTATATATGCTCCAACATTTCCTTATCCTATGAATAAATAGAATTTGAGTACCTCAAGTAGCTTAATCAACAAGTGATAAAAGACTAAAAGGTTTCTAAGAGGAAGATGAGGGAAGAAGCTACACAGTCAAGAGCCATCATCCAAAAGAGCCAAAAGCATTCTGCTGATAGGCAGAGGATGATGAGCTTCTTGAAGTTGTATGGATTCTCTAAAAGGAGGCTTGGTCTAACGTCTCTATCCATTATGGATGAGCATATTAGAGTGATTAAGCAGAAGATTAAAAAGGGGAGCTTGTTGACTTGCATTCCCTACCAAGTCAACCTCCACCTAAAGTTGAGGTCAAGGTTAAACCCCAAGAGACAACACAACTTGGACCTAGTGCTGGACCACAGCCAACTTTATCTTCTGATCCACAGCAGGGTCTTGATCCCTCTCCTTCTAAAGCTATAAGGGAAGAGGACCCAACTAAGAAAGACACATAAGAACAACCTGGTGCTGAAGGCCAGTTTTCTTAGTTAAAGTCTGTAAAGAGGGAAAAAAGGATGGCCATAAAGAGGGACACTGTGACACCCCGTAATTTCAGATTAACATTTTTCAAATTGTTGTCGTTAACATTGACCCGTACTCGCAAATACTTGAAACGTATACAAACACCGCCACAGACGTCGTTAAACGAATTATGATAAAATACTAACGCGGGTGTTTGTAGAGGATTCACATAAACGAGATTACCTAAGGATTCCTATTAATTAATAGAGCTCGCTCGTCTACGTCGTTATCAACCGAAACAAATTCGGGAACTCGGTACCTAAGTGCAGGGACCAAACCTGACAATTGCCAAACTGGGGCTGGGTATAAATACCCATCCACCAGCCAAACCCACCCCATTTCTGCTCTCTTTCTCTCTTACGCCCTCTACACCCCGATTGTTCATCCTAGCCCCAAATCCCACCCGATCGAGCTCGTTTTCGCTGGATTAAACCACGCAACAGCTGAGAAATCACGTTCCCAGCAGGTAGGCGACCATTTTCATCCGTTTTATCACCCGTTTCACTGCTGCAAGTATGGGATTCGGGTGTTCGGGTTCAACCAGAATGCATGTGGTTGTGGGGGTGCGTGTGAGTTCAATCAGCATGTGCATTTCCCTTAGACATGTTAGGAGAGTGTTTCTGGAAGTCCTGATTGTGAGAAAACCGAGCACGAAACAGCCGAAGGCTGTTCGACCTGCCCAGCAGTCTCGACCTGCTGCAGTCCGCGACTGGGCCAACCGTGCGACTGAGTCGTGCGATTGGGTCCTTCGTGCGATTGATCGGGGCGACTGGGGTGAGACGTGCGAATGAGTGGTGCGATTGAGTCAGCTGAATGAATGTGTGCGATTGAGTCAGCCGAATGAATGCGTGCGACTGAGTATCACCCGACTGAAGGCCCAACCGCACGAATGAAGGTTCATTCGTGCGATTGGTAATTGATTCGGATGATTGGGGAACGTGTGGTATGACTGAACGCTGAGTCGCATGAATGAGGGTTCAATCGTACGAGGGAACTTGATTCGTATGATTGAAGGTCTATTCGTGCGAATGAAGTGTCCAGTCGTGCGTCTAGCCTTGTTATGCGATTGGAGTCATTTCGAGTGAATTCTTCTGGTGTGCAAAGTGTCTATCGTGTGATGATAAGTTCACAACAATAAAAATGTCATTTCTTGACCACAAAGATTAAAGTCAACGCAATCAACAGACATATACTTTTCAACCCGAAACAACGTAACTGTTTACAAATATCAACAACTCATTAGAAGTCTACATGAAGTCTAATACGTCTATGACTGCTTGTGTGTGTGACACCCACGACCGAACCCATGCGACCCGACCCGACTAAACATGTCTATTAAACGCTAAACACAACATTAACGCTTAACACAACTGTCAATAGGTGTTTGACAGCGCATCGTGAACAACACTCGGGAGACTTACACCCTACATACTGGTTACATCATCTATGAGTTTCACGGCCCCTTTTTACATCTCTTTCCGTTTGGGGGAGAAAACATGCAAAACAAATTTACATAAATGGTTGTAGTAATATTGATATCGCTTGTTACGTTAGTGCAAACACACTCATGTCCTCACACACTCGAACCGTTAGTAATGGGATTAGCGAGGTAATTTTGAGTAGTACTACTGGGTCTGACAAACCCCGACCGGGCTAGTCGCGCTAGCTTGATTGGAGGTCAAACGGGCGCACAATTGACCTAACATACGATTGCCACGGTCGGTTAAGACGTGGAGGAAACATTGTCATGGTCTGATGAGACATGACGGAACCTACGATTGCCACGGTCGGTTAAGACGTGGAGGAAACATATTGTCATGGTCTGATGAGACATGACGGAACATACGATTGCCACGGTCGGTTAAGACGTGGAGAAAACACAATAGGACGTAAACAGTCAGCTTCGGTTCGAAACACTAAGTAACAAGAACATAGGCTAGCTACCTAACGATATGCTTTATGTACTAAACCATTGAAACGCATAACATGAAAACGCTTACGAATACATTTCTTGTTAAATTAAACCTGTGAACTCACCAACTTTATGTTGACACATTTTAGCATGTTTTCTCAGGTCACAGGAACGCATAAGCTTTTGAGGCACGCTTCAGGATATGCACACAGGACATGCATTCATCTAGTTTATTTTCAGCATTGAACATTTTGTATAAACATGGCTATTGTAGCAGTTCTGTAATGGATTTACCACTTTTGTAAACGCTTCCGCACTATTGTAAACTTTGCTTATGTTCTGTTGAATGAAGTCAATGTTTATTTTAAATTCATATAGTGTCGTTCGATATGACTGTGTCTGAGATCCTGGTGTGTCACACGCCTAACGGTAAAACCCCATTTGTGGAAATTGAGGGTGTGACAGATTGGTATCAGAGCCACAGGTTATAGAGAACTAGGATTGCATTGCATCTAGACTATAGCCTTAGACACAACACTAGTATTGCACAGACACTTTTATATGGTTACCACTATTGTGCAAACAACTTTCTGGTGTATTGACATCACACTGCTGAGCAAACATAAACACTATGGGTATGACATGTGTGTCATTACCGGCTGACAGAGGGGCGGAGAATCCCGCTCGCTCACAACCAACGCTTACACTTGATCCTTCACTCGCGGAGTGAAAGCAACAACGAATTGAATCGAACATTTCCATGATTGGAAACACGAAACTCATCTCTAACTCACGCGATAAACTTAACGATGACAAACAAAAAGAACAATGCCTCACTCTTCCAACTCCCTCCCACTTGTACTATTCCCAACATATCCTATCCTCTACGCTAGTCCGAGCAGCAAAAGAGGGACAACTAAGATATTCAAGTCGATTGGAGAATTGGACTTGGACACCCAAACACTTAGAACCACGAAGGGAAAGAGACCAAATTGTCTTGATTCCTGTTGTTACCTAAACCGACTCTCTTGAACAGCTCTAGTTATTTGACTCTTGGTATAACAAATACATCTTTGATGCTTTTATCATTGATAACACTCGGTACTGGACAAGGTATGTTATCTCGAATAGGAGGAACCATGTGTGACCATGCAAAGCAAATTAGAATCACGGGTGCACACGTAATTGTAATTTGTCGTGCATGAGAACTCTGGCAACCCTATTGGGTGATAACGGTAATGGCCAGTACAAATTTTCAATTTCCATACTTAGGAGGCATAAGGCCTCGGATCCTCATAAAGCCTTACTATCGATATGCAATCAAACCCCTCATTCTTACTAGCATGATACAATATATATTATTGTCAATAATTATTATCCGGTTATTGATTAATATGTGTTGTGAATTGAAGAAATCATGTCTGGAAGAAGACCTGGACGCCCGGGTGGACGAGGAAATATCACCCTAACACAAGCCGAGCTGAATGCTATCATCAACGAGCGCGTGGCTGATGCGCTTGCAGCTTATGAGCAGGCCTGCAATCAGGACCAGAACAACCAGAATCCGATCAAGGAGATCCAACAGTCTGTACCTTCAAGATGTTTATGGATTGCAAGCCTCATTCATTCAGCGGCTCTGAGGGCGCTGTCACACTGCTTCGCTGGCTAGAGAAACTTGAGTCAGTGTTTTCCATGTGCAGCTGTCCTGACGGAAATCGGGTCAAGTACGCCTCCGGTACTTTGGAGGGACCAGCCCTGACATGGTGGAATTCATAGGTCCAAACCTTAGGACTTGGTGCTGCAAACGGTATGCCATGGAAGACTTCAAGATTCTGATGAAAGAAGAGTACTGCCCCAGGAGCGAAGTCCAGAAACTGGAAGCAGAATTTTGGAACTTAAAGATGATTGGTTCAGACATTGAGGAGTACACGACTCGTTCACACGAGTTGGCTGCGTTATGTCCTCAGATGGTGACTCCTGCCTACAAAAGGATCGAAAAGTACATTGATGGCTTGGCTCCTCAAATCCAGGCTAGTGTGATGGCTGCTGACCCTGTCACTATCCAGCAGGCCATCCGACTGGCTCACAAACTCACCGACCAGGCAGTGGCACAGGGCACCTTGCCTAAACGTGGCGCCGCTTCTGGTTCATCTGATCACAAAAGAAAATGGGAAGGTAACAACAACAAGTCTTCAAGCTTCAATAACCCTCAGCAACAACTGACCAAAAGGTTTGATCTATCAAGAAACTTCACCAACAGCAACCAGAACAACAACAACAACAATTATGGTCAGGGATCGAGCAGCTACGCGGGCAAGAACCCTAGGTGTAACCGATGCAACTTCCATCATCATGGCCCATGTGATCGACTCCGTTGTCAGAGATGTGGAAAGATGGGTCACGCAGCCAAAGACTGCCGGGGTGAAATAATGACTCAGCAGTAACAACCTCAACAACAACGCCAGGGCGGAGCGACTAGGGGCTGTTATGAATGTGGTAAGGAGGGCCACTACAGGAAGGATTGCCCGCAGCTGAAGGGTGGAAACAAGGGAAATAACGGGGGCAATGCCAAGGGTCGCGCATTCGTGATCGGTTCCGGCGAGGGAAGGGATGACCAGAACATGGTTACTGGTACGTTTCCCCTGAATGGTCGTTTTGCTTCTATACTATTTGATACTGGAGCTGATAGGAGTTTTGTTTCCACAAGTTCATTAAGTTCTTAGATGTAACCTTAGCTGTTGTGGAACCTAGTTATGTTTTAGAATTAGCCGACGGAAAACTCATTGAGGCAACTCATGTCACCAAGGGGTGCAGACTAGGATTGTGTGGTCATGAGATAGATATAGATCTGATGCCTGTCACACTTGGTAGTTTCGACGTAGTCATGGGTATGGACTGGCTATCCAAGAATCAAGCTGAAATCATTTGTGGAGAGAAAGTCGTTCGTATCCCACTTCCTAGTGGTGAAATTTTATCGGTTCAGGGCGAAAGGAGTGGCATGGTCTCTGGAATCATCTCCTACATGAAAGCTCAAAAGTTTTGCGTAAGGGTCATACCGCTTTCCTAGCCATGGTCGCTGAAAAAGAACCGATGAAAAGAAATTGAAGATATCCTTGTTGTACGCGATTATCCCGAGGTTTTCCCTGAAGACCTACCCGGTCTTCCACCGCATCGCCAAGTCGAGTTCCAAATTGATTTGGTTCCGGGAGCCGCCCCTATCGCGAGGGCACCGTACAGATTAGCTCCAAGAGAACTGCAAGAGCTGTCTACGCAATTGCAGGAACTATTGGATAAAGGCTTTATCAGACCTAGCTCATCACCGTGGGGAGCTCCAGTTCTGTTTGTCAAGAAGAAGGACGGAACTTTTCGTATGTGTATCGATTACAGAGAACTGAACAAGGCGACAATTAAGAATCGTTACACCCTCCCGCGCATCGATGATCTGTTCGATCAACTACAAGGGTCGAGTTACTATTCAAAGATAGACCTAAGATCGGGTTATCACCAGCTAAGGATTCGAGAAGAAGACATTTCAAAGACTGCTTTCAGAACGAGGTATGGCCACTACGAGTTCTTGGTTATGCCATTCGGTTGACCAATGCACCAGCGGTTTTCATGGACTTAATGAACCGAGTGTGCAAACCCTACCTTGACAAGTTCGTCATTGTCTTCATCGATGACATCCTTATTTACTCAAGGAATAAGGAAGAACACGAAGAACACCTTAGACTGATTCTGGAGCTGTTGAGAGGAGAACAGTTGTATGCAAAATTTTCAAAGTGCGACTTCTGGATACGAGAGGTCCATTTCTTGGGCCATGTGGTCAATGAGAATGGGATACACGTTGACCCGGCAAAGATAGCAGCTATCAAGAACTGGGCTACGCCTAAGACTCCGACCGAGGTACGACAGTTTCTCGGGTTGGCTGGCTATTATCGACGATTCATCGAAGGGTTCTCAAAGATTGCTCAACCTCTCACCGCATTAACTCATAAAGGCATCACGTATGATTGGGGTGATAAACAAGAATCTGCATTCCAGATCCTGAAGCAGAAACTCTGTACAGCACCGATTCTATCCCTGCCTGAAGGAACAGATGATTTTGTAGTTTACTGTGATGCTTCTATACAGGGCCTCGGTTGCGTGCTAATGCAACGCAATAAGGTGATTGCCTATGCGTCCCGGCAATTGAAGATACACGAGAAAAACTACACGACACACGATCTAGAGCTTGGAGCAGTGGTATTTGCACTCAAGATATGGAGACACTACTTGTACGGTACCAAGTGCAGCATTTACACCGATCACAAGAGTCTCCAGCACATCTTTGAACAGAAGGAGCTGAATATGAGGCAGCGTCGTTGGGTCGAGCTGTTGAACGACTATGACTGTACGATCAAGTATCATCCGGGCAAGGCAAATGTAGTAGCAGACGCCCTAAGCAGGAAGGAAACACCCAAGCCGAGACGAGTTCGGGCATTGCAACTCACCATTCACACCGGTTTACCCGATCAGATCCGCAATGCTCAACTTGAGGCCTTAAAAGGCGAGAACCTGAAGGCCGAATCGCTACGAGGCATGGGGAAGCAACTAGAAACCAAGCCTGACGGAATCCGCTACTTCATGGATCGAACATGGATTCCCTCGTGGGGAGACCTACGAGAACTGGTGATGGACGAAGCTCACAAATCACGGTACTCAATCCACCCAGGCTCAGACAAGATGTATCATGATCTCAGGCTCTCTACTGTGGCCGAATATGAAAGCTGACATTGCCACATACGTAAGCAGATGCCTAACCTGTTCTAAGGTTAAGGTGGAGTATCAACGACCGTCTGGTCTACTCCAACAGCCAGAAATACCAGTATGGAAATGGGAGCAGATTTCCATGGACTTTATCACGAAACTCCCTCGGACTCCCAGCGGATGCGATACCATTTGGGTGATCGTGGATCGCTTGACGAAATCCGCACACTTCCTGGCAATCCGGGAGACTGATCGCATGGAAAAGTTAACTCGTATCTACCTCAGGGAAATAGTCTCTCGGCATGGTGTGTCAACTTCCATTATCTCTGATCGTGACGCTCGATTCACTTCACACTTCTGGCAGTCCTTACAACGAGCACTAGGAACGCGGCTGGATATGAGCACCGCGTACCACCCCCAAACTGATGGCCAAAGTGAGCGTACGATCCAGACTCTAGAAGACATGTTACGTGCCTGCGTCATAGATTTCGGCAGCAGTTGGGAAACTCACTTACCGTTAGTTGAGTTTTCTTACAACAATAGCTATCACACATCGATCAAAGCTGCTCCGTTTGAGGCACTGTATGGGCGTAAGTGCCGATCACCTATCTGTTGGGCGGAAGTTGGGGAAAGTCAACTCACCGGCCCTGAACTGGTGCACGAGACGACTGAGAAGATCGTGCAAATCCGTAACCGTATGGCAGCAGCCCGTGACCGACAGAAGAGTTACGCTGATAAGCGTCGCCGACCGTTGGAATTTCAAATAGGTGACAGGGTGCTTTTGAAAGTGTCACCTTGGAAGGGTGTGATCCGTTTCGGAAAACGTGGGAAACTAAGCCCTAGGTACGTGGGACCGTTTGAGATTGTGAAACGGTTGGCCCCGTGGCCTATCAGTTGAACCTACCCGAAGAACTCCGTGGGGTACACGATGTGTTCCACGTCTCCAATCTGAGAAAATGCCTTGCAGACGAAACTCTTATCGTCCCGTTGGACGAGATACATGTGGACGAACAACTACATTTCATCGAGGAACCGGTGGAAGTCATGGACCGAGAGGTCAAAATCCGTTGGAACTCAAAGCGTGGACCAGAATTTACCTGGGAACGCGAGGATCAGATGAAGAGGAAGTACCCTCAACTGTTCCAAACCAGGCATCCACCTCTTAGATACACAGGTACTCTATTCCACATCACAAACTGTTGAACCTTGTACTACCCCGTAAAACCACGTAACATGATGTACTAATTTTCGGGACGAAAATTCCTGCAACAAGGGGGTGATGTGACACCCCGTAATTTCAGATTAACATTTTTCAAATTGTTGTCGTTAACATTGACCCGTACTCGCAAATACTTGAAACGTATACAAACACCGCCACAGACGTCGTTAAACGAATTATGATAAAATACTAACGCGGGTGTTTGTAGAGGATTCACATAAACGAGATTACCTAAGGATTCCTATTAATTAATAGAGCTCGCTCGTCTACGTCGTTATCAACCGAAACAAATTCGGGAACTCGGTACCTAAGTGCAGGGACCAAACCTGACAATTGCCAAACTGGGGCTGAGAAAACCGAGCACGAAACAGCCGAAGGCTGTTCGACCTGCCCAGCAGTCTCGACCTGCTGCAGTCCGCGACTGGGCCAACCGTGCGACTGAGTCGTGCGATTGGGTCCTTCGTGCGATTGATCGGGGCGACTGGGGTGAGACATGCGAATGAGTGGTGCGATTGAGTCAGCCGAATGAATGTGTGCGATTGAGTCAGCCGATGAATGCGTGCGACTGAGTATCACCCGACTGAAGGCCCAACCGCACGAATGAAGGTTCATTCGTGCGATTGGTAATTGATTCGGATGATTGGGGAACGTGTGGTATGACTGAACGCTGAGTCGCATGAATGAGGGTTCAATCGTACGAGGGAACTTGATTCGTATGATTGAAGGTCTATTCGTGCGAATGAAGTGTCCAGTCGTGCGTCTAGCCTTGTTATGCGATTGAGTCATTTCGAGTGAATTCTTCTGGTGTGCAAAGTGTCTATCGTGTGATGATAAGTTCACAACAATAAAAATGTCATTTCTTGACCACAAAGATTAAAGTCAACGCAATCAACAGACATATACTTTTCAACCCGAAACAACGTAACTGTTTACAAATATCAACAACTCATTAGAAGTCTACATGAAGTCTAATACGTCTATGACTGCTTGTGTGTGTGACACCCACGACCGAACCCATGCGACCCGACCCGACTAAACATGTCTATTAAACGCTAAACACAACATTAACGCTTAACACAACTGTCAATAGGTGTTTGACAGCGCATCGTGAACAACACTCGGGAGACTTACACCCTACATACTGGTTACATCATCTGTGAGTTTCACGGCCCCTTTTTACATCTCTTCCGTTTGGGGGAGAAAACATGCAAAACAAATTTACATAAATGGTTGTAGTAATATTGATATCGCTTGTTACGTTAGTGCAAACACACTCATGTCCTCACACACTCGAACCGTTAGTAATGGGATTAGCGAGGTAATTTTGAGTAGTACTACTGGGTCTGACAAACCCCGCCCGGGCTAGTCGCGCTAGCTTGATTGGAGGTCAAACGGGCGCACAATTGACCTAACATACGATTGCCACGGTCGGTTAAGACGTGGAGGAAACACATTGTCATGGTCTGATGAGACATGACGGAACCTACGATTGCCACAGTCGGTTAAGACGTGGAGGAAACACATTGTCATGGTCTGATGAGACATGACGGAACATACGATTGCCACGGTCGGTTAAGACGTGGAGAAAACACAATAGGACGTAAACAGTCAGCTTCGGTTCGAAACACTAAGTAACAAGAACATAGGCTAGCTACCTACGATATGCTTTATGTACTAAACCATTGAAACGCATAACATGAAAACGCTTACGAATACATTTCTTGTTAAATTAAACCTGTGAACTCACCAACTTTATGTTGACACATTTTAGCATGTTTTCTCAGGTCACAGGAACGCATAAGCTTTTGAGGCACGCTTCAGGATATGCACACAGGACATGCATTCATCTAGTTTATTTTCAGCATTGAACATTTTGTATAAACATGGCTATTGTAGCAGTTCTGTAATGGATTTACCACTTTTGTAAACGCTTCCGCACTATTGTAAACTTTGCTTATGTTCTGTTGAATGAAGTCAATGTTTATTTTAAATTCATATAGTGTCGTTCGATATGACTGTGTCTGAGATCCTGGTATGTCACACGCCTAACGGTAAAACCCCGTTTGTGGAAATTGAGGGTGTGATAGACACTAAGAAGAAGAAGAACTCCAAGGCATCCACCTCTACACCTCAGGATGAGTCAAAGCATCCTGAGGTAGCTCAAGAAGAGGCTACTCAACCAAGTCCAACATAAGTAGAGCCTCTTGCTGCAGGGAGACCTATCCTGTCCTGGACTTTTACTACAAATCTAGACAGATGGTATGTCATTAGAAATCAAGGAGGTCAAGACGTCTATTTCTAGCAAGACATGCTTGATCTTCCTCTGCATGATCTCTATGACATGAGGAGGTACTATGAGAGTCTGAGGGATCCTGACCAAATGATGAAAAAAGGAATGGTCTTGATCCTGATAAGGACTGTCAATATCTGAGTAATCTTCTTTATTAGGTAGCATCAGCCTAGGGGGAGTTTGTAAGGTTTATACTTAAAGGCTGATGCAACCAAAGCAACCAAAGAGCTTTCTGCATGCATGCATGAAATGCAGAGTAGAGTTACTTCAGAAGTTTCACACAACTCAGGGAAAATATTCTAAGTGTAAAATATTCCAAAGCCAAAGACCAAATCTTCCAAAGCCAAAGATGAAGTCTTCTGAAGCTTCAAAGACGGAGTCTTCCAAAGCCAAAAGACTAAAGACTGATTTTTTCCAAAGACAAAGAAGACATGCTTTCTCTGATCAACTTTTAATAGAGAAGACATGCTTTTCAAAAGACCAACAGGCAATCTGCCTTTTGACTATACATTGATCATGTTGTCTAGATTAGTGTTTCCAACTGGCTTTCAAAGTATAACTGGCTGTAGGATGTAGTATAAAGTATCTCAGGTTCTTGTATTTATCTTTATGCTTTGTAACACTTGTAATAGAACTTGAGAGCAATATACAACATTCTTGAAAACCATACTTATTTTGTTCTTATTCTTTTTCTGTCTCAATACTTGCTTGTGTTCTTAGTATCATTTACTTAAACCTGATTTCTTATTTATGTTAAGTGTTCTAACACTCTTCTCATTGTGAGACTGATTGTATTGATTATCCCTTAAACGGTCCAACACATGTTAATATCTGTATGTTAATAAAATATGCTAAATTGGTTAACTGCATAATAATACTGAATTTTCTGATAAGGTCATCCAAAGTCTAGCAAATCCCTTTTATGAATAAATTTTCTCATTGGTAACTTTGAGAATTATTAGGTCGCGTGGCGATCAAAACTTTTAACGAGCGTTGATGACAATTTGATTATTTATATCTGGTCAATATATTTTGATTCTTCTAATTTAATGCATTATAAGTGAAAATATTATTAGTCATGAAAATAATAATAATTATTATTAACCTTGATCGCATAAAATTATCACTTTTAAATATTACATTGATACAATATACAGTCTGTTACACGTTGTATCAATCTGTTAGATATTAATATTTTGATTGGTAATCATTTTTACTCATGTTGTAAACATATGGAAAGCCTTAAATTAACAATTTAACTTTATAGAAATTTTTCGCGTAAAAAAAATCCAGACGTTTAATTTTTTTACAAAAGTTAACGATATCGACATCACCTTACAACAGGTGGCATCCCACTTGGGGACCTACCAGCCAAATATCTAGCCGACAATTGATTATTTGGGTTAATTAAATAAATCTAATCATTTCTAATAAAAAAACAACACTACAGTCCACCTTTACCACTCATCAATTCACCTAAACACACCCTTTCTGTCACTAAACTCTCTCTCTTCTCTCCCTCGGCCAAAAAAACATCAAGAACACTCCACCACTTTGATACTTTGATCATCCAAGAATTGTTCAAGCTTTAACACTCAATTTCAAGAATCCCTTGTGAGTTTGGTGTAAGTTTTTGCAAGAATCCAACTCAAAGGTGAATAAATCATCAAGAAATCCTTTTCATTTCTTAAAGTTTGTTTATCCTAGGGTATGAACATCCTTCTTTAAAATCTCTTGCAAACATGACATAAAATGATTGTTGCAAGTATTGTTCGTGAAAAACTAGAAGTTTTTAAAATTCAAGGTTCCAATGGTTTTTAAACAAGAAAATTGAGTTTTAAAGAATGTATATATGTGTGTGTATGTGAACCATGAATGTTTGTGTGTGTGTGTTTGAAGTTTGATGGGTTTTTGAAACCTTTTTATATTTTGTTTGATTTTGGCATGCAAGATGATCAGCTTATGATATTGGCTTATGAACATCATAAGAAACCCATCTATCAAAAGAAACCTATTAAATAGAAGGTAAGAATATATGATACATGTTGTATGTGTCGTATACATGTATGTATGTATGTATGAATGATGTTCATGAACTTGTCTTGCTTTTGAATTTCCAAATAATTGAATGATCCATGAAAAAAGACGATCATGATCTGAAAATCTTTGGGGTTTTAAGTGTATTTGATGAAATGAAAAACTAAAACTACAAGTCACTTATAATAATAATCAAGTGTTGATTAGATATTACCAATAGTAATGATTTTACAAGATTTAAGCTGATCAAAAAAAAGGTCTACTCAAACCGGAAAAGCGGGTTCAAAAATATTAATACTAAGTTATAAAAAAAGTAAGCTTACTGAAATAATAATTTTGATGATTGGGTTTAATCACATATACGATTTACGCTTAAAATTACGTTAAAACGGTGTTTTTGGGTTGATTAAAAACGGATGTTTTTGCACGAATTTGGTTTTGGACAGATAGTGATATTATATTTTAAGTTAAAAATGTTATGTTTTTAAGTATGTATCTAATCCATAGCATGTATGGGCACCGGTGTTGATTTTGTACGCACGAAAAAACCGACAACTTCGTGTTGAAATTTTGAGACGGTTTTGAAACTAATTTTAAAGAGAAATTTTAAAGTGTTTTTAGTATAAAATGTTTATTTTAAAATATGTATACTAATTATGAGATGTACAACGGTTTAGGTATGGTTTTGACATGTAAAACCATGCGGTTTTGGCATATAAAGCCGTACGGTTTCGGGTTAAAAATCAACGTATAGAGAAAAATTTGGGTATAAGGTAAAAGAACATATTTTTCAATAAAACTTGTCATAACATGATTCAATATATGTTTTATTACTGAAAAATAAGTTTATTTGTTAAAAAATTTCTATTGTTGGTTAATAATAAATAAAGTGATATTTATAAAAGATAATAAAAATAATAAATGATTTTCTTAAAAAGAACAAGATTATACGTATATTTTATTATTAGTCTTAGATAAAATGTTACTAAAATGAATTAATATATTTTGGTTAATACATAACTTAATAAACTCCATATGCTCATATTTTCATATATTTTTGTACGTTTTATTTTGTGTTTCAAATATGTTGTTATTATTTAAAGGTTAAATGGTTTATTTAGTAAAATACATATTTTTCACTTATAATATAAACGATTTAATCAAACTGAAAGTCACTAACCAGTCGTTTAAAAATGGAGTTCATGACAAGTCTAGTAAGTTAGGTGAACAACTTGCACGGTAGACTTGTTATTTGATAATTAATAGGTCATTTGTGTTTAGGGCGTTAATTGGTCGTTTATATCTTCGGGCTCGTTTTTGCTAGATCATCTTTGTCGCCTTTTAAGGTAAGTTTTTACAGCCCCTATTTTTAAATAATGTTTTTATTTAGCTATTTGGGGGAAAAACATGTTATAATATTTTTATGTATGATATGATTTAATGATAGAATAACTGTATGATCTTTTATGATGACATTGAGTTGTTTTGTTATTTGTGCATGACGGCCCTTAGCTATAATTATTAACCCTTGAGGGGCCACATTATATATTAATAAATCTATTGGGTTTGACAACCGTCCCTTGTGATTGGTCGCGCCGGTCGGTTTATACGGATGGAATATATGTTGAAAGGAACTTGAGAGACATTGTGTCTTGGTTTGACTATTGGGCTCTTGGTTGCGTTCATAGTCAGTGGACCTGCTAGTACTTGACGATCCAAGGGTTGATTCCGGGATAATCATATCTTTTATAAAAAGAAACGTTAATAATCTTTTTACATAAACCTATGAACTCACCAATTTTTTGTTGATATACTTCTGGGCATGTTTTTCAAATAACTAAGCTTGCATGGGATGGAAAGGGTTTTAAGGGCAAACTAATCAAGTTTGGATACCAATTTTTTACCAAATTCCGGTGCCGATTAAAATTTTTTGTTAATGTTTAAAACAATGTTATGTTATTACTACTTAAACTTTCTTTTCAAGACTTCTACTCGTATCAATGTGATAACTTTTTAATGTTAATTATTTTATTATTATATCCATAATTGTTTGTTTGATAATTGTTGGAACAATCCAACTTCCGTTCTCATTGTCACACGCGTGTTCTTCCGATGCGCCTCTCGGGGTGTGACACCACGGAATCCAAAACCCAATATTAAAGGCCCTAGATCGCAAAACTCGGATGCACCGGGCCACCACCAAAACTGTCGGAAACCAGCAACCAGCCAAAAGGCCAACGACCGACACCGATCAGCGAAGGAGACATCCGAAGGCCGAAGGTTAAACAGCGACAGAGGGTGGGACCGGTGACAAAGGCAACAAAGCTTGTACCATTAGCATCACCAGTAGTACCTAAATAATAATTGTTCATTCACCAATCAAGTAATATAAAGGTAAATTGTTTACTTGTCCATCTTTTTTAAATTTGTATTACAACTACAAAAAGTATTTCAGTAACTTTTTATAATACTTAAATAAATTGTTTATTCTTATAAGTTGATAGAAATTATATCGACTAAAATAATACATATGCAGCTTCAAATTTTGTTTTACGTGGTTTAGAATGAAGTTTATAAAATGTACTATTTAAAGAATCTCAAACAAGAAGCTAAATATTAAATTATGTTAGTTATTCTAAATGATCTGAATTTAATTATGACGTCAAGACTCACAAGTCACAACGGACCCAAATATGAACAATACACATATCACTATTTAAACAATTACCACGTTGATATCGAACAACTTTATCTTTAGGTTTTCAAAGAAAATGTCGAGCTTTTCTTAATTTTTGAATATACGCAATTAAGATAGGTGCTCATTTAGCAATATAACTGTTTAATAGCCAGAAAAGATCCAGAATTTCTATAACTATAAATATTATGAAACTTCTACCATGTTGAAATAATGCCCAAGAATGAAATATAATTAAAATTAGATTAATACAAATCAAATCAACAAATGTAACAACAAGGCATTGTCGAGATTACACCCAGGAGCGTTCATGGCACGTCCAAACTGATGAACCAATGGTGAGAAGTGTTCATCAAACAAAGAAATCGAAAAAATATTAATCGAATCACAACAACAAACGAAGTTGGAGAGATACAAATAAAGAACACCTTTTGGTTTTCGTCGGCTTTTATCCTCCTTGTCAACTCCCATACGTATCTTCACCGGTACATACAACCGAGGGAATAAGTTGACGTAGCTGAGAGGTTTGGAGGAGAGTTGACTAGGGGAAAATGACAAGAGTGCTTTCATCTACAAGATAGTTTTGGTTTTCAATGTCTGGTAACCACCACAAACTTAACTACTATCAAACTCCTAACAACTTCAAAAACTCATTTAAATTTCTGGAGACCTAAATCGTAAAATGGATCACCATCAAAATATGGCACATAATGTTTCCATTCCATTCTTTGTTGCCCTGGTTTTAGTCAAAAATTTTTATTGACATTGAGATGAGTTCTTATGATTACGATTACGGTTATGATTATGACTATGACAAAAGCTTTGAATGGTTGTCTCGATGGGAAGTCCAAGATTTGCCTCGAGATCCATGACCAAATTTCTATAGAGATCGCAGAAGTTGTTTGAAGACTTTAACACAAAGTCCAACAATCATTTGTACAACTATTTGTTGTCAAGGCAAGAGATTCATAGACCATGTTGCAAAAAAGGTGTGTACGAGATGGAAATAGGATGTTTAGAGTCACTAGCATGGGTGTTGATTCGGGCCAATTATGAGTATAAGGCTAGACGCATCGAGCAAGGGTTTAAAGACGTCCTAAATATGTGTAGTGGTTTCAGCTAATAATTCTTTGGGGTTGAATATTTTTTAACCAAGACCTTATGACTCCTTGAAAGTATCAGAAACTATGTAATCACACAGACAATAAAACAACATACGACAATATGTGGGATTAGAAGTTATATTGTACTCGAATAAATATACATGATAGCGAAATGATCCTGTAGATGAGCACATAATAAGATTCCTAAATCTATGTTATTATATAATCAATATAACCTTAAAGGGATGGGGAAGTTAATTATACTACTTTGAGAGCAAGTTATTAATAATTCTCATTATTATGGCATAATATTGATATTCTATTTATTAATAATAGTATAAAAGGAGACATATATAATATAAACATATGGGTCAAATATAAGAAAGGAAAAGAACAACAACCAAGGCTACAATTATGAGTATAAAGAAGAACAATGGTAAATAATGAAGGAATATGTTTCGGCCCTTACTCCCTCTCAAGTCGACATATGAAGGTTAATAGTACCCAACTTGTCGAGAAGAGTATGAAGCATTATGTCCCTAATAAACAAACAAACAAACAAACAAACCCAGTATATCCCACTCAAGAGCAGGGTCTGGGAGGGGTAGGTGGTGGCAAGTCTTTCCTCTACCCAGATAGGTAGAGAGACCGCTTCCAAAGAGACCCCTGGCTCGATACAAAAGCTATAACGCAAGCGCATCAACATATAATCACACGCACGATATATGATATATGGTATATGGTACAGCACACATCATACAACAAACATTAGAATATCACCAAAAGGAAGTATAGAATAAACAAGCATGCATCAGAAAAGCAGCAAGTTTCCCCTAAAAAGGTCCAAGCGTACTACATACACATCAGGCCCCGTAACAAGTAAACAAAGTCCTTTCCTAGCTACAGAAACCACTAAAAGTCCTTACTTTTAATTCTACGTCTCCACTCACTCCTATCCTTGTAGGTCTCATTACATCCACCCAAATCAGCATCTGAATAACCTTTGAGAATAGCATCTCTACCCTTGAAACATAATGCCATCTTTGAAGTACCCTTCAAATATCCGAGCAGCCACTTAACTGCTTCCCAGTGTTCTCTCCCCGGATTAGACATATACCTGCTAACAACTCCCACTGCGTGAGCAATATCGGGCCTTGTGCATACCATTGCATACATAAGACTGCCCACAGCCGATGCATAAGGAACCTTTGCCATCTCGGCCTTGTCTTTCTCTGACTTTGGAGACTGATCTTTAGAAAGCTTAATATGACTGGCCAATGGTGTACTTCGAGTAGTAGTCTTCTCATCATTCATTATGAACTTCTCTAATATCTTCTGAATGTACTTCTCCTGAGATAAAGTTAGAGAATCGTTCTTGTGATCTCTGGTGATGCTCATACCAAGTATCTTCTTAGCTGGACCCAAGTCTTTCATTTCAAACTCTACAGACAACTGTTTCTTCAACTTGTTAATCTCTGCAATATCCGAACCTGCTATCAGCATATCATCAACATAAAGGAGAAGGATGATATAGGAACTTTTAAACTTCTTGAGGTAGCAACAGTGATCCATCTCACATCTCCTATACCCGTTTCTGCCCATAAAGCCATCAAACTTCAAATACCACTGTCTGGGCGCCTGTTTTAAACCATACAAACTTTTCTGTAGCTTACACACTAAGTTTTCTTTTCCTTTAACCTGAAAACCCTCTAGTTGTGCCATATAAATAGTCTCATCAAGATCACCATGCAGAAACGCAGTCTTCACATCTAGCTGCTCCAAATGTAACTTCTCTGCTACAACAATACTAAGCACCAATCTGATAGTATCATCTTGACCACAGGAGCAAATATCTCACTGTAGTCAACCCCGTGTTTCTGTTGAAACCCCTTAGCGACCAATCTTGCTTTATATCGTTTGTTACCATTGTGATCTTCCTTAACCCTGTAGAGCCATTTATTCTGTAGAATTCTTTTATCTGGCAGAAGTTTAGTTAAAACCCATGTATTATTCTTCATTAAAGAGTTCATCTCATCCTGCATTGCATGCTCCCACTGAAGCGAATCTTTCAACTCAACTGCTTCTGAGTAACTTTCTGGTTCACCATCCTCAGTTAAAAGAAGATAATTAACTGAAGGATTGTACCGGGTAGGCTGTTTAGAAACTCTGGTGGATCTCCTGACCCAATGAGACTGGTCTGGAGTCTGTGGATGTTGTTCATCTTCAGAATCTGAACTCCCACTATCAAAAGCTTCAACTGTCTCTTCATCTCCACCCATACCACCATCTTCAAACTCAGGAACCGTATCATCTTCAGTTTCTGTCTCTGGTTCATTAACTGGTTCTGGATCTGGTTGTTTTTTAGCATCAACATCAAATTCAACTTGCTCTTTCTGAACCTCTGAAGTGGTTGTGTTTCTATCTTTGTATAACTCAGCCTCATTGAAAGTAGCATGCTTACTTCTGATCAATTTTCTGCTTTCAAAATCCCAAAGCCTGTAGCCCATACTGTCATACCCATAACCAATGAAAGTGTACTTCTTGGCTTTAGCATCAAGCTTGTCACCATCTTTCACTAGATCATAGGCACTGCACCCGAATACTTTCAAATGCCCAAATTTAACAGTTTCACCTTTCCACTCTTCCTCTGGTATCTTGAAACCCAACGGAACAGATGGTCCCCGATTAATTAAGTAGGCAGCAGTATTAATTGCATCTGCCCAGAACATCTTTGGAAGCCCTGAATTGATTCTCATACTTCTGGCTCTTTCATTCAATGTTCTGTTCATACGTTCTGCGACTCCATTTTGTTGAGGAGTGCCCGGGACTGTATAAATCATTCGAATACCATTCTCTGCACAGTAGTTCTGGAACTCTTTGCTGATGTATTCACCTCCGTTGTCCGACTTCAAGCATTATGTCCCTAATGTTTTGGTGAAAACATACACAAATTGTGACTTTGTGCTAATCTCCATGGGTTGTACCTTTATTGATTCAAACCTTTCTCTTACAAAACAATAATCTGATTTAACGTGTTTAGTTCATTCATTAAATGAGGTTTTTGTGGATGTGTCTAACAGCTTGTTTGTCATGGAATAATTGAGTAGGATCATTGGACTGAATCTCGAGTGCATCAAATCTCTTATCACTTATCAACCAACATGTCACACCCCAACCTCGACGGCGGAAACGTCGAGGTGTGAGGGTTAAGATCGTTCACAGCCACATAACGCTATTAATAACCCAAATATATATTATTCATAAGTTTGAATTGTACCATTACAAACATAAGTCTCAAAAAGTAAATAACATAACACAAGATGCAACAATCCAATTTATTTCGTTTATTTAGCTAGGTCCATTCCTAGATGTGAAAGCACTTCAAGATATCAATCAAACTTGTGCATTTCCTGAAACATGTTAAAAATAAAAAGGTCAACAATAATGTTGGTGAGATTTTCATAGTTTTCAATACATAAAATATATAAAAGATGGCAATTCAAGTCATAAGTTAGTGAATAAAGTGATTAGGGATGTTATGAACAATGTAACAATCAAACCTTGACAAAGTTTTACAAGTGTCAAACGTTAAAAATATATACGATTAGCTAAGTGTACTTGGATCAACCAAGCAGGCTTGTCAGGCCCATAGATCTATGACGTCGCCAGGCTAACAATAGTTAATGATTGTACATATAACGCCATAACATGGTAACCACAAAAGTTCAACTAACCACGACACACAAGTAAATTGCCATAAAGTTTACAAGTCTCAAATAAGTTTACAAGTGCAATGATATAATTTAACATGTTTCACCCCAAAGTGTGAAAATAATAAAAAGGGGTATGAAAATACTCACATGATCAAATAAGTATATATTGGATGATTAATAAGAAAATAATAACGAGCGTTGTTTCAACGTAGTCCTTCACAATGCACCTAAAATATATGTTTTCACAAGATTTAAGTTTCTATTGTAATGATTTTAACGAATTAACGAGGTCTAGGGTTCTAAGTAGATTTTGGGGCTTGTCAAATATTTACCTTTAACGATTGAAAGTTATTCATGGTTTCTTGAAAATTATATTTTTATGTTTTATTTCATGAAAAGAACTTTTATATTAACTTGGAAAATGTATAAAACAAAGTTTTTATAACTAAAAGAAACAAATACTATTTAAAAAAATATTATTTGAAATGAACGTTTGAACCAATAATAATTTATAAATTTATACTATTATTTAAGGTTCATTTTATAAGAAATAACCCTTGTTTATAATATCTTATTAAAAGATATTTAATTATTTAAATTTTGAAAAATTTATAGAAAATTATGTGGTGTCTTTAAAAATGTTTAAAGCTTATAAAAATCATTTTTATATTTTTCTAAAATTTTCTATAATTATTTTAAGGCTGAAAAGCCTTTAAAAAAATATATGAGGGTGCCCGGGTTCGAACCCGGGACCTCAAGGTGGACAAACGAGTGGGGGACCAGTGAACCAAGGCATACAGCCGCGGTATCACTTGGTTCCAAATGCATTTAACCACTTTTAACCATTTCCCCCAAATCACACATATGAAACCTAATTGATTTAAACCAAAATTGAAGTGCAATTCGATAATTTTAATGGGAATAAACATGGGGCTTTGATTCCCCATGTAAATACGCGCATGTTGGTGTATCGAATTACCCGATTGGTGTTGAATGAAAGAAGAATGAAAGAAGAATGTGTCGCGGCCACGTTTGAACTTGAATCGTGTGCTAATAATCACCAAACTCAAATTAAACTTGTATACAGCTCGGGTGATGCCGTGGATCCTAAGCCCTTTATCAATTTCAGTTTATATTTGTCGGAGGATGGATGTTGATAGAGTTGCAGGTCCGCGGGTTAGAGAGGATCGAGTGGGTTATTTTGTGATTGTTTCAGGTAAAATTGAGAGTGGTATTCGATTAAAAGTTGATAGATGACCGTTTATGTTGAGTTAATTATATTATTATTGAGGTTTAATGATCGAACGGCTCTAGAATTTAAAGGCTTCGGTTACTACTCGAGTGAACATAGTAACCGGTGTTTTAAAACCCAATTTAAGTGGTTAATCATGTTCGAATCTTGTACACGAAGGGTTTGGAACGGTTTGGGTATTGATTTCGGGTGTTTTTCGTGGGTTTGAGGCTCGCCGGAGCTCGCCGGACCTCGCCGGAGGGTGGCCGGAAGTGTTGCCGGATTTACGGGGAAAGGGAGGGTTGGTTTGGGTTTCTTTTTGAGATTTACACAAATGGTCCCTGTGGTTTACATTTTGTTGTTTTATGTTGAAAACTTTCTTTTGAAGTTTTAAAATTGGCAAAACCAACCCTTAACTTAATTAGTTTAGGTTTTAAACATTGATTTAAGTTTATTAACTTCTATAAATTATTATAATTATTAATATCATTATTATTATTATTATTATTATCATTATTATTATTATTACTATTGTTATTATTATTATTATTAGGACAATTATTATTATCATTATTAGGATTATTATTATTATTATTCTTAATTATAATGATTATTATTTATTTATTATGTAATGATTAACATTATTAATTTCCAAATTAAAGAATTAGAGACAATTAGGGAAAATAGACATAAACAGTACATGATTTTTCATGTTGGCAACAAAGGTTCTTACAAGATTAAACGACGTTAACTTTTAATTAACGAAAAAATTCAAGATGTTACAGTCTCCCCAACTTTAAGGAATTTCGTCCCGAAATTAAAAATGGAACTATACGAACAAATGCGGGTATCTCTTTCTCATATGCTCCTCACGTTCCCAAGTGAACTCAGCTCCACGTTTGTTTTCCCAACGGACTTTGACGATCGGTGTGGTAGTTGTTCGGGTCTTCTTCAGGGTTCGGTCCATAATCTCAACAGGCTTCTCAACGAAATGCAATGACTCATCTATTTGGATTTCCTCGAGAGGAACATGCAAATTTTCATCAGCCAGATATTTCCTCAAGTTTGAGACATGAAAGACAGGATGAACCCCGTTAAGTTCAGGAGGTAGTTCCACTTTGTAAGCCACTTTCCCAATTCTTTTCAGAATCTTAAAAGGTCCTACAAAGCATGGGGCTAACTTACCCTTCTTCCCAAAACGTACAACACCCTTCCATGGAGAGACCTTAAGAAGAACCAGGTCGTCGACTTGAAACTCCAACGGTTTGCGTCTTTTATCGGCATAACTCTTTTGGCGACTCCTAGCCACCTCAAGGTTATTTCGAATTTTAGAAACTTTGTCAGTCATTTCTTGGATAAGTTCAGGACCAGTGATGAGATTTTCCCCAATGTCAGTCCAACAGATCGGTGACCGGCATTTACAACCATAAAGTGCTTCGAATGGTGCCATCTTGATACTCGAGTGATAACTATTGTTATACGAAAATTCCGCGAGCGGTAAATGCGTATCCCAATCACCACCAAATCCAAGGACACATAGTCGTAGCAAATCCTCGAGGGTTTGGATTGTTCGTTCGGTTTGACCATCAGTTTGAGGATGGTAAGCCGTACTTAAATCCAATTGAGTACCCAAGAGTTCTTGCATAGACGACCAAAAGTGCGAAGTGAAACGAGCGTCGCGGTCGGATATGATGTGCAACGGTACGCCATGACGACTCACAATTTCGTCAATGTAGATGCGGGCCAGTCTTGAAACTTTGTAAGTGTCTCGTATTGGTATGAAGTGTGCCGTTTTGGTCAAACGGTCAACAATCACCCATATACTATCATGGCCACGCGGAGTACGAGGTAACTTGGTTATGAAATCCATGCATATATGTTCCCATTTCCACATAGGGATTTCGGGTTGTTCAAGTAAACCACTTGGTCGTTGATGCTCGGCTTTGACTCTTGCACACGTGAGACACTTGGAAACATAAGTCGCGATATCTTTCTTCATTCCAGGCCACCAATATTGACTACGCAAGTCCATGTACATCTTGTCGGAGCCCGGATGAATAGAATATCGGGTTTGATGAGCTTCGTTCATAATGAAGTGATGAAGATTATCACGATTAGGGATCCAAAGTCGATTCAAAAAGTACCACAATCCATTCGGTTTTGTCTCCAGTTGTGACCGAACGTTAGACACCAAATCTTCATCTTTTCCTTCGTCGGTTAATGCCGCTTGTTGAGCCTTGCGAATGCATAACCCGACATCACTACCAATCCTTATATTTTGGAGCATGATAGTAGCCTCGTTAACATCCACATGAACCTCGGTATCAAATTCCCTTAAAGTGTCAAACCATTGCCTTCGATCTCGGACTTCTTGAAGCGAGACAGTCTTGTTGTGGACCTTGCGACTCAGTGCGTCGGCTACAACATTCGCCTTTCCAGGATGATAGCGAATGTCACAGTCGTAGTCGCTGATCAACTCGATCCAACGTCTTTGTCTCATGTTGAGATCTTTTTGGTTGAACACGTGTTGGAGGCTCTTATGATCTGTGTAAACTATGCATTGCGTCCCATAAAGATAATGTCGCCAAATTTTCAAAGTGAAAACCACAGCACCAAGTTCAAGATCGTGAGTTGTGTAGTTCACCTCATGAACCTTCAATTGCCTCGACGCGTATGCTATGACTTTGCCTCGTTGCATGAGAACACAACCAAGACCTTGGTTAGAAGCATCGCAATACACGGTAAAGTCATCGTTTCCATCGGGAAGTGTGAGGATAGGGGCGTTACACAACTTGTGTTTTAATGTATCGAAAGCCTTTTCTTGCTCGGGTCCCCATTCAAAGAGTCGATTCTTTTGGGTTAGCGCCGTTAACGGTTTAGCAATCTTCGAGAAATTCACTATGAACCTATGGTAATATCCTGCTAAGCCTAGAAAAGAACGAACTTCGGTTGGGGTTGTGGGAACACACCAACTCTTCACGGCTTCAATTTTAGCAGGATCGACGTGAATTCCTTGGCTATTCACCACATGCCCTAGGAATTGAACCTCTTGTAACTAGAATTCACACTTGAAAAACTTGGCATATAATTGTTCCTTCTTCAAAAGTCCAAGAACTTGTCGCAAGTGCGTCTCGTGATCGATTTTCGTCTTGGAATAAATAAGAATATCATCAATGAACACGATCACAAACTTATCCCAATACGGTTTACATACTCGATTCATGAGATCCATGAACACGGCAGGTGCATTGGTCAAGCCAAAAGGCATAACCATGAACTCATAGTGTCCATATCGAGTACGAAAAGCGGTCTTTGGAATGTCATCACCGTGAACACGTAGTTGATGATACCCAGAACGTAGATCGATCTTTGAGAATTGAGTTGCTCCTTGGAGTTGGTCGAAAAGATCATCGATTCGAGGGAGAGGGTATCAGTTTTTGATAGTAAGCTTGTTGAGTTCTCGGTAATCGATGCACATACGAAATGAACCATCCTTCTTCTTCACAAACAGGACAGGTGCACCCCACGGTGATGAACTAGGGCGAATGAAACCCTTATCGGTCAACTCTTGCAGTTGGCTAGCTAGTTCTTGCATCTCAGACGGTGCAAGACGATAAGGCAATTTAGCCACAGGGTTTGCACCAGGGATTAAGTCAACCTTGAACTCAACTTCTCGAACGGGAGGTAGCCCCTTAAGATCCTCGGGAAAAACCTCGGGAAAGTCCCGTACGACAGGAATGTCTTTCAATTCCTTACCCTTGGCTTTCGTATTAACTACATGTGCCATGAAAGCCATGTAGTTTTTGCTTAAGCACTTGCGGGCCTTGATACAAGACATAAGTTTGAGTCCTTGGGATGGTTTCTCCCCAAAGACCTTTAAGGTATCACCAGTCGGTAAGGGAATTCGGATGCACTTCTCAAAGCATAAAATTTCCGCACGATGTTTGGCTAACCAATCCATGCCGATAATAACATCGAAGCTTCCCAGTTGCATAGAAATGAGGTCGATGGAGAACTCGTGTTCGTTAAGGCTTAAGGTGCAATCACGTATTACGACGTCAATGACAATAGATTTTCCATCGGCGACTTCGACCGTGAAGGATCTTTCCAGATTAACACGCGGTTTAGAAAGTATAGGCTCGAATTCCAACGACACGAAACTCTTATCCGCACCCGAATCAAACAATACGGATGCATAATGACTATTTACAAGATACATACCTGTTTGGTAATAACCTATCATTGGTATGAGACAAGAAATGATTTAAAAGTAGTTCAACGTCGTACCATTCACCACTTCATTGTTGGCTTGTGCTTGGTTGGCATTGATGTTGAAGGCCCTTCCACGAGCCGGTGGCACATTTCCTGCATTGCGAGGACATTGCGGACGAATATGGCCAGACTCGCCACAGTTATAGCAGGTTTGGTTGGTAAGCGTTGCAGAGTTGTTTGCCGCACGAAGACAAGTAGCCACCAAGTGCCCATACTTTCCATACAACGAGCAGACTCGGCATGGAGTGTTGCTCGCGTGATGGTACTTGCACGTGTTACACATAGGGTATGGACCAACATAAGCTCTAGCCATGGGAGCTTGATTTGCAACCACCATTTGTTTTTAAGGTGCATTTGGGGCGGTCACAGCATAGTTGCGTGTCGGGGTGAACTTACGCTTCTTGTTTTGGGAAGATGACTCGGCTCGTACTTCCTTTGTTGCCTCAGGTGTCACCTTCGTAGTAACCTTGGAACCCTTTGCCGACATAGTGCCAGCTCTAATATGATTCTCGGTGAGCTGTGCGGTGATAGTAATTGCATCCTCCAAAGTTGTGGGCCTACTACCCACTACGGCATCTTGAATTTGAGGTGGCACCCCTTTGATGAATTTCTCAATGTTACGGGGCACGGTGTCCACCATGTGTGGTAGAAGCATACTCAACTCGTGATGTCGGGTGGAATAAGCCAAGTGATTCCCACCATCTTGTTTGAGGTTCCAGAACTCCTCCTCCAGCTTTTGCAACTCGCTCCTCGGGCAAAACTTTTGGATCATGATATCCTTAAATTCTTCCCAGGGAAATGCCAGAGCAACCTCAGTTCCACGGTTTCTCTTTTCACTATTCCACCATGTTAGTGCCCGTTGTTGAAGGACACTTGCAGCATAGCGAACTTTGAACTCATCAGGGCACTCGCTAATGATAAAGGTGTTCTCCATACTTTCAAACCACTCGAGGAGTCCAGTGTCTCCTTCTTTTCCACTAAAACTAGTGGGTTTGCATGAGTTGAAGTGTTTGAAAGTGCATGCACGAGTGTTCCCTTGTTGATTGTTATTCTCTCCATGAGCACCGCTATTGTTCCCACTAGTGTTGTTGTTGCTATTAGCCATTAGGGTGCTATTAAGCTCAACAACCATGGTTGGGAGCACATCAGCCATTTGTCGGGCTATCATTGCTGCAAGCTTTCGGTCGGAACTTCCACGCTTTCCATGATGACGAGACATGATGGATATACAAAAATGAGTTAGTTACGGGAATGAGGATAACAAAGGATAGTAGTTTAGACAAAGGCAAGCTAAGGGTTGTAAGGTACACAGAATGATTCCATTTGGTAACGCAATACCCTTTGGAAACGTTGACACGTCAAGGTAAATTGACTCATTTGCCTTAGAAACTTTTGTATATCGACCATAGTTTATCACTCATCCCAGAAATCCCCAGGTAAGCATGACTAGTCCCGTAGGATTTATGCGAAATGCTTGCCTTAGCCCGAAGGCCTTTTGCCAGGAAATCCAGAATACAGGTGTCTATGTATCACACAATATTTCTTAGGTTCATGAAATCAAAACCTTGATGAGATTTATATAGATTAGACATAACGTCTAAAGATCCAAGTCATAAGTATAAGTATACGATTCCACTTGTCGCCGAGAATAAGATTAAGAGGTTTTATGTTAAGGGAGAGTTAAAGAGTCAAAGATAAGTTTAGGGAGACAGGTAACTATGTTTAGGCAATCCTATGCTAAGGCATCAAATTGCACATAAGAAGGCATAGCATTATGTAGCATGCAAACCATGTAATTTACAAGATAAAAATATAATTCTATAAGGTTCATGCATATGCTATAGTCTAGGTCACCATTTCTAATAACCTAAATCTCTATAGTTATGGGCTCTGATACCAATCTGTCACACCCCAATCTTGACGGCGGAAACATCGAGGTGTGAGGGTTAAGATCGTTCACAGCCACATAACGCTATTAATAACCCAAATATATATTATTCATAAGTGTGAATTGTACCATTACAAACATAAGTCTCAAAAAGTAAATAACATAACACAAGATGCAACAATCCAATTTATTTCGTTTATTTAGCTAGGTCCATTCCTAGATGTGAAAGCACTTCAAGCTATCAATCAAACTTGTGCATTTCCTGAAACATGTTAAAAATAAAAAGGTCAACAATAATATTGGTAAGATTTTCATAGTTTTCAATACATAGAATATATAAAAGATGGCAATTCAAGTCATAAGTTAGTGAATAAAGTGATTAGGGATATTATGAACAATGCAACAATCAAACCTTGACAAAGTTTTACAAGTCTCAAACGTTAAAAGTATATACGATTAGCTAAGTGTACTTAGATCAACCAAGCAGGCTTGTCAGGCCCATAGATCTATGATGTCGCCAGGCTAGCAATAGTTAATGATTGTACATACAACGCTATAACATGGTAACCACAAAAGTTCAACTAACCACGACACACAAGTAAATTGCCATAAAGTTTACAAGTCTCAAATAAGTTTACAAGTGCAATGATATAATTTAACATGTTTCACCCCAAAGTGTGAAAATAATAAAAAGGGGTATGAAAATACTCACATGGTCAAATAAGTATATATTGGATGATTAATAAGAAAATAATAACGAGCGTCATTTCAACATAGTCCTTCACAATGCACCTAAAATATATGTTTTCACAAGATTTAAGTTTCTATTGTAATGATTTTAACGAATTAACGAGGTCTAGGGTTCTAAGTAGATTTTGGGGCTTGTCAAATATTTACCTTTAACGATTGAAAGTTATTCATGGTTTCTTGAAAATTATATTTTTATGTTTTATTTCATGAAAAGAACATTTATATTAACTTGGAAAATGTATAAAACAAAGTTTTTATAACTAAAAGAAATAAATACTATTTAAAAAAATATTATTTGAAATGAACGTTTGAACCAATAATAATTTATCAATTTATACTATTATTTAAGGTTCATTTTATAAGAAATAACTCTTGTTTATAATATCTTATTAAAAGATATTTAATTATTTAAATTTTGAAAAATTTATAGAAAATTATGTGGTGTCTTTAAAAATGTTTAAAGCTTATAAAAATCATTTTTATATTTTTCTAAAATTTTCTATAATTATTTTAAGGTTGATAAGCCTTTAAAAAATATATGAGGGTGCCCGGGTTCGAACCCGGGACCTTAAGGTGGACAAACGAGTGGGGGACCAGTGAACCAAGGCATACAGCCGCGGTATCACTTGGTTCCAAATGCATTTAACCACTTTTAACCATTTCCCCCAAATCACACATATGAACCCTAATTGATTTAAACCAAAATTGAAGTGCAATTTGATAATTTTAACGGGAATAAACATGGGGCTTTGATTCCCCATGTAAATACGCGCATGTTGGTGTATCGAATTACCCGATTGGTGTTGAATGAAAGAAGAACGAAAGAAGAATGTGTCGCGGCCACGTTTGAACTTGAATCGTGTGCTAATGATCACCAAACTCAAATTAAACTTGTATACAGCTTCGGGTGATGCCGTGGATCCTAAGCCCTTTATCAATTTCAGTTTATATTTGTCGGAGGGTGGATGTTGATAGAGTTGCAGGTCCGCGGGTTAGAGAGGATCGAGTGGGTTATTTTGTGATTGTTTCAGGTAAAATTGAGAGTGGTATTCGATTAAAGGTTGATAGATGACCGTTTATGTTGAGTTAATTATATTATTATTGAGGTTTAATGATCGAACGGCTCTAGGATTTAAAGGCTTCGGTTACTACTCGAGTGAACATAGTAACCGGTGTTTTAAAACCCAATTTAAGTGGTTAATCATGTTCGAATCTTGTACACGAAGGGTTTGGAACGGTTTGGGTATTGATTTCGGGTGTTTTTCGTGGGTTTGAGGCTCGCCGGAGCTCGCCGGAGGGTGGCCGGAAGTGTTGCCGGATTTATGGGGAAAGGGAGGGTTGGTTTGGGTTTCTTTTTGAGATTTACACAAATGGTCCCTGTGGTTTACATTTTGTTGTTTTATGTTGAAAACTTTCTTTTGAAGTTTTAAAATTGGCAAAACCAACCCTTAACTTAATTAGTTTAGGTTTTAAACATTAACTTAAGTTTATTAACTTCTATAAATTATTATAATTATTAATATCATTATTATTATTATTATTATTATTATCATTATTATTATTATTACTATTGTTGTTATTATTATTATTAGGACAATTATTATTATCATTATTAGGATTATTATTATTATTATTCTTAATTATAATGATTATTATTTATTTATTATGTAATGATTAAAATTATTAATTTCCAAATTAAAGAACTAGAGACAATTAGGGAAAATAGACATAAACAGTACATGATTTTTCATGTTGGCAACAAAGGTGTTTACAAGATTAAACGACGTTAACTTTTAATTAACGTAAAAATTCAAGATGTTGCACAACACATCCATAATATTTTAGTAACTAGATGCCTTAGCCTATACACGGGCCATACAAAAGTGTGGAAATCAATTGCTTGTGTTTTTGACCTCCAAGATATAGGAGCTCCCCCTAGGAGTAACAAGTACTATGTTCTTGAGCTTCTTATAATCGGGCATCCAAGCCAATCTAAGTCATTGTAGGCTGTGAGATTTGCTCCTTGTTTTTTTTGTAAGAATGATACCTTGTCCTAGTGTCATTTTAAGGTATCGTTTTAGTGGCCTCAAGGTATTTCTCTATTGGTTCGCTAACGATTTGGCTTAGGAAATTGACTATAAAAGTAGTTTCGGGCCTTGTTCTTTGCAATTAAAGAAGTATCCCAACGAGAATTCTATATTGGTTAGCGTCCACATGGGTTTCCCCCGCTGGTTTGTCTAATTTTAAATTTTGTTTCAAGAGTAACAAACTTGATCAAATTACATAATAAGGTATGAGAAATACTAAGACATTTATTATGAATATATCAAGTATCAAAATTGTGTAATATGGGTGATAGAAGTTATGATAGTAAAACTCTTAATGATTTTTTGTTTCTTATGATTTTTTAACGGCACATGCACGATCCTGATTTGGAGGACATGTATTATCTTAATTGGGCCCACCTATCTGTTTCTTAGCCAGGACCACACCTCAACCCCCTAGAAAGAAATTCATTGTTAAAAAAACTCATTGACTCAACTCTAATCATTTTACTCAAAGTAAGATTTGAACCATTAGCTACTCTTATTTATGTGTTATGGATACCTTAACTTAAACCGTTAGGCTAAGTATAATTGGTTTTTATTTCTTATGATGATGATTGGATTTCTTCATAGATAGGCTTTTATAAAAACTATATCTCATGCTTTCCGTCACGTCACGTAGGCAACCGTTCAAAATATACTATACTAATAATAAAAAATTAAAACTAATAATAAAAAGTGAGACGTAAGCCCGTAAGGACTAGGACTAGGGTGGACTGAAAAGAAAAAAAAAAAGAATTATTGATTATCGGTGCTCTCCCTTACGTTATGTTTCCGAGTTCATTTAAGCAGAGAAAAAAAAGAAGTGGAAGGACAAAAAAAACAATTGTGTTTCTGCGTTTTTTTAATACAAGAAAATGGAAGAAAAGTAAAAAATTTATGTTTTCGAATTTAGTCAAAGGAGAAAAAATAAAAGAATTAAAAGTAGAATGAAGGTAACAGAAAATAAAGAGAAAAGAAAATGAAAGAAAAGAAGAAAAAAGAAAATAAATGAAGAGGAAGGAAAAGAAAGTAGCGTGATGTCAAACCTTAGGGACGGCGAGAAGCAATTGACAGGACGGCGGAGAGTTTGTAAGGCGTGCGAAAGGCCTGCGACGGTGTGCCTATGTGACTCGATTCCTGCTGAACCACTCTCCACCTGCACGCAGATTGTAATCCTGCAGCATCCGCACGAGCAACGGCACCCCCTGGCTACGGTGCCGGTGCTCCAAAAATGCCTCAGAAATTGCCAAACCCTAACTGGCCGTCGATTGCGTCCCGGTCTATCCCCTCTTCTTGACTCTCTCCATCACCAACACAACCAATCTTTTCATGCGGCCTTTCTCTTTCCTGGTACACTTCATTCTTTCTTTCTATATTAGTCTATTTTCATTCTACTTACCTCGATCATAATCCACATAACAGATAGTTAGAAGCTTCCGTTTTTGAATTCTTTGCTTTTGTACAATTCTTATTCTCATGATAACATTTGAGGTCAATGCTTTTGTTTAGGTTTGAGTTAATAAAGGTTGTTTCTTGATTTAAATGAGAGTAAATAACAGCCCGCCCTATCTGTAACATACTTCACATTCCCATCTATGATAGAATCATAGGATTCCATGGAATTTTGTTGTTTTGTTTGATCTTCTTAGATCATTAGAATTTAAAATTTAACTAAGGGTGGGACAATATTTCTTTTAACCAGCAGATCCCTCAGAGCACATTCTGTTTCTTTTATGCCAGTAGGTCTAATTGATACTAGTTGAACTGCTTTTCAGAGTTTACAACTCTTGTGATCTTGGTTTTAAATTGTGTGATGAGCTTTGATGCGTTTTGATCCCAAATCCCAATGCGTGATGCACATGCATCACATATGTTATGTGTAATTAAAAGTACCAGACATTAATTATTCAAAACCAGTCTTTGGTATTATTTGATACTTCAACATAAAAACTACTTATTAACACTCACAAAACATATTTTAACATAAAAGTAACACAAATTCAAAACTATTATATCATACATAGACTATTGAAACACCAATGTTGAGAGGTTAGACACATACTCATGTTGAAATGATCCGACTCAGTTCCAAAATTGAACAAAAAACATAGCAGTGTATAATGCACGCATTAAGGCTCATTTTGTGCATTTTGTGCATCAGGGCCGCACGGTGTTGTAAAAATCGGCCTAGGCGCCCGATTAATCGCCGATTAATCGCTAGGCGGCCTAGGCCCTAGTAGTTTAATGCTAATCGGCTGAATTAATCGGTAATCGCTCTAGTCGCTGCTAATCGCCGATTAATCGCTGGTAATCGTGGTTATCGGCTAGGCGGTCAAAGCCGGTCAACGGCTTCAATTTGGGTTTAAAACCCTGAAAACTTACGGATTTAGCCACTTTCTGCATTTCAACCGCCACTTCATCGACCAAATCGACCTAAAACCTAAAACCGCCACTTCATCGAGCACCTGTTCATCCGGCGACCACCCCTCCCGTCGACCTGTTCATCGAGCAGCTCCACAACCGCCGCCCACCTGTTCATCGAGCAGCTCCACAACCTCCGGCGACCACCTCTGTTCATCGACCAACTCCACCTCTGTTCATCGACCACCATCGACAGCCTCCCTCGACAGCCTCCCTCGACAGCCTCCCTCGACAGCCTCCCTCGACCACCCCCTGTTCATCGAACCATCGGTAACCACCTCTGTTCATCGACCCTTTTATTTAATTTTGACTTTATAGTTTTGAGGGTACTAATTTTGACTCTGTTCATCGACCCTTTTATTTATAGTTTTGTGTTTATTACTTATTTTCAGATTTTGAATATGTTTTGAATTGTGTTTATTAACAGTTTTATACATGTTATTTACTTGCATAGATAATAGATTATAGATTAACTAATAATTTTACAATAGCGTTTAGATATATAAATGGCATCTATGGAATCAACGGCTAGTCAAGGTACAAAACGGAACTCGGCTGATATCGGTTGGGAATATGGGAAGTTGACGAAGTCTTTGATCTTTGAACTATTTGATCTTTGAAACTATTTGATGTCTTAAGTGTTTGAACTACTATGTTTTAATTTTATATTTTGAACTATGTGATCTTTGAAGTACTTGATGGTTAATTTTATGTCTAATTATTAATATTTGAAGTGTACTAATATTAAGTATATATATAATTTCTAAAAAATACATATAAAATTTCCAAATCGATTAATCCCGATTAATCCCGATTAATCCCTAATCCCGAATCCCGATTAATCCCTAGTCCCTACCTCACCGCCCGACTAACACCTAGCGATTTTTACAACACTGGGGCCGCATCATGGAAACACAATGCATCAGACGCTGCGACGCGCTCGCATCAACGCTACAAGTGCATCACGCATTATGCGCTTAAAACCAAGCTTGTGATTACTAATAGAATATCTAAAATGACAAAATGCCAAGTAATCTCAAATATGCATCTCCATTAATGGCTGGTTCATAATTAGTCTCTTCATAGTTAGAATATCAAATATGGTGGATACAAAATGTTTAGATGATTTATTTTGTTGATTGAAAATTCCACTCTTATCATTTGAAATCACTCTGAACAGAAACACATTATCATAAAATCTTACATCAATTAAAAATAATTGGCTTGTTTTCAACACTTTATAGCGTTTAGTCGTCTTTTAAATTTGAGTAGCCATGTAAACCAGCATTTTGGTTTTAAATAGGGAGAGTCATCCCTTATTCTTGTGTTTTTTCTACTTTCTTGTGATTTGATATATTTCTGCTTCTAGATTTGATTGTGCATCGCCTGTGTATGGGTGACCTCGTGTGAGTGACTGCATTTGATTGTGCATTACTAGTGCTGCACTTCTATTTTAACCTATTTTAAGGTGTTTTCCGTGATTAGTGGCTGTATTCGTGGACTTGGGCTGGTATTTTTTTTGGTTACGGTGGGTGAGTGAGGTATAATAGATAACAAGAGCTATTATGCTGACTCGAGATCATGTTCGGTGACGAGAGGTGCAACTACAGGGAAAAAGGGTTATAGATTACGAGTGGTATCGTGGAATGTAGGAACCCTAACTAGTAAGTTATTAGAGTTAATAGATGTGCTGAAGAGACGTAGGGTTCAGATAGCGTGCCTTCAAGAGACGAGATGGCGGGGTGGGAGAGCAAAAGAGTGCAATGGTTATAAACTATGGTATTCAGGGTCAGATGGAACAAAAAATGGAGTAGGTTTTCTAGTTGCTAAAAAACTTCAGGATAATGTAGTGGAGGTGAGAAGATACGGTGATAGACTTATGTTGTTAAGAATAGTAATAGGAGATGAAGTAGTGGCGGTAGTTAGTGCGTATGCACCACAAGTTGGATGAGGGGAAACAGAAAAAAAGAAGTTCTGGGAGAGTTTGGATCACGTTATGGGAGACATACCTAGAGAAGAAAAAATATGTATAGGAGGAGATTTTAATGGGCATATCGGTAAGGACAATGGTCACTTCCCGTTGGTGCATGGAGGCTTTGGGCATGGTCTGAGGAATAACGGCGGTAGGGAGCTTCTTGACTTTGCATTAGCGCATAACCTAGTTATCATAAATTTTTTTTAAGAAAAGAGACTCGCATCTAATCACGTTTAGCAGCGACGGAAGACACAAACAGATAGACTATTTGCTGATGAGGGGAAAAGACTGTAGCTTGTGGAAGGACTGTAAGGCAATCTCGGGAGAGACAGTAGTGACTCAACATCATTTGTTGGTGGCAGATCTACGCGTGAAGAGAGCAATTGTCCAACCAACTAAGAGAAATAGACCTACGATTAGATGGGGCCAGCTCAAAGACGAAAATATTACTATCTTTAGAGACAATGTCATACCAATGAGCCAGACTGGGCCACCGGAAGACGCAAACCAAAAGTGGGAGGCTATGGCAACTAGAGTCATTCAAGCAGCTAAAGAAACTCTTGGACTTACATCAAATAGGACAGTCAGTCATAAGGAATCCTGGTGGTGGAATGAAAATGCACAGGAGAAGATAAGAATTAAACAACAAAGTTTTAGAGAGCTTTTACGCTGTAATAATGAGGAAAAACGAGCAGAGCTAAAAGATAAATACAAGGAGGCTAAATAAGAGGCGAAAAAGTTCGTGTCAGAGGCAAAGAACACAACGTATGAGAGGATGTATAAGCGATTAGAGACGAAAGAAGGAGAACATGACATGTTTAAGATTGCCAAGGCAAGAGAAAGTAGAAGACAGGACTTGAGAATGGTGAAGTTTATAAAGGATGCGGATGGAAAGGTCTTGGTGAAGGAGAAAGACATTAAGGGGAGATGGAAAACTTACTTCGATAACCTTTTCAACATAAGGAACCCTAATAAACAAACTGAGATCGATAAAACAACTCAAACAACGCAACAAAACAAGTGTTATTGTAGAAACATTACAGTCGACGAAGTTACGAGAGCTCTAAAGAAAATGGGAAAGGCTAAGGCGGTGGGGCCAGACAACATACCGATTGAAGTGTGAAGTGCCTAGGAGATGAGGGTCTGCAATGACTAACAGACTTATTCAACACGATCTTCAAGACCGGGAAGATGCCAGAGCAGTGGAGAAGCAGTGTCATAGTCCCCATATATAAGAAAAAAGGAGATGCCCAATGTTGCGTAAATTACAGGAGAATAAAGCTTTTGAGTCACACGATGAAACTATGGGAAAGAGTTATTGACACGAGAATTAGACGAGAAACTCAGATAGCGGTAAACCAATTTGGATATATGCCAGGACGCTCTACAACAGAAGCCATACACATCATAAGGAGGATAATGGAGAAATATAGAGAAAAGAAAAGGGACCTCCATATGGTATTCATTGATCTAGAAAAGCCTATGACAGTGTGCCGCGTCAACTCATTTGGGAAAGTTTACGACTTAGAAGGGTACCAGAGAGGTATATCAAAATAATACAGGATATGTATAACGGGGTAAAAACGTGTGTGCGAGCACTGGTCGGAGACACAGACTTCTTCTCCGGTGAAAGTGGGACTACACCAAGGATCGGCATTAAACCCATTTCTCTTCACAGTAGTGTTGGATGAGATGACCAAGTCTATACAAGAGCCAGTCCCATGGTTCATGCTGTTTGCGGATGATATTGTCTTAATATCAGAATCTAAAACGGTGCTTAACGAGAGGCTAGAATGGTGGAGAGCAGCACTAGAACGTAGAGGCTTAAGGATAAGTCGCTCTAAGACGGAATACATGCATTGTAACTTTATTGATGAGGTTGAAGAGGACACCCAAATCAGTATCCAGGGTATGGTGGTCCCACAGACGTCTAGGTTCAAATACCTGGGCTCGCACATATAGGAAGACGGAGAGATACACAGCGATTTAGCCCACCGTGTGCAATCAGGATGGTGCAAGTGGAGAGCAGCATCAGGGATTTTGTGTGATAAGAGGTTCCCAACAAAACTAAAGGGAAAACTATACAGAGTGGCAGTACGTCCAGCTATGTTATACGGAACAGACTGTTGGGCCATAAAGAAATCGCACGAGAGACAAATAGAGGTCGTGGAAATGCGAATGCTGAGGTGGATGTGTGGACACACAAGATTGGATCGGATAAGAAACGACGTATTTCGCCAGACCCTAGAGGTGGCTTGTATCAAAGATAAAATACGAGAGGGAAGATTAAGATGGTTTGGGCACGTGAAGAGGAGACCAATGGCAGCACCTGTTAGAGCAGTAGAGAACATCAACTTAGAGGGTAGGAGGAGTAGAGGAAGACCTAGGTTGACTTGGGACGAGATAATTAGGCGAGATATGGTAGACTTGCACCTCTCTGAGCATATGATCGAGGATAGGAGTGCGTGGAGGCGTAGAATTAAAATTAAGGACTTTTAGTGGGTTCTGTGGGTAGGAAGGGTAAACGGAGACATGATGCTGGACCCCTCGCGTGAGGTGTAGGTATTTCACATCTGCCCTTTATAGGTGATACATGCCGCTTATTTGATGTACGCACTATCTAAATCTTTATGTGATATATACCTATGTGATATATACCTATGTGACATTCTTTAGGTTTCATGTATACCCAATGAAGTAACCAGATCAATATCACCCATGCTCGTTACCTCAAGTATCTCGTCATTGGCTAATCATACCTTTCCGAAATCACCATGTTTCAGATTCACCATCGTTTTCCCATTGTCCATGGCGTGAAACGAAGCCCCTAAATCCATACCCAAGAGTCCACACTATTTTCCACACTGAGTATCAATGCATCATCATCAGAAACATCCCCAGCAACAGTGTTCAACTCTTTCTTATTCGGACAATGACTCTTAACATGTCCCACCTCATTGTAGCTCCAGCACTTCACATTCTTCCTAGGTTTAGATGAACTCCTTCCCCGACTCCTACTGTTCCTGTTATTATCCAGACCCCTGCCAATATTTAACAGCTCACTATTTGATGATTCACCCGAGTTCTTTCTTCTGATATCTTCACCCATAATTAGATCTCGAATACCATTGAGAGTGAACCCTTAGTCCCCACAGAACTTGAAATTGCTGTCACAGTTCTAGAACAACTATCAGGCAGAGACGACAACAATTGTAGAGCCTGAACTTCATCAAATTTAATCCCAATAGATACAAGTCTTGTTAAGATTGAATTTAGATTGTTAATGTGAGCAATCACTGAGCTTCCTTCTTTCATCCTTGTGTTCACAAGCTCTCGAATCAAGAACACCTTATTCTCCGCATACGGTTTCTCATACATATTTGACAAAGCAAACATCATACTACTAGCCGTGGTTTTCTTATTGATGTTAAAAGCAACATTTTTCGTCAAAGCCAATGTAATAACCGCACGAGCCTTCTTTTCCTTTGATTCCTAATCAACTTATTCTATTTCCTTAGATTTTTCTCCTAGTACCATATCCAAGTCCTTTTGACATAACAATGCTTCTATTTGTAATTTTTCACCAACTGAAATCGGAACCGTTTAATTTCTTGATCATAACCTCCCGTCTTCAGCCATCTCAAACAACAAACAAGAAATAAATCAAAACAGTGAACAAACACAGCAATGGCACGGGCTTGAACTTGACGACTGTTTTACTGAACACTGTCAATTGATCGATTTGCTTCTACAAAAAACCTTTTGCAAACAAATCTAAACCCGGATATACTTTTCTTTCACAAAACACGGTTCCCCAAACAGTTGATAATAATTCGTCAAAAAAAAAGTAGAAATTTAAAAACACAAAATCCTAACCTTTACCCAACGAATCTAAGAGTTCTTCACCAAACCCTAATCGACGGCTCAAAGGGTTTTAACCTGGTACTGAATCTAGATCAAACCTGATATTATTTTCTTTTCTTGTCAAACGTGACACCAGAAAAAGACACCTGCAATCGAACGCGGGCAATCGAACCTCTCTGTGAATCGTTTATTAGTGTAACACCATGTGTTCAACAAGCCAAAGCTCTGATACCAGTTGTTAGGAATTCAAGCGGCGCAACGAAACCAACACACGAGCACAAACGAATATCAAGCAGACAGAAAATAAATGACACAAGGATTTAATGTGGTTCGGTTGGTGTGACCTATGTCCATGGGCTACAACTAGGGGTTTCTTTATTTGCTCAGTACCAAGGTTTAAAAGTACGGAATCGAGCCTCGAGGCGTTTTCCCTTTGCCTCATGAGGCATAAGCCTCGAGGCGAACCGAGCCGTAAGCCTGATGTGGAATTAAAAAATAAACATAAAAATTATATATCTTATAAAAAATAAAATACACACTAATTTTATCATTAGATTCATCAAAAACATCAAAAAAACACATTAAAAAGACATGGAAAGTTTGAAACTGACACAAAGAGTCTAAAACATTGAAAATAAACATAAAAACACCCTGAGGCGCACCTGAGGCGCAGGTTTTCTGACCGCCTCAGCCCAATGAGACGCATGTACAAGGGAACCCTCTGAGGCGCCGCCTCATGTTCGTTTTTTGGGCGCCTCGCCTCGAGGGGCACGCCTCAACCGATTTTTAAAACCATGCTCAGTACAAAGATTACAAACAACTTAGTGAACAAGAAAATTAAACATGGCCCAACCCCAAATCCTTCACAAACACAACAGTAGGCTTGTGTTAGCTTGCTAGTCTAGTCAAGCTAAGTATAGGATGGTTTGACTCGAGATTGTTTATTAAATATCCTTCAATTAGACTCGAGCTTACGCTCACGATCATCTAAGCTTGGTTTGGTTTTATTTATTTAGCTAATCTTGATTAGAAAATTTTGATATGAAAAATAAAATAGGTTAAGGAAATTATGTTGGATTTGTAGTAATTTTGAATGAGGAAAGAAAAAATACAAAAGAAGAAACTTGAGTTGATATTTTTTGTCTCGTGGTTAACTAAATTTTACAAAGTATTTTTCCTCGGTCTTTCCCTGTTGTTCCCTTTGCTACCTTTAATAGTAAGTTCCCTTACGTTCTCTCTTTGATGATGATCCTCCTGTTGCTAGCCAAAATAGTATTGTTCCTTTAGTTTCTCTGTCTTAAGATCTAACAAATTACTCTCATATCCACCTTAAACATGTCCCTTAAATAACATATTTTGTTATTGATTTTTTTTTTCAGGCCTTAGGGCTACTAGCTAGTTCATCCATAACATTTTTAGTAGCATGTTCTCCTTCACACAACATTTTGATGTGGTATGTATGCACAGTTGGTTTGGTTTATAAAGCTGGTATAAGATCAATTGACAAATTTTGTTCGATTATCAATTGTGCATACTTTTATAGATTTGTCAAATTGATTTTTCATCATTTTATAAATAGAAGTTATGTTATCAGATATTTCATTTTTGGTTTCCACCATATAGGCTTTAAAAATTTAGGCGAACTAGCTCAGATAAAGATTACATTTTGTTATCACTCAAAACGAAAAAATTCTACTGGTTGTTCAGCCATGTGACAAATTTCACGTGGTAGGCATTTTTTATATTCCGACATTTTAACTCATCTATAAAAATATGAATGATTTACCAAGCAGATGTTTGAATCCATCATGTCATGTTTTTACTAAAATCATTACATCTTGGTTTCTTATTATTAATACCTTTATGGAACTAGCCGCATTGAAAGGCAAACCCGCATCTTAAAACCATCTAACTATCTCTTTACATGCTTTGTTTCTTAGCCCTTTATGACAAACTTCGTTTATGGTTTGTGTTTCCCATCCGCATCTTTCCTAGTTGGAGTAAAGAACATATCTATGAGACCTTTTACTCTTGGTTTTTTGGGTTGAGGCGCCTTACTACTACCGGCCATTTTAGCACGCTCTTCCTCTTCGTCATCCATCATCTAGGTCATACACATTAGCTCGCAATTATGTGTTCATAACATTTTCTACTTTTTTTTGCATGGAAATCCTTACCTCCACCCGTATATGATTCGGGTATCTTTGACAATCAACAACATTCTTAAAACCTCCTACCAAATGTTGTTTGATTCGATAAACTCCTCTATTTGATATTTTTCCACATAAATTATAAGATATATTCGACTTACAAGTTGGATCTTAGGTCCCATACTTGATATAGATGCAGAGGAGGTGTTAGGGTGTTTGGCAACATTTGAACCAGCAACTCAGCAAGTGCTGAACGAGTAAGAGGTTTGAATGGGTAAGAGACTCTGTATTAAACCAAAATTTGATCCCAAATACCTTTAGAAGTGAAATCTGTAGACCCCGTAGAACTTCAAATTGCAGTCACCGTTCCAAACCAACTATCAGGCTGAGACGACAACCGTAGTAAGCTTGGACTCATCCTTAAACTTAATTCCAACATATACAAGTCTTGCTACAATTGAATTAAGATTGTTGATGTGAGCATTCACCGAGCTTCCTTCTTTCATCCTCGTGTTCACCAGCTCTCGAATCAAAGATACCCTATTAGTTGCAGATGGTTATTCATACATATTCGACAAAACTAACATCATACCACGAGCTGTGGTTTTCTTCATGATGTTAAAAGCAATGCTCTTCGTCAAAGCAAATGCAATAACTGCTTTGGCTTTCTTGTCCTTTGATTCTCATGTAGTTTTATTTTCTTACGTTATTCTCCTAGCACCATATCCAGGTCCTTTTGACGCAACAATGCTTCTACTAGCTTTTAACAACACCCTAATTGGCGGCTTCAAAGAGTTTAACTTGATACTAACATTCGCTCGCTATTCCCGATTACCTGTGACGGCATATATCACCAAAAAAAGTTCATAGCCTTTATTTTTCTTTGGGGCGCAAATTCCAGAGAACAAGGAGGAAAACTTTTTCTTTGTTGTGTCCTTAGTGCAAAGGGGAACTCCTCGGTGGCAATTCTACTTCAATGGTAAGTCTACATTGTTGACATGTAGTCTTTATTGGTAACTTGCTACTTTTAACGTCTCGTTTACTTGGTCAGCAATACGAACATTATCAACAATAACGTCTTCTCTTCAATCATCTTGCTCTTGTCAATAATTGGTAATCGTCTGTTCATAGTCTAATTGAACTTAACAACAGGCAAATGCTTGATATCACATAAGAAATGATAAAAATACATAAATTATATGAACCTTCAATTAGACACGAAAACAAAATGTACGTACATGAGATTCTAGAGATAATGTAGTGAGAGAGTATTGACATATTCTGTTAGTGAAGTGTATTGATCTAACATTAAAATGAGGGATTTTATGACATGGCACCTCTACTTGATTTACTTCCTTAGTCCTCTCTTCTAATCAACTCATTTGGTTCTTTTATTTTCACTTTTACCTACAACAATAATCAAATAAATACAATATATTAAAATGTTTCATTTTATAATGCTAATTTTTACAACATTTCTCCTAAAGTGGTAAAATGCAAGGCGTGTTTATAATTATTGATCCATATCACTTTATAGGTACAGACCCAACTCCTTCAATAGAGATCAACCAGTGGAAGTCTTCATTTGGGGATGCTGATGGGAACAAATTCGTTCTGATTGCTTTTGATGGGACATGGAAGCATGCAAAGGAAATGGTATCCGCTAGCCTTCCATTCGTGTCAACGTTTGCTACTCAGGTGAGTTTGACGTATGATGTTCGTGTTGATGGTGGAACAAAATTCAGCTCCGATTTAACACTTAGAAAGGAACCGTTTGGTGGGTGTATGAGTACAATGGAGGCCGTTGCTCGTTGTTTACGAATTCTTGAACCAAATGGGATAGAGATCGAGTCTAGGTTGGTACAAGTTGTAAGAATGATGGTCAGAATTCAGGCTTCCTACTTGAAACCGACAAATCGAAGTCCCAAGTTTAAAAGGAGTAAAGATGACGAGAAGAAAATTAACTCGAGATCTTTTTGTACTTGATTATTAGTGTTATTTGGTCCATCTATGCAGTGGGTTTGGATGCATTAGTTGATTCTGATTGTTGAGCTATGAACCATTGTGTTATAAAGTTTATGGATTTTGCAATGGTGGTCTGCCCACCCATTATCCGTAGTACTCGACCTAAGGGACTCACCGATGTCCCTGTTGCACTTAAGATCAACGCAGCCGTCTCTGACTAGGGCTTAGTGCTTAAGCCCGATCCTTGCATTTTTTTCTGATACGAGACGAGAGAGAAGGTAATGTCATTTGTAGTTTTATTAAATTCTATTTTTGTGTTCTAATTATTTGTTTGGCAACTGGACATTAAGTTACAAATGGGAGGTGTTCTTGTTTACTGAAGAGTTAAAATTGTGTTTGGTTCCATTTGAATTGACCTGTAGTATTTTAGGGAACTATTAACAGGTAACTGAAATAAGTAAATAGTATTCAGTGAAATTGAAATAATATTAAGATACTTTAATTGATTATTTATATTGGTGATCGCCGTACTTATTGTGACGTGCTGGTACTCATGATCATAGTGCTCGTACATAGCGGTTATTATATATTTAACATATATTCTATTTTCGTTAACCTTAAGACTGCCAAGGTTTAGTTGTAGGGTTATGTTTTCTTTAATGTATAGTCTCAATATTAACCACAAGATAAGGTCGATACCCCTTCTCTTCTCCTCTCTTTGTTTTTTTGGCTTATCTTTCTATTTCTCCCAGTTTCTTTGTGAAATTTGCAAATCTAGAGTCGAATTACATAATGCTATCACCACCACAAATCTACCGTGATTCTACAAATAACGCCACCTCCATTTGGTTAGTTGGGTTTTCTTAATCAAGGTTGTGTTTCCTGTCGCAATAAAGCTAGCCATGTGCCCTCCGGTAACCTACCGGCTCATTGAGTCAACCGACTCTAACTAGAGTTGTATTTTATTTTTCGTTTGTAAGTATTGTTCACTATAACATGTGTTCGGGTCCACTTAGAACCACACATACTAAGGTGGTGTTTGTTTTTTGAAAAGAGGTCTTCTTAACCTCTTTTGTCTGGGTCGCATAAACGTTTATGTATGTAGGGTGTGTTTTTTGGAAGATCTTTTATTAAAAAGATCCTCCTGACCTCTTTTTGGTGCAGACTATAAACACAATTTCATACATCTTCAAACCCTAAACACAACTCACCTCCATCTCCCTTCATCAACATACCTCCCGCCTCCTGCTGTCGTCACACCCATCATCTCCCACCGTCATCATCGCACCCACCGCCTCCTAACGTCGCTGTTGCACCCATCACCTCTTGCTATCACATAATTTTTTTTCATTACTCGTTTGCTCCACCCCTAGCTTGTGAACCCTAGGGGTGGTCCCCAATTTTCAATCGATTCGACTTTGTAAGTTCTCAAATCATCTTCAGATATTCTCATATTGTGTTTGATTGTTTCTGTTTTCGAAAATCAATCACGTTGTTTGAGATCAGCTTCATGCTACCAAATCTGTAACGATTTCTTAAATTGAGACGTCTGATTGTGTTCTTGAGATGATGTATGGTTGTTTATGAATAATTGTTTTATTTTTATGTTCTCGATCTAGGAATATGAATGCATGGATGCGTTTGATGTGTGATAAGAGGTTGATTGATGGATTATGGTAACTGATGAAGCTTTGAGTAACTTATGTGCAACTTGTTTTTTTAGAGGGAAAACGTCTACAGTTTGCAAACCGCATCTTTAGACATCTGTGGAAAAATAGGTGGACAAAAACTAAAAAGCCTGCAAGAAAAAGTTTTTTTGTTTTTTAAATTCTGCACACTGTCTAAATAAACATAAATATAAATAAACCGATTTTTTAAACTTAAAAGAGTTTTTCAACATTGAAATTTAATAGTTATACAACACTGAAATAATATTCATAAAATCAAAATAAGATTTTCTAAATCATCTATTTCATAGTTTGCATTAACTACTCAACAATTTAATCTCGTATCCGATTCATATATTCCTGATCCTATGCAGTAAACATTATTTTATCCAAGACTTCATAAAAAAATTGTGAATTGTTTGCTTTAAATGTTGAAATCTATATTTGATTACCACATAATGTTGATTATGACCAATTATCATAAAAAGCAAAGCCCATCTTCTCCTCAACTCATACATGTTTACTATTCTTTAAAGAATAATTTATTCTAAAATGTGCACATAGTCGGACAAAAGATTCACGAGACATCATAGCATTTCAATGCATTGTTTGGTATTTCTTTGCAATAACTTTGACGTGTATTTATGTCCATATTCGAATCATTGTCTCACATTCATTCCCTCCTCCAAAAAGCGGATATACAAGTACGTAGGAATTACGAGGAGTAATTTCTTATTATAATCCATTATGATCTTGTGTTTATAAAACATAAACAACCATTACACATAAACAACCACTAAACATACAATGTTTTCAACATAACCAAAAGCATATAATGTTTGCAATATAGCCCAAAAGCATATAATGTTTGCAACATAGGCCAAATAAACATATAATGCTTTTGACTTAGCCAAAAAAAAATAGATAATGTTCTTCACTACCTTATTAGTTTTAAACTTTTAGCCGTCATTGCAATCCACCCTTTCAATACCTCGGGAATATCTAGCAATGTCATTCATGGCCCTCTCATGTTTAAGGACACTCCATAAATATGAAAAGCAACTAAATAGAGGATTTACCGGGTTTAGCCTAACCAAATTTAACTTATCAGAATACTCAAGAACTATTAGTCCTTTTCCTTTAATCAAATACTATAGAGCCTTTTGCCTATCAAGTGCTAAATCATCAACAGTGATACATATTATTTTTGAGGTTTTTTCCCTTTTCTTTGGATTAGGGTCGGGGGTAGGCTCGGAAGTATGTTTAGGAGTAGGCTTAGAGGTATGCTTAGTAATAGGCTCAAACATCTGATGAGAAGTATGCTAAAAAACATCATCTTCTGTGTCATGAATAACGGTGTCTACAATCATAAGTGGTTTGTGACAAGAAGATGACCCAAACACTGATATTGTATAGGTTGAGGTCCACTTGCTATACCCAATAGTAGTATTACCATCAAACAATTCTTCACAAAGTTCTAGAAAAGGCAATGCGACTGTTTTCGAAGGTGCAACCTTCGGATGTCCCTAAACCCAATGTAAAAAAATTACATATAACACAAAAATATAACATTTTTACTTTGGGTTTAGGGGCATTTGAAGGCTGTATCATTAAAAACAGTCCTATTGCCTTTTCCAAAACTTTACACATAATTGTTTGATGGTAATATTGTCACTGGAAATTACAAGTGGATCTTAACCCGAACAAAATCAGTGGTTGGATCATTTCTTGTCACAAACCACTTATGATTACAGACATCGTTATTTATGACACAGAAGATGATGCTTCTGAGCATACTTTTAATCAGACCTCCGAGTCTATTACTGAGCATAATTCTAAGTCTATTCCTAAGTGTAGTTTCGAGCCTACCCTTGAGCCATATCCAAAGAAAAGGGAAAAAACCTTAAAATCATCATGTATCATTGCTCATGATTTAGCACTTGATATGCAAAAAGCTTTACAATATTTGATTAAAGGCCGAGAAGGGCGGACAATTCTTGAATATTCTGATTAGTTAAAGTTGGTTAGGTTAGACCCGATAGATCCTCTATTCTTAGATGCTTTATATATTTTTGGAGTGTCCTCAGATCTGAGAGAGGCATTAACGACATTGCTAGATATTCCCGAGGTATTAAGAGGGTGGATTGCGATGACGGTTAAATGTTTAGAACTAATAAAGTAGTGAAGAACATTATCTGCTTTATTTTTTGGCTAAGTCAGAAACATATGTTTTTTAGCTATGTTTTATATTCTTTTTGGCTATGTTGCAAACATTATATGCTTTTGGTTATATTAAAAACATTGTTTGTTTAATGGTTATTTATCTTTGATGGTTGTTTCTATTTTGTTAACACAAGATTATAATTGGATCAAATTATGTTTTTCGTCAAAGATATGATAGTAGCAACTTCTTTCAATCTGAATCCAAATATTCCTGGACATAACAAGAGGTTACGACAGGTTTTTAAACGAGTGATTGGTGTACTAAGATGAAACCTTGATATATGCTATTGTCCCTGCTAATAAAAAAGCTTTATATGGAGGAAGAGGAAAAAGGAGATTGTTATCAAAACATATTAGCAATTTGTGACTTCAACATGATTTTTATGTTCATTGTGGCTAGCGGGGAAAGAGTAGCACATGATTGTAGAATAGTATTAGAGGCATTATCATATCCAGATGCACCATTCCCGTTTCCACCACCAGGAATGCTTATTGTTTGTTAAATATTTCTATCTTAGTTTTGATTCTAATTAATTGCTTATCTTTGTAGATAAAAATTATCTTTGTGATGCTACGTATGCTCACATACGAGGATTTATGGCTCCATATCGTAATGTGAGGTATTGGCTTGGAAATTTTCGTCGGAGATATGCATTGACAAATAAAAAAAGTTTAACATGAAAATGCAAAACTTCGGAACATCATTTAGCATTCTTTTGGTGTCTTGAAAGCACGATTCCCTACATTGAAGAGTATGGCACCATTTCCGTTGGTTACAGAAATAAACATTACTATTACATGTTTCACACTACATAATTTTATAAGGAAAGAAGGTTTGAGTGATAAATTGTTTACATAATATGATCAACATATTGTGTCGTTACAAAATAGTCATGATGTAACAACCAACCCCGAGGTCATAATTCTAAACTTTGACCCCCTATAATTATTGTTACTATTATTAACATCAGTAATGTTATTATTACTATTACTTTATTATTCAATGATTATTACAATTGTGTGTTCTATTTTCCTTATATATTTCTTTAAGTCTAGCCTTAGTGTAGAATAACTTAACGTTTTGAAAACCTAATTAAACACGTTAAAATGTTAGAACCAAGTTGAAAATAATTACTTATGTGTACACATACATAATTCACGGATTAATTACATAGACACACATCTAATACTTAAACACTTAACTAGAAACTACCATCTAAAATACTACACTATACAACAAAAACTACACTACATAATTAATTTATTAAAAAATAATAATAAAAACACACCTACCTCCACATCCTCGGTCGCCCCCACCACCCAATCCCCTTTCCCCTAGAACTCCAAACCCCATACAACACTCCACCCTCTTCCTCCCTTATTCCCATACATGCAATTTCAAACTCCACACACCTCTCTCTCCCTTCTCTCGGTTTTCTCCACCAAAACACACACACACACACACACCAGCCAAAACTCCCCCATTTCAGCAACAAACTTGAAGAACACCAACATTCCAACATCATCCAAGCATAACACAAGCAAGAAAGTGATGTTTGGTGGGTGTTTATGCATGGTTCTTTAAAGAACAAGGTACTCCAGCCTTTGTTTGAGAATCACCGTTGATTCTAGCCCTCCTAATCCCTCAAACTCGCGGACCATTCAAAGGGTAAGCATCAACACAACCGAATCAAGTTGTTTCTTGTGTTTTACTTCAATGAACTATCAAAAACCTTACTTTCTTTGTTGTAGCAGAAACTTGTGGTTTAAATCTTTTTTCTTAAGGAGCCCTTAACATCACACGAGGTATACATTATGATAACTTGGTAAATCGTTGGTTGGAACACAAGATCACACCTAGAAAACCCTCTTTTTACATGAAATAACACCATCTATGCACATGTTTTAAAAAACCACACGACCAAGCCTTGAAACCTACTTAAAAACAGTTTATAAACACCATAATAACCTGATTTGAAAGTTATAAAATGATTTGGAGAGGTTTATGTACGATTTATGATGTTTACATGTGTGTAAATGGTGTAAATCACCCATTAAGGGTAACATCTATACATTACACGTTCTATCCATGAACTAAGACTCATTTCCAGTAATATTAGTGATATTAAATGTTTTTAAGTTGGTGTTGATGGCTGGAAATGTAAAAATGATGGACTAGTAGACCTAATGAGCTTGTTTGGGGAACCGAAAAGTGATAAAATTCCTCAAGAATATTAAAAACTTAGAAAGTTAAAATATTAAAAATAATTCCAGGCTATGAAATGAATATTATGTTCATAATGGTCGAATTTGATGATTATTGGGTTAAAATTTGGATTTAAATGGAATTATTCGTTAAAAACGGGCCTTAAACTGGTAATTCTTGGGTAAAATCTTAAAAATAGAAGGAGCGACCTAAAACCCATAAAAATCATAACATCTATTTATGTTAGGAACATTTACTCAAGAAATAGGTGAAAATTGGATAAAAATGTATTCGTACGCTCGGTTTCGCGTAAAAACGCGTTTTAACGGGTAAATCATAAAAATGAAGTTTTTAATCAAAAGAACCCAAAAACATATTTTTAACAGCTTAGAAAGCTTATTATAAGTCCTTAAATAATATTTAATGGTTAATTGGATGAAATCAGAAGGATTTAAAACAAACTGTTAAAATCTCCGGTTTTACCATGCCCGGTAACTAAAAACATAAGTTCTAATTACCTCAAACTAAGTTCTAGAAAAACTGGAATTTAACATGTTAAAAATGCAATAAAAACTCATAGAAACTAGTAAGGGGCTAAAAGTCAAGAAATCAAAGAAAACAAACTTTAGGGTAAAAACTATAAATTTTGGAACTTGAGGGGCTAAACTGTAAATTTTGTCAAAACCTTAAAAATTCGACCCCTATTGACTAAAAACACATGACAGAATTATTTCCACTACAATACACTGATTAAAGTCAATAACACATGTTGTTTATGTTAAGAAACCCTACCTTTCCTAGATACACCCAACATCACCTTAGAGCACATAGCTTATTACTTGAATCTTGATGCTAGGGTGCTAGGATTGAATCCCTTTCTATACACGAAGATGCGTTGATTGAAACCTAAGGTGAGTTCTAGTGTTTCCTTTTTACTACTGATTTGGGATGAAACATGATTTGTTTGAACTGAAATTATTAATGTGCTATTGTTTGATGCTTATATGTTGTGGATAATGTTTGAACCTACTTATACTTGTATCACAAGTATGAATTCTTGTATGAACCGCTTGTTTTATATGGGTAGATCTACTTGGGGAATCCCCCCACACAACGCCTTCTGTATAGGAAGGTACCCCACTGAGATCCTAAGGGATCGTTTGTGTCATGTGATAGGTTTTTATAAGATACCATGGTGAACCATCCAGCAGGTATGGTGCACTGTTTGAGGCTCAGTTCTCCCTATGGGATTAACCGGTATAAGCATAACTTTAGAAGAGGCTAACCGGGACTGAGTGCTGGGTTGATTGTGACCCCACAACAGTGATATGTTTTTAAAATAAATTCATGGATTCTAAAAATTCCTTTTGTTTTTAAACTTTAAGCACTTGAATTCATTAACTTTTTAGTTGACACAAAATCTTTTTGAGCATGTTTCAGGTAACTCTTAATAGATGTTGGCTTCATTGGACAACAGGACTTGGATGACCTAGTATTATGACTACCCATGTAATTACTTGAATTGGAAACATTTTGAATAATTTAAATTGTAGTTGGTTAAACATTTGGATTTATGTAATGAATTTGTACTCTGTATGATGGGCTAGACTGTTACAACCCGACTTTGACATTAAAATGTAATGCCATGTGATTTCTCTCCTTGTGAGCTCTTATAATGGTTTGTTTCTGATACCATGTTTGTTATCAGTTTGTGACATCCCACCCTCCTTAGGCCCGGGGTGTGACAGATTGGTATCAGAGCCATATGTTGTAGAGAAGTCGGGAATACTTTAGTAGACCCTAGGCTACAACCCTGATACTTTAGGACTGTCCTTGCTTTGGTGAGTGTTGGAGTAAGCGGGTTGGATAATTGATGATTACACTTGATCAACATAATCATGAATTTATCTGACGCGTAAATTCCAGCACGAAACTCAAAGTGTGATTTTTGGAGTAGATGACTTAAGGAATTTTCTTAAACACGGTCTAAAGTTGATTTTAAATTAAACTTTCATGTCTGTCATTGCTTGATGATACTACTGGTTATTAATACTATTGCCATCACTACTACTATTACTACTATTATTATTATTGTCATGAGCTATGAGAAACCAAATTACTCATGATAATTTTTACAGGATAACAAGACTATGGCTGATAAGGGAAAATCACCTGCATACCTGACCGCGATATTGCTCCTGTTGGGAACCTCAGGAGGGCAAGGCCTCGGACAGAGTATGAGGCGTATCTAAGAAGGTGTAGACATCCGGGCTGGATATCTATGACCTCTGATGACACTGAGCCATCAGAAGACTCATCATCGACATCCCCGGTCGAGAGCCGAACATGCTCCAACTCGCCGCACGTCGCCACACCTACCCATTCACCTATCCCACCTATTGGGGATAGAGGTGTGCATGTTATCACTCTCCCTCGCAAGAGTGCTAGACCGTCACCTTTAGTTTCCATTATGATGCCTTCTCTTCCACCTCATCCTACAAGGACCCCGACACCGGCACCTCCTATGATCGACCCGTCCAGACGCCACCCGCATGACGGGAATTGGATGCTGCCTAGGCGTAGCTTGTATGATGGACCGAGTGTTCTTGCTGGTGATCCCTACTCCCAGTCTAGCCGTCGGGCTAGTGACTTTGGACCTTCTGACCCTACACCGAGTGACATATTGAAAACCATCCAGTGTCACGAGCTGACTCTCTAGCATGCCACTCAAACTTCCCAGTCCGTCCAGTTTCAGGCGATGATGGCGTCACATAGTGCGCAACACTTTGAGCAAGAGTAGAGGAAGAAGAGCTCGGGTTGGTTTGGATGGCTGAAGAAGAAATGGCAGTGATGATATGATGATATTGACTTATGGGTAGTAGGTTTCAAAACTATTCAAAGAAACTATTTTATTTATCTATTTCAGAGACTATTATTATTTATGAGGGTGATGGCACCTTCCAATTTGTGAAACTATGACACTAATACTATTTTGTTTGGTTGACGCTATGTTTGAACTATCTAAGAAACTATTACTTATGATGCTAATATTGCAAGGTGACTTGATTTGGATGGCTATACATTATGTCTTGAAAAATTGATTTATGTACTATGAATAATTCACCCTATGTTGATTGAAGAAATATATATATTTGTGTCGTATTGTATGCATTATACTTCCATGTAATTGGTTAGCGCGACTAATAAGGGTAAATTCGACATAATGGAATATTTGAAACCAAAATATATGAGATGCTAAATGAATTTATCTATGATGCTACCAGAATGCCGACAAGACGAGGAACTCGTATCAGGAGATGAGGAGCTGCAAGAGGTCGACATGAGGAAGCTAGACAGACCGGGAACCAATCACCTACTCCACGAGGAGCCCCACATGGAGAAAATGTCAAACCTAAGAACGACAAGAGGATTGCTAACCTAGTGGCACAGCAGATTGCTAACGCCATTCCGACAATCATCGCCTAGATCAACGCAGATTGGGGAAATACATCCGGGAATGATGGACCCGGGAATGATGAAGGCAACAATGATGACACTGAAGGGATAAGAAATGGATGTTCCTACAAGACATTCATGGCTTACAAACAAAAAGACTTCTATGGCACCAAGGGTGCAATTGAGACGTATAGGTGGATGGATGAGATTGAGGCTGTGTTAGATATTAGTGAGTGCAAGATGGAAAACATGGTAAGGTTTTCTTCGCAATCACTTAAAGGAGCCGCACTGGAATGGTGGAAAACCATCATTCAACCTCGAGGAAGGAACGCAACAGGTCGAATAAATTGGACCGAATTAAGGGATTTGATAACCAACAAGTACTGTCCAATCAACCAGCTTAAGAAGCTAGAGTCTGAATTTCTGAGCTTAGAGATGAAAGGCCCAAACTACATGGAGTATATTAACCGTTTCCTAGCTTTGTCCCGATTGGTGCCACATTTGGTGATGCCAAAAGCTAAAGGAGTAGCCCGTTTCATTTGGGGACTACATCCCAGGGTTAGAGGCATGGTCCATTCCTCCAGGCCAGCAACTTTACAAGCTGCGGTTGACTTTACTAGTAGCTAGACTGATGACCTGGTTAGGGCGGGATGGACGGAGCAAACAAGTATAGAGGGCAAGAAGAAAGTGATGGGCGAGAAGAGAAAGTGGTTTGATGTTAAGAATGCGGTTGGCAGTACTGGTAGTTCAAGGAAGAGATCTGGTAAAGGAGCAAGGCGTGATGATCAAGGTGGAAGGGCTCGGAGATTATACTTAGGCACAAGTCCCTTTAGCAACAAGTGCAAACTACACCATCAAGGGGAGTGCAACCCGATGCCTTGTTTCAGATGCAAACGAACTGGTCACTTGATTAAGGATTGTACGTACACGCTAGGGAAACAATGTTATGTTAATAAACTCATAGAAACTCATAGAAACTAATAAGGGGCTAAAAGTCAAGAAATCAAAGAAAACAAACTTTAGGGTAAAAACTATAAATTTTGGAACTTGAGGGACTAAACTGTAAATTTTGTCAAAACCTTAAAAATTCGACCCCTCTTGACTAAAAATACATGATAGAACTATTTCCACTATAATACACTAATTAAAGCCAATAACACATGTTGTTTATGTTAAGAAACCCTACCTTTCCTATATACACCCAACATGACCTTAGAGCACATAGCTTATTACTTGAATCTTGATGCTAGGGTGATAGGATTGAATCACTTTCTGTACGTGAAGATCCATTGATTAAAACCTAAGGTGAGTTCTAGTGTTCCATTTTAACTACTGATTTGGGGTGAAACATGCTTTGTTTGAACTGAAATTATTATTGTGCTATTGTTTGATGCTTATATGTTGTGGATAATGTTTGAACCTACTTATACTTGTATCATAATCATTAATTCTTGTATGAACCGCTTGTTTTATATGGGTAGATCTATTTAGGGAATCCCCCATACAGTGTGTCTTCTGTATAGGAAGGGTACCCCACTGAGATCCTAAGGAATCATTTGTTTCATGTGATAGGTTTTTATAAGATACCATGGTGAACCATCCAGCAGGTATGGTGCACTGTTTGAGGCTCAGTTCTCCCTATGGGATTAACCGGTATAAACATAACTTTAGAAGAGGTTAGCCAGGACTGAGTGCCGGGTTGATTGTGACCCCACAACAGTGATACTTATGTTTTTAAAATAACTTCATGGATACTAAAAATTCCTTTTGTTTTTAAACTTTAAGTACTTGAATTCATCAACTTTTTAGTTGACATAAAATCTTTTTGAGCATGTTTCAGGTAACTCCTAATAGATGTTGGCTTCATTGGAGAACTGGACTTGGACGACCTAGTATTATGACTACCCATGGCATTACTTGGATTGGAAATATTTTGAACAATTTAAATTGTAGTTAGTCAAACATTTGGATTTGTGTAATCAATTTGTACTCTGTATGATGGGCTAGACTGTTGCAGCCCGACTTTGACATTAAAATGTAATACCATGTGATTTCTCTCCTTGTGAGGTCTTATGATGGTTTGTTTTCACTGCCATGCTTGTTATCAGTTTGTGACATCCCACCCTCCTTGGGTCTGGGGTGTGACACATGTGCATGTTGTTGCTGATGTAGATGAGGTTAAAGCACATAGTACTGCATCGGATCAGGATTATATGATGAAATTGCTAAGCAATTAATGCAAACTATGGAATAGATGATTTAGAAAATGTTATTGTGGTTTTATGAATATTATTTCAGTGTTTTTTAACTATTAAATTTCAAAATTTGAAAAAATATTTTAAGTTTAAAAATCCATTTATTTAAATTTTAGTTTATTTTAACACTTTGTAGAAGTTAAAAACCAAACAATATTTTTCTTGTATACTACATAGTTTTGATCCACCTAATTTTCTTTAGATTTCCACAGACGTGGTTCATATACTGCAAACGTTTTACCTCTAAAAAACAAACTACACCTAAGGTTGGAGTACATGGTATACAGATTGCAAGTGGATTCGTGAGAACAAACTTGCTCCTTATAGTTGGTCAAATAAGTCGCTAATCCTAGGTAAGGGATTATTATTCTTCATTGTGAGCTTATTTAATTTTTGATAGTGGATGCATATTCGTGTGCTCCATCTTTCTTTTTCAGAAACAACACATGTGCAGGATCAATATTGTTCTCTCAACACTTAGTGTTTCTCACAAACTGTTAAATATCACTCGTTTGATGAATGCAGAATCAAGAACTCAGTTGATAATAATATAATAAGTACAGAGCACCAGAAGTGGTTTTTCAAGATACTTGTATATATTATCTCTCAACTAAGTATTACAAGACTCATGCAGAAGCATGGATACTAAGTTACAATGAGCGACTATATATACTACTATCTGTTATACATAGATAACATGCTGGGACTTACTTCTAAACAAATACTACATTTCTAGAGGTAGGGTATCTTAGATAAAGTATTGTCTAAGATAAGGTAGACATGACAGGTCCATGACTTACCTTTTGGTCACCAACTAAAGGTGGCAACTGTACTAGCTAAGGAATGGTGAACAATAGATAAAAGTAAGGTCAACCACATGAACGTGGAAGTCATCTTGTAGAGAATCAGAGTAGGTAGCAAGTGTCAGTTGGACCATACTTTGTCCATTGGTTCATACTGTGATTCTTCCGAAGGTAAAATGCCTTTGGAAGAATAAGTTCTTCCGAACCATTTTATACTTCAAAAGACATAGCTTCTTCTGAGGCTTTGTCTTCGGAAGACTTTGTCTTCGGAAGACTTTGTCTTCATTCTTCTAACTGTTTACTTCGGAAGGAGATCTTCTAAGTCTCGAAAGACTGAGTTCATCCTTCAAAAGCTCTTCGGAAGATCACCATAGAAGCTTTGGAAGCTGCAGCATTTCCTTCGGAAGTTGCAGCATTTCCTTCGGAAGACTTCTCTTAGTTGTACAAATTTCTTCTAAGTGTTGTTTTGGTTGCATCAGCCTCAATAGATTTAACAAACTCCCCCTAGGCTGATGCTACCAAAACTACACCTTCTTCTTCAACTTTTAACTCCTCTTCAGTTCTTGCCTTTTGTTTAATTCGGCAAGATGAAGGCTGTCTATAAATCTTCTGATGTGAGCAACTATCATGGAGTTAGAGGGATTGGTGAATGGTCTCTCTGCTAGCTCAGCAATATCAAATCTGCTTCAGTCTAGTAGAGAGGAGGCATTGAACCTGTTTACCTCTCCATTCTCCCTCTCCATAACAAAGTTGTGAGAAGGTTCATCAAACCTCCACTGGATTATTTTGTTCCTAGGAATGAGGGGCAAGTTTAGCAGTCTATCCCTATTCCTAGTGTCCAACAGGCTCACCAATTTCCTTCTTAGCCTTTTCTATTCTTCATTTAATGAATCAGAGCTTAAGGCTAGAAGATTGAGTGATTGGTGTAGAGTTTCTCGGGGTAGATCTAGGAAGGCATTTCTTGTGAGAGTGTTTGAGGATCCATCAATGTATTGTAATGTGATGAACCCTTCCTCATAAGAGATGCTACTCACTTTTGAGCAGTTGTTGAGTCTCCTTTTGATCTCCCCAATTTCTTCTAAGGTTGGAGTTTTGGATGAGAGGATGATTTGGGTATTGATTGGGTTTTAGGTTGTGTTTTAGGTTGTGTTTTGGGTTGTAGGATATGTAGTGATGGTGGTTGTTGAGAGTCAGGGGAAGGTGGTAGTGGTAGTGTGGATGGTGTGGGTTCAGGGGTGTATGGTTCAGTGATGGGTTCAGTTTGAAGGGGAAAGAGAAGGGTATAGGCTCAGTGATGATTTCAGTTGTTATGGGTAGTGGTTTGGGTTCTGGTTTGGGTTTCATCCTCTGTATCTCTTGAGATACCTCCTTCCTTCTTCCTAAGCGAATGTCAGCTTTGATATCACTGACATATCGCTGTAGGGTCTTCTCTGACATTGGCCCAACTTGCCTGCTAGTGAAGCCATGTGCCCTGAGATAAGCCTTCATCCAGGCTTTATCTCCTACTTTCTTGGCAGCTTCAAGCTTTGCCTCTTCCTCTTTCTTCTTTCTCTCCTTTATTTTCTCTTTGGCAGCTTTCTTTCTTTCCTTACTGATTTGATCCTGCTCTCTGTTGACAAGAAGCAGAATCATCTCATTCTCATAAGGACTCAGTTCCTCTTGAGAGTAACCTCTTGAGCATAGGAAGGCTATCCTCTCCTTCCTTTTCTTCAAATCAGCTTCTTCTTTCATCTTTCTTGCCTTATCCTCTTTAGCCCTCCTTGTTGCATCCTCCTTTTCTTTTTGCAGCAAGGTTGCCCCTTTCAATTTGATAAGCTCATCAAGTAGGAGTAGTAGCATTTCTTCATTTACTACTCCCATGCTGATGAGTCTATCAATTACCTCCAACCTCTTCTTTTCATTGATAGACTCCTGAGATGTTGCTGCTGCTTTGCTGCTTGCAGTCAACAACTTTTCAGTAGGGAGTCTACCTTTTCTTCTTAATTTGTTTAACCTCTCATTCTCATGAAGTTCCTCATCAGTCATCTTCCTCTTACCTTTGTAATCATGAGGAGATACTTCCTTTGGTGATTCTGGTTTTGAGGGTTGAGGTTGAAAGGACTAAGGATGAGGTTGAGAAGTTTGTGGTTGATCTTGAGGTATTTGTGGAAAGATAGGAGTTGTAAGGAAGTCCTCACTGTTCATCTCAGAGGCTAGATCAAGAATGGCCTCTGTGAGAATCAGTTCATTAGACAGAGATGATAGTTCAACAATTACTTCCGCAGCTGAAATTTCTACTTTGGAAGAAACTAATGTTGCACCATCTGTCCCAACTGAGGCAGTTGCTAGGCCATCAGTCCCTATTTCCCCTTTGAAGTGAATCTCATGTTCTATAGTAAACTTAGGTTTACCAACTTCCACCTGAGTGGCAGGTGGTGCACTGAGCCTTTGAAGCTCTTCTGCTCCAAAGTAGGTTATGGCAACATCAGGGGATGGTTGTTCAAGTGAGGTGCTCATTAGAAACTATGTGAAAAATTTGTGAAAGCTGATGAGCATCCTTGGATCCACTTGAAAACTCAAAGGAGGTGGTTGTGGGAAAACAGTGGATGATTGCTTTTGTGTAGGGTAAAGAGAGGATAAAGTTGTAAGAGTCAAAGATTGAGGTTCCTCAGAAATTTGAGGTTCCTCATGAGCTTGTTTCTGTACATTCTCCCCCTTTTTGGTAGCATCATCTTGAGAAGTAGATGAGCTAAAGGAAGAACTTAAAGAAACCTGAGTTGGTACATGCCTGACAGACTTCTCAATCTGTGTCTAAGTTAGTTTTCCCTTGAGATCTTTAATCTCAAGTTGCTGAGTGGTAGACCTGGTTTCTAAGATCCTAACCTTGAATTCAAGGTCTGAGACCTTAGAGAGCAGGTACTTAATGGTGAGTTTCAGTCTTCGCTCATCTTCATGTGAAGAATCACGGGGAGATGAGACAACGTACCTAGTATGGACATCCTTATCACCAGTAGTGGTTTCTTGGCACCCTAGATTCCTTTGCTCAAGGATATCTCTTTCAGAGATGTCAATGGGTAGAGTTGTCATAGACTCAGTCTGATTGATGTTATCACTGTCCTGAGAGCTCAATGAGAGACTCTGAGTAGTGGCAGCTGAGCCTACATGAGTCCCCTGCACACCGGTGGGACTCACCTCAGTTATTGGTTGCTGATGTGGGTCAGAGATCAGAGGTTTCCTTTGGCTCTGTTGATTTAGAGATAGGTGTGATAGATCAACTTCATAGCTTTGAGGAAACATGAAATCCTCATCAGATTGGGTTAAAAGGCTAGTGAAGGATATGGTAGGTATTCCTAATGACCCGAGACCTTGGTCAACATCTAATGACTCATAGTCAGTGATATGACTGTCCCTTTTTGGTTGCTCAGGAGAGTATTATGTCTCATCCTGAGGGCTTGAGGTTTGGGTGATGGGCTCATCAGGTTGAGACTGAGGAGACTCTACATTGATATTGGGGTCAATTGGAGGGGAAGGTTGGACCTCAGGCTAAGTAGGAGCCCTGTGTTCCATTCTAGCCTTTTTGGGTTGAACAGAGGGGGCTTGTTCAATCAGAGTAGATTGAACAAGGGTTCGCTTGGGACGTCTTTGGTAAAAGTATTTGATAGGTAAGGAGGCCTTTTGAAGTGGAGTGGTGATTGCTGGTGTGGGTTCAACCCCTGTTGGTTTAACAGGGATGTCACCAGGAGCCATGGGCTCAAGCATACCTGGAAGCAGAGGAGTGAAACTTCCAGTGAAATTAGTGGATATCTTCTTCAGCATTCGGAAGATACCCGAACGCATTTGAGGAACCACTAGAATATCTTTATATTCTAGTTTATCCAGGTCTAGTTCACAGTTAATGAAGTGTTGAATGAACCGAGGATACATGTAGAATGTATTCTTGATGAGATTTCCCCTCAGTTATTCAGAACAAACCTGGAATAGTTGAACCTCAGGCCTTTTACCAACCCATGAACTAAACAACCTAATTCATAGGGGATTTGATCCCAACCACCTGATTTGTTAGACAGACTATGAAGGACAATGTGTAGTAAGTACTTCCTGTTGTAGGAGAAGTTGAATTTGTAGACAGTGGACTTACTGACATCACCTTCATTTCCCATTTGAACATAGGTGTCTTTTAAATTAGGTCTTGGAAATTCAGTTGGAGCTCCAGCATCATGAAGCTCCAAATGTTCCCTGATAGTGGTTTCACTCACCACTATCTCTTGTCCACAGACTCTCGAACGAATTACCCTTTCATTGTTGATGACTTCATTTTGACCATTTGTCCAGAAGTCAGACATATGGTTAGAGTAGATGGTAGGGTTTATTGTGAGAGCGGGAAGGTATATGGATTGTGTGAGGAACTGGATGATTTGAGCAAAGTCACTATCCGCAGATGAATCAAGGATATCAACTTGGTTATGTTGCAGGTTTAGAGCCATTGTTTTGGAATTTTAAGAAGGAGGGAATTCAAGCTTGAAGATTACAGTTAAAACAGTAGGCTAGGGTTTTGACAGTGGTAAAGAAAGTATAAAAGAGAGTAGGAGTCCTTTAAATATGGAGGAAAAGATCAAACTGATAAGGTGAAATGACACTATGTGGTTTGATTTGGCAGAGGCGGTAAGGATGTTTTATTCAAAATACTCCAACAATCTTCCACAAATGTGACGCCTGGAAATTTTAAATTTGGAGTGTCATGCGACTGGAGCGTCCAATCGCATGGAAGTCATGCGATTGAAGCTCAATCGCACGACTGGAGCCCAATCGTACGACTGGAGTGTCCAATCGCATGAAGCTCACACGACTGAAGGTTCAGTCGCCTGGGGAAACCCGGGCGACTGGACTGTAGTATTTAAGGGAGAGGGCAGCCCTTACCCTCTCCCCACACTCGCGAAACCAGAGAGAAAGAAGAGAAATGGGAAAAAGGGAGAAGAAGGCTCGGATCAAGCGGGTTCGTGAGCCAAAATCGACATATAACGGGTCAAATCGAAGCCCTAACCAGGGAGGCTACTAAGGTGAGTTCTAGGACCCCTCTTTTACACGTTTTTAAATGATTTTGGGGCTGGAACACATCCGAAACCCTATTTTTCGAGTTTTTGGGTGTAAACCCGTTTTTATGCATTTGTGTATGTGTATGATGCGGTTGGAGCTTGATTTCATGCGTGGTTATGCTCGAATGAGGTCATGGTATGTTTCCTTAAGGCTTAGGATGGTCGATTTGGGCTCAAAATGGGTTTAGGTGAGTTTGGGGGCCGAAAACCCTCGGCTGCAGTCGGGATGAACTCCATTCTGCATCAGCTAGGCCAAGTCGCCCGAATGAGGGGAGACTGGAGCCCAGTCGCCCAAATGAGGGGAGACTGGAGCTCAGTCGCCCAATTGAGGGGAGACTGGAGCTCAGTCACCCGAATGAGGGGAGACTGGAGCTCAGTCGCCCGAATGAGGGGAGACTGGAGCTCAGTCACCTGAATGAGGGGAGACTTGAGCTCAGTCACCCGAATGAGGGGAGACTGGAGCTCAGTCGCCCGAATGAGGGGAGACTGGAGCTCAGTCGCCCGAATGAGGGGAGACTGGAGCTCAGTCGCCCGAATGAGGGGAGACTGGAGCCCAGTCGCCCGAATGAGGGGAGACTGGAGCCCAGTCGCCCAAATGAGGGGAGACTGGAGCTCAGTCGCCCAGTTGAGGGGAGACTGGAGCTCAGTCACCCGAATGAGGGGAGACTGGAGCTCAGTCGCCCGAATGAGGGGAGACTGGAGCTCAATAACCTGAATGAGGGGAGACTGGAGCTCAGTCGCCCAATTGAGGGGAGACTGGAGCTCAGTCACCCGAATGAGGGGAGACTGGAGCTCAGTCGCCCGAATGAGGGGAGACTGGAGCTCAGTCACCTGAATGAGGGGAGACTGGAGCTCAGTCGCCCGTTTGAGGGGAGACTGGAGCTCAGTCGCCCGAATGAGGGGAGACTAGAGCTCAGTCACCTGAATGAGGGGAGACTGGAGGCCAGTCACCTGAATGGGGGGAGACTGAAGGCCAGTCACCTGAATGGGGGGAGACTAAAGGCCAGTCACCTGAATGGGGGGAGACTGAAGGTCCAGTCACCCGAATGAAGGTTTAGTCACCCGAACGAAGGTCTAGTCACCCGAATGAAGGTTTAGTCACCCGAATGAAGGTCTAGTCACCCGAATGAAGGTTTAGTCACCCGAATGAAGGTCTAGACACCCGAATGAAGGTTTAGTCACCCGAATGAAGGTCTAGTCACCCGAATGAAGGGCCTATCGCATGGAGGCCAGACGACTGAAGGGTGTCCATACGCCCGAATGTCCGTAGTATTATCTGACTTTCGAAAAGTGCGGACTTAGACTCGGACCCTCGGGGTTGTAGATGATGAGTTGGGCATGGATAATGCAAGACGATGTATGATGATGAGTTGACGATGATGACGTGCATGATATTATGTGTGAGGTATGACTGGTGGTGCGTGTGATTGCATTGTATGTCGGATGTGTGTTATGAATGTGTGATGATGCCTGTATGATGATGATGTATGTTTATGATTATGTGTATGTTCCTTTTATTTATTGTATGTTTGTCTTCCCTGGGCTTTGCGTTGAACGTTAATGAATGAATTGAAAGTATTATGTAACGTAAAGTGGAAGATAATAAAAGAGGAACGTAACGAATGAGTGCATGCATTAATGAACGAATGAATGAACGTAAGGCTTGCAAGCGTATGTATGAGGTGAGCGACTCTATGTCGCAACAGACTCGAACGAGATCCTCGTCACGTATCCCGGTACTGTGTCAGTCTTCGGACATGAGTCGGGGGTTTGTATAATAGGCCCCTGCACAGTATCAGTCTTAGGACATGAGTCGGGGGTATTGCATGGGACGAGATAGTGAGGTGAGCAACTTTGTGTTGCAACAGACTCGGAGGGAGTTCAATCTAGGTGATTGACTCAACGGGATCTATGTCGCGTATCCCGGTGCTGTGTCAGTCTTCGGACATGAGTCGGGGGTTTGTGAGCAGGCCCCGGCACAGCAACAGCTTTCGAGCATGAGTCGGGGATATTGCATGAGACAGGATCTAGTTGGATGAGTAGAGGATCGCGTGCTCCGGTACTGTGTCAGTCTTCGGACATGAGTCGGGGGTTTGTGAGCAGGCCCCGGCACAGTATCAGTCTTCGGACATGAGTCGGGGGTAGTGCGTGAGAGTGAGATGAGACGAGTGAGGGACAGATCGCGTGCTCCGGTACTGTGTCAGTCTTCGGACATGAGTCGGGGGTTTGTGTACAGGCCTCGGCACAGTATCAGTATTCGGACATGAGTCGGGAGTATCGCGTGAGTTGATGAACGAGAGAGATAATTATGAAAGAAAGAAAGTATGAGACGAACGAAAGATAACGAACGTAATGAAAGATAAGGAACGAACGAATAAAAGTAATGAACGGAAGGAATGCAATGAATATGTATGAAATGGGATCCCTGTCACTCGACCTCAGTAATCATGGCTGTGTGCCATGAAGAGGGTAAAGTGTGACCGGACCTAAATAGAAGTGAAAGATAGAGGACGCATGAAAGTAATGAACGTACGAATAAATGAAATGAACGTAAGAATGAACGTAATGTACTTACGGACGAATGTAACGATTGTATGAATGAAAGTAAGAAACGTATGAACGAAAGAAAGAGTTAAGAAAGAACGGGAACGTTAATGATGAACGGTACACGAACGAAAGTTAATGAATGAATGATGAAGATAATAATAATATTATCTACGTGTACGTATGTTGTATGATCGTATGTATGTAAGAATGGTTTTGATGGTAAGTAAAGTATGTTTTAATATAAAACTAGAACTCACTCAGCAACGCTGACTTTGATGTGTTTCCAGTTGGCAGGTATGTTGCTGAGGATGGCACAGGGCGACTACTCAGTTGTTGAGGCTGGCATCCATATGTTGACATGTCATTGTATTTGAAAAGAAAACGAATGTTGTAAAGTTATGAAATGACATGTTTTTAGTTATTAATGAAAGTTTTAAATTCCGCTGCAAAGTAAATATGTGTTTTAAATTGTTTTATGTGCGATGAATGACCAACCGTGAGGCGCCCGGGAACGGGGCCTTACAAGTTGGTATCAGAGCCAAAGTTTAAGTGAAATGGGTAAATTTTCAAAATAAACCTTAACTTAAACTGAGAATGGGGCAAAAGAGAAGGGATGCCAAACTGAGTAGCTGCGTGCCATCAGGTATTTTCTTAAAGTTAACCGGCATTATGTGCGCATGTTATGTGTTTATGTGTACTGATAGATTTAGATACTGATGTAGTCAGGACAGTTAATGCTCGGGGTGCGAAGAGTAGAGTAAGTGGCTAATCACAACTGATCACTGTAATTAGGGACTTACTATACTTGACATAAACTGAGCTATTTCCTTTGAATGACCGTGTTAGTGTTTGAATCTTTCAGTGTGTTATAGAGGATGGCCGGTGGTAGAACTTCTAAGGCTTCACGTGGTGGAGGTGGTGGCGGACGTGGCGCTAAACCACGGGTCACCAGAGGAAGGCCTAGATTTGAAAAGGTGGTTCATGAAGAACACGAGACTCCTCATCAGGAGGGAGCAGACGAAAGCGCTAATTTGAGAGCCTCGATGAGAGAGGCGGTTGTGGAAGAAGTATACCAGGTCATGCAGACGATCTTACTGTCTGTAGTGACTGAAGTGATAAAGGCTGTTAGGGATGAGGAAAGACAGGAAAGGGGTAGATCTTCTGGTGAAAGGAGACGGCCCGAGACTAAAACGGTTTTCTTTGATGACGAGGATGAGGAAGAAGAGGAAGCGCCTGCGCCGGTGGCGGCACGAGGCTGTAACTATGGGGCGTTTCAGCGATGCAAGCCCCCAACCTTTGACGGTAACGGCAATGCTACTGCCGCTCATCGTTGGGTCAGAGAGATGGAAGCGGTACTGGAAATTAGTGAGTGCCGGGAAGATCAGAAAGTTAAGTTTGCCACTCATTCTTTCGTGGACTCAGCTTTGTGTTGGTGGGACAATATAGTCCAAGCTGAGGGTAGTCGGGCTATCGGAAGGATGAGATGGTCAGAGTTGAAAAGGCTGGTGATTGAGGAGTTCTGTCCTCGCCGTGAAATGGATAAAGTTGAAAGGGAGTTCCTGCAATTGGAAGCGGGGACGATGACACATCAGCAATACACCACTAAATTCAATGAGATGGCACGACTGGTGCCGGATCAGGTGACACCTCTTTCGCGGAAGATCAAGAGGTATATCCAGGGCTTGCCGACGGATATCCGTAGGCACATGATCGCTTCCCGACCAAGCACGTTCAGGTCGGCGGTAGATCTAGCAGGAAGGTTGTACGATAAGCGGGAGGCGATGATGATAACGAGCGAAGCGGAGGAGCGAGCCTTTGTTAAGAAGGGGAAAGGAAGGCGAGATAGGGATGGCGGAGTGGTGACTAAAGGTAAGATGATGAGGATCGATGATCGGGAGAGGATAATAAGGAAGGGTGAGGTATGTAAGAAGTGTGGTAGAGGTCACGAAGGGGAATACAAATGGGGACTGAACGTTTGCTTTCAGTGTGGAAAGGAAGGTCACAGGGCAAGGGATTGCCGTGTGGCTAAGTGCTAAAACTGTGGTGAGGCTGGACATATGAGCAGGGACTGTAAGAAGTCAAAGGCGGGAAGCTCCAATGCGAGAAAGGAGAACAAAGGGTGAAGGCTAAAGCTTTGCCATGACGAAGTGGAGGCTAGAGCGGACTCCGACTTGACGTCAGGTACGTTTCCGGTGATTTAAATTTGTGCATATATGCCTTGTATGTGATGCTGGTAGTAGTTTTGTTTCTACTGCTTTCTGTTGTAAGTTGCATGTTGAGAGAAGGAACATTGACGAGCCCTTCAATGTAGAGATTACCATTAATGGGTTACCTGAGGCCCTAGAGGATTGCGTGATGCAATTGAGAAGGCTGTGTCACCTGTTGTCTGAGAAACAGTTTCAGCCTATGAATTGTTCATAGACAGCAGAGTACGCATAGCAAACAAGAAGAATGGGAGATCGAAAGCAAAAGAGAAAGGATAAATCTGGTTTGAGTTACCAAATAAGCCGATTTACCTTTCTTGCCAGTTGTTGGGTCTGCCAGAGGGTCATTATTCATACTTAAAGAACATCAAACAAGGGCTTGGGTTAAGCAGCAACTTTACGCAAGTTGATGACCGTGTTCCTCAAGCATTAAAGCTGAAGGTTCTCAGCAATGCTCTGAAGCTCAATGATTATGACGCCGAGCCTTTGCTCGAATATTGTGATGTAGTAACCGTATTCTACATGGCATGTTTGAAGTCACAGGTGCTGGTCAAATGAACATCGATCAGTATGCATGGGTTGCCGATGTCGATAGTCTAAGATAGACCCGAAGTTGAATGTTGACAAACGATGTAGAGCGATAGGATTCCAAGTGTTAGACTGGAAAAGAGATGGGACAGTATTGCCCGCGAAGGTTTAAGGAACAACAGGTTTCGGGGACGAAACCCGTTTAAGGGGGGAGGACTTGTAACGCCCGGAAATTTTAAATTTGGAGTGTCATGCGACTGGAGCGTCCAATCGCATGGAAGTCATGCGATTGAAGCTTAATCGCACGACTGGAGCCCAATCGTGCGACTGGAGTGTCCAATCGCATGGAGCTCACACGACTGAAGGTTTAGTCGCATGGGGAAACCCGGGCGACTGGACTGTAGTATTTAAGGGAGAGGGAAGCCCTTACCCTCTCCCCACACTCACGAAACCAGAGAGAAAGAAGAGAAACGGGAAAAAGGGAGAAAAAGGCTCGGTTCAAGCGGGTTCGTGAGTCAAAATCGACATATAGCGGGTCAAATCGAAGCCCTAACCGAGGAGGTTACTAAGGTGAGTTCTAGGACCCCTCTTTTACACGTTTTTGAATGATTTTGGGGCTGGAACACATCTGAAACCCTATTTTTCAAGTTTTTGGGTGTAAACCCGTTTTTATGCATTTGTGTATGTGTATGATGCGGTTGGAGCTTGATTTCATGCGTGGTTATGCTCGAATGAGGTCATGGTATGTTTCCCTAAGGCTTAGGATGGTCGATTTGGGCTCAAAATGGGTTTAGGTGAGTTTGGGGGCCGAAAACCCTCGGCTGCAGTCGGGATGAACTCCATTCTGCATCAGCTAGGCCCAGTCGCCCGAATGAGGGGAGACTGGAGCCCAGTCGCCCAAATGAGGGGAGACTGGAGCTCAGTCGCCCAATTGAGGGGAGACTGGAGCTCAGTCACCCGAATGAGGGGAGACTGGAGCTCAGTCGCCCGAATGAGGGGAGACTGGAGCTCAATAACCTGAATGAGGGGAGACTGGAGCTCAATCACCCGAATGAGGGGAGACTGGAGCTCAGTCGCCCGAATGAGGGGAGACTAGAGCTCAGTCACCCGAATGAGGGGAGACTGGAGCTCAGTCGCCCGTTTAAGGGGAGACTGGAGCTCAGTCGCCCGAATGAGGGGGACTAGAGCTCAATCACCTGAATGAGGGGAGACTGGAGGCCAGTCACCTGAATGGGGGGAGACTGAAGGCCAGTCACCTGAATGGGGGGAGACTGAAGGCCAGTCACCTGAATGGGGGGAGACTGAAGGTCTAGTCACCCGAATGAAGGTTTAGTCACCCGAACGAAGGTCTAGTCACCCGAATGAAGGTTTAGTCACCCGAATGAAGGTCTAGTCACCGAATGAAGGTTTAGTCACCCGAATGAAGGTCTAGACACCCGAATGAAGGTTTAGCCACCTGAATGAAGGTCTAGTCACCCGAATGAAGGGCCTATCGCATGGAGGCCAGACGACTGAAGGGTGTCCATACGCCCGAATGTCCGTAGTATTATCTGACTTTCGAAAAGTGCGGACTTAGACTCAGACCCTCGGGGTTGTAGATGATGAGTTGGGCATGGATAATGCAAGACGATGTATGATGATGAGTTGACGATGATGACGTGCATGATATTATGTGTGAGGTATGCCTGGCGGTGCGTGTGATTGCATTGTATGTCGGATGTGTGTTATGAATGTGTGATGATGCCTGTATGATGATGATGTATGTTTATGATTATGTGTATGTTCCTTTTATTTATTGTATGTTTGTCTTCTCTGGGCTTTGCGTTGAACGTTAATGAATGAATTGAAAGTATTATGTAACGTAAAGTGGAAGATAATGAAAGAGGAACGTAACGAATGAGTGCATGCATTAATGAACGAATGAATGAACGTAAGGCTTGCAAGCGTGTGTATGAGGTGAGCGACTCTATGTCGCAACAGACTCGAACGAGATCCTCGTCACGTATCCCGGTACTGTGTCAGTATTCGGACATGATTCGGGGGTTTGTATAACAGGCCCCGGCACAGTATCAATCTTCGGACATGAGTCGGGGGTATTGCATGGGACGAGATAGTGAGGTGAGCAACTTTGTGTTGCAACAGACTCGGATGGAGTTCAATCTAGGTGATTGACTCAACGGGATCTATGTCGCGTATCCCGGTGCTGTGTCAGTCTTCGGACATGAGTCGGGGGTTTGTGAGCAGGCCCCGGCACAGCATCAGCTTTCGAGCATGAGTCGGGGATATTGCATGAGACAGGATCTAGTTGGATGAGTAGAGGATCGCGTGCTCCGGTACATTGTCAGTCTTCGGACATGAGTCGGGGGTTTGTGAGCAGGTCCCGGCACAGTATCAGTCTTCGGACATGAGTCGGGGGTAGTGCGTGAGAGTGAGATGAGACGAGTGAGGGACAGATCACGTGCTCCGGTACTGTGTCAGTCTTCGGACATGAGTCGGGGGTTTGTGTACAGGCCTCGGCACAGTATCAGTATTCGGACATGAGTCGGGAGTATCGCGTGAGTTGATGAACGAGAGAGATAATTATGAAAGAAAGAAAGTATGAGACGAACGAAAGATAACGAACGTAATGAAAGCTGAGGAAGGAACGAATAAAAGTAATGAACGGAAGGAATGCAATGAATATGTATGAAATGGGATCCCTGTCACTCGACCTCAGTAATCATGGCTGTGTGCCATGAAGAGGGTAAAGTGTGACCGGACCTAAATAGAAGTGAAAGATAGAGGATGCATGAAAGTAATGAATGTACGAATAAATGAAATGAACGTAAGAATGAACGTAATGTACTTACGGACGAATGTAACGAATGTATGAATGAAAGTAAGAAACGTATGAACGAAAGAAAGAGTTAAGAAAGAACGGGAACGTTAACGATGAACGGTACACGAACGAAAGTTAATGAATGAATGATGAAGATAATAATAATATTATCTACGTGTACGTATGTTGTATGATCGTATGTATGTAAGAATGGTTTTGATGGTAAGTAAAGTATGTTTTAATATAAAACTAGAACTCACTCAGCAACGCTGACTTTGATGTGTTTCCAGTTGGCAGGTATGTTGCTGAGGATGGCACAGGGCGACTACTCAGTTGTTGAGGCTGGCATCCATATGTTGACATGTCATTGTATTTGAAAAGAAAACGAATGTTGTAAAGTTATGAAATGACATGTTTTTAGTTATTAATGAAAGTTTTAAATTCCGCTGCAAAGTAAATATGTGTTTTAAATTGTTTTATGTGCGATGAACGACCAACCGTGAGGAGCCCGGGAACGGGGCCTTACAACAAAATCTTAATTTTTGTAGAGTGGGACTCAAATGTTTCCGTTACAATTTTAAAGTATTCTTCCGACAATACCTGCTTCCGAGAGTACTTTAAGGTTTCTCTCTCCTGACGATCTTTCGAAGCCAATTTTGCTTCCGAAGCAAAATCTGTTATAAAAACTATTTTGCTTCCAAAGGGAAAATGTGGTTTCCTAGAAATAGAAAATTTCCTTCGGAAGAAGGTTGATCTATGATCAAGTTTTCTTTCGAAGCATAATTCTTTGTCTAGATTAGAGGAATTTTCCTTTGGAAGAAGATTAAGACTATCTTCTGAGAGTAAATTTCCATTCAGAAGAGTTTATATTTCAAAAATTTTGAAGACATACCTTTTGTAACAGGGCTTAAGTTGTAAATAGACACATTTGACTTAACATTTTGTACGAAATTATTAGTCAAGATTTATTATCCCAATAGCTGTAATTAAGTACTTAAATCTTTGTTCATCAAAAGCTTTGGTGAACAAATCAACATATTGTTCATTTGAGTCAACTTTGACCAATTTGATCAGATTTTTCTCATTAATATCTCTAATGAAATGATACCTGATGTCGATATGTTTTGTCTTAGAGTGCTTGACTAGATTTTCAGTTATTGAGATAGAACTCTTGTTGTCTATGTAAATGGGAGTCTCCATGAAGTTGATGCCATAGCCTAACATCTGATTTTGAATCCATAGCAGTTTAGCACAACAACTAGCTACAGTAATGTATTCAGCCTCAGCAGTTGATGTAGAGACATATGATTGCTTCTTACATTGCCAGGAGATGATCCTTCCACCAAGAAATTAACATCCTCCTGATGTGGATTTCTTGTTGATGTTACAACCATCATAATCACTATCAGTATAACCATACAGGTTGAAGTCTTTGTTCTTAGGATACCAAAGGCCTAGTTTAGGAGCTCCTTTGAGGTATCTAAGTATCCTTTTGGTAGCGATGAGGTGAGACACCTTGGGAGCAGCTTGATATCTTGTACATATGCATGTAACAAACATGATATCAGGTCTGCTTGCAGTGAGATACATTAGAGAACCAATGATTGCCCTGTATTGATGCTGATCAGTATCCCCCCCCTCAGAGTTAGGACAAAGATTGTGATTTCTTTGTATAGGTGTCTTAGCCGGCTTACAGTCTTTCATCTCAAATCTTTCTAAAATGTCCTTGACATATTTAGATTGATTTATGAAGGAGCCATCTTCCATCTGCTTCACTTGAATTCCCAGGAAGAAATCCATCTTTCCCATGGAACTCATTTCAAACTTCTTTCTCATGATGCTTTCAACGTATTTACACATTTGGTCATTTGAGGAACCAAATATGATGTCGTCAACATAGACTTGAACAAGCAACATGTCCTTCCCTGATCTTCTTATGAATAATGTCTTGTCTATGGTGCCTCTGGTGTAGCCGTTCTTCAGGAGAAATTGAAAAAACATCTCATACCACAGCCTTGGTGCCTGATGCAACCCATAGAGAGCTTTATCTAACTTTCACATATAGTGGGGGTGCTGCGGGTCTTCAAAGCCAGTTGGTTAACACACATAGACTACTCTGTCTATGTTCCCATACAAAAATGTACATTTGACATCAAATTGATACACTGTGAATTTCTTGGATGCAGCAAAAGCAAGAAAGATTCTCACAACCTCAAGTCTTGCAACATATGCAAATACCTCAGTGTAATCTATTCCTTCCTCTTGTATTGATTCAATCCAATTGTTATCCTTGAGAGCCTCTTCTACCTTTTTAGGTTCCATTTGAGAGAGAAAACATGAGTACAAGCAGACATTCTTATTATGAGTTTGTCTACTGGTCCTCACACCTTCTGAGACATCTCCAATAATGTTTTCATCTGGATGAGTGTTATGAATGTTGATTCTGGGAATAACATCTAGTTGCATAGATAGATCTAGATTTGAATGATTCATATCAGGATTGTTAACATTGGTTCTAGCTGAATTTTCTCTTTCATTCAATGAAGATTGATTGAATGATGAGTAACATCATCAAAAATGTTCTATTGTAAGATAGTATCATCAGTTTTGCTGTTCCTCCAGATAGCTATCTTTATCAGCTTGGTGTTGAGAAATGGAGTTGTCATCTGAAGTGACTTGATGTTTATTTAGTTGACAACTGGTTAAAGCTCTATTGTTTCTTTAGAGATTCAGACTTTCAGGACTTGCAGTGGTGGGAGCTTGCTCTTCATTCCTTCTAGGAGAATTTGGAATGGGTTTGGGCAACTCAAATATTTGATGATCATCAGAGTCACTTTGAGTTCCTGTTCCAGCTGAAACATTCTCACAAGATTGTTTAGAATAGTTGGGAAACAATTTAAGTTAAACATATGGTCAGGACCATTTCCCTTAACACAAGGAATATGCTTATTTACAACAATATTGGATGACTCCTCAAATTGTTTATTCTTGATCTTGTATACTCTATAAGCTTTGGAGCTTGAAGAGTATCCAACAAATATAGCATCATCTGACGTTTTAGCAAATTTTTCCAAATTGTCCTTTGTGTTAAGTATGGTACATCTGCTACCAAAGGATCTTAGAAAGCCAGTGAACGGTGGCCTCTTGTTCCATAACTCATAAGGGGTCTTTCCATGGGGCTTAACAATGAGAAACCTGTTCTGCACATAGCATGCAGTGCTGACTGCCTCTGCCTAGAAAGTTAGAGGCAGCTTTGAGTCAGCCAACATGGTTCTTGTAGCCTCAATAAGTTTCCTATTCCTCCTCTCAGTAACACCATTATGTCAAGGAGTTCTAGGAGCACTATATTGTCTGGTAATCCCTTTTGAGTTATAGAATAAGTCAAGAACTTGATTCTTAAACTCAGTCCCTTGGTCACTTCTGATTATCTTTACTTTGTGATGAGTTTGATTTTCTATCTTAAGAATAAAAGATTTTAAGGTTTCAGCAGTTTCATCCTTAGTTCTTAAGAAGAATAACCATGTGAATCTAGTAAAATCTCAACTATCACAAAGCAATATGATTTCCTTCCAATGCTCATTATACTTGTAGGACCAAATAGATCCATGTGAAATAAGTGTAATGGGTAGTGATAGAGTTAACTTCTTTGGATTTATGAGATGCCCTGTGTTGTTTCCCTTTCAAACAAGCAACACAGTTGTCTTTACAGAAAAACTCCTTTTTAGGCATACCATGTACGAAGTTATTCTTAGCCAATTTATTCATTGTCTTAAAATTAACATGACACATTCTTTTGTGCTAAAGAGTTGACTCATCACTATTTGCTTTGGAAAGAAAGCATGATACTTCACCCAGTAGGGAAGCATTATTCATATCCAGCTTGTACATATCCCCTTTCTTGGGAAATCTAAGAAGCACTAATTCCTTAGGAATTGTTATCCCGGGTTTGAGGATAATGCACTCATGTTCTGTGAAAAGCATTTGATGCTTTTGGTCATAGAATTGAAAAACACCTAAGAGATTGTGTTCAAGTTGTTTGACAAAGTGTACTTTGTCAACTGTTAACTTACCATTGGACATATTACCTTTACCAGAGATGTATCCTCTGGCTTCACCTCCAAGCTGAACAGGACCTCCATCAAAATTGTGAAATTGTTGAAGAAGAGATCTGTTCCCTATCATGTGCCTGGAGCATCCACTATCCACAATCCAAATATTTCCATTTTTATCATATAAATGTCCCTGCACAAAGGTGAAACAGTTAGTTTTTATTGGAAACCCAAGCCTTGTTGGTCTTGGGTTCTTTCAATGATGATAACATAATTGAACCAAAGTGTAAGCATGGGGGTTCAATAGTGGTTTGGGAAGAGGAGGTTTGGGCTATAACATCTTCTTTGATTTTCCATTCCATCCTTTGGTTGATCATTGAAGATAAGTTTGATAAAGCTTGGGTAGCAGAATATTCTTCTGAAGTTTCTTTCTATTTGGAAGAAGCTTTCAGACCATTCTTTTCCGAAGCAGTCTTCTTTTTGAAAGGTTTGACAGGTGCTTTCTTGTTCTTTGGAATTCTTTTTGGTTTGTCTTCCGAAGCTACTTTCCTTTCGGAAGAAGATGTTCCTTCCGAAGGCAACTTGACTTTGGAAGATTGCTTTCCTTTCTTCAACCTTTCGATCTGGTTATACGATCCAAATGTGATACCTTCCTTGGCTGCTCCTTTCCTTACCTTGTTTGCATAATGTGTGCTTGCAGGATTATAGAAACAATCCTTGGCCATGTGGTTGTGCATACCACACATTATGCATTCATTGTTTGCTTTGGTGGGACATGTAGATTGTTGCTTCTTGGTCTTCTTGTCCTCTTCCACAACTTTTCCTTTCTGCTTTAGATCCTTTAGTTGGATGGGAGCACTTGTATTATACTCCTGTCCTGAATCTGAGCTTCCAACCACCTGGAATCCATCTGAGATGAAAACACCCTTTTGCCTTGGGTCAATTTTCATTTTGGACTCAGCCACCTTCTTGGCAGTTCTTTTGGCTGCTTGAATCTTGTTCTTTCTTTGTGATAGGTTCAAAATGGATCGATTCTGTGTTATGATTAAGCAATCAACAATTAAAAGAACAACGTAATCAACAAGTGCAAAGATTCAAATCAGTTTCTATTGATTAGATGCAAGGATTATAGTGTACAATTGAGAGGAATGTTCAAAACGTCTAACTACACAAAACACTTAGTCCTATTTATACTAAACAAAGAAACTAAAGGAACATATATTACACAATAAGTCCTTATACTATTGCAAAAGTAAAATACAATGCAAAAGTAAAATACAAAGACAAAAATAAAGACAACATGTTAAATCTTTAAGAGGTGCTAACAATACTCCCCCTAAGATTTACACGGTCTTCAGTCTTCAGTTTGTTGGATTCTTTATGCCCAAGACACATAGAACATTGATGTGGTTAGTACGTTATGATCCAAGTCGGGTCATACCCAATATCAAGCTTAGCAAACACCAATAAATATTTAATTGATGATATGATCATGCAATTAAATAATTACACCAATTTAGAAAATGGATTTTCTAAATAAATTACTTATGAGATAGGACAACTTATAAGGATATTTTGTTCATGGATATTATTTGTAATGTTATTTAAGTTGGTTAAATAACATCAAATAATAATAGTGTGTATGAGTCATATAATTAAAAGGTTAATTACATAACTTAACAAATAACTAGTTATAATTAAATGAAATATTAAAATGGGGGGAAACCCCATTTTGAACACCCATTTTTCGGCCGCCCCTTTAGGGGTGTTAAGGTCTTTTGTTGTTGTCTTGGTACAACACAATATTAACTAGTTACACACTCCTTTCTTCCTCTCTCTCTCATACACGCAAAAGACCCTTTTTCTTTCCATATTTGAAGATAATCAAGGCTGAAAAATAAGGGTTTTCAGCAGCACTTGGTGGTCGATTTTGGTGTTAAATCCTAGCAACAAGATGTGTTTGCTTGATGCTTGTGGGTATGCAAGTTTGAGGACACCTTTCCTTGGTGTTTTGGCCGTTCAAGAACTTCATCTTCTTCTCCTTTCTCACGATTTTGACAGCTCAAGAAAGGTAGTTTCATGAGTTTGATATTTGGTTGTTATTTATGCTTGATAGCTAGTTCTTTCACATATATATGATCCTTTGTTCTTGGGTTTGTTGATAATAATAATATGCTCTAAATTTTCAGTTTATAAAACATATTATTATGCTATGTTTCTGCTGCGTTTTCATGTTTAAAAGGTTAAACAACTATAATAAGGTGTATAACAAACCCATCATTGGCATCTAGAGCCGGATATGTGAAAACTAGCTTATTGTCCTTGTAAAATTGGTTTTATGGGACTTTAACAACCTAATAGAGGCTGTTTGTAACGCCCGGAAAATTTTCTGATCGAGTCAAATGATAGTGATGGGCTCGGATGAAAACCATTTAATGAATATAGAATGGTTACGGGTATTACACCGAGTTAACTCTCCGGGTCACGAGTTTAACGAGTTCGGGGTCCCGGGAACGCCTGGCATATAAATAGATGGATCAGCTGAGCAACTCTCATTTTCACTCAAAACGCCATTCTAGAGAGAGAAAGTGTAGAGAGAGAAAGTGCCGGATTGAAGCTCGGGTGGTCAAGAATCGAAGGCTGGTGTTTGTGGACTCCAAAACTACAAGAATCAAGGTAAGAAACGTATCTAAATTGCTACATTTGGTGAAAAACCCGAGTTTGGGGTTTTTGGGGTTTTTAGTGGCAAAAATCACCCCAAAACACACGTTTTAGGGTAAGAAAACGTGTAAGGAGCTTAGATATAGCTTCTTGGATGATAATCCAAGGGTTTGGGTGGAAAGGATTGGATTTTTGGGCTAAAACGAGCTGATTCGTAAATTTCAGCTCGTTCTGCGAAATTAAGGTCTCGTCCAGCGAAACTGTAAGTTCGTCCAGCGAAACTGGAAGGATTTACAGCGAAGTTACAGTTTCGCTGCAGCGAAACTACAAATTCGCCTGAGCGAAACTATGGTTTCGCTGATGACTATGCCAATGCCCAAGTTGACCTTAGATATTGCGAAACTAGGGAATTCCAACGAAAGTTGGGCGCTCGAGGTAGCGAATCTGTCCAGCGAAACTGGCAGAATGCTGCCCAGCGAAATTAGCAGCGAAACTGCTAATTCGTCCGGCGAAACTACGGACGAATTTACGGGCGAAACTACCTGCGAAATTAGTAGCGAAATTAGGCAGAAATTAACTCTTTTGAGTGTTAACTTATCTGCAGGCAGTGTAGTGTGACCCGCGTCTTTAAGGCTTGATTGAGAAGCTGCTTGTCAAGCACAGGTGAGTTTGTAGGACCCCTCATTTACCTGTTTTAAATGTTTTGGGGCTGGAACGCATATAACTTGTTTAATGATGTATGTATGTATGACCCATTTGGGAATAATGTTGTGTTAGACGTCTAAGGTATGATTTGGGACTAGATATGTTATATAAGGTCCTAGTATGAGTCCCTAATGTCTTGGAGGGACAGTTAGTGCTTTTGCACTCAAGATGACGCCTAGCAAGTCCCGGATTCGGGAAGGATACTGGGGTAAGTGCCTAGTAATGATTGAGGATGTAGACGATGAATATATGAGGTAATGTACGATGATGTATGACGACGTATGTATGATGTTATGTATGATGATGAATGTATGATGAGAATGTATGATGTGTGTGTATGTTCCTTGTAATTGTGTATGCTTATCTTTCTGAAACTTTACGAATAACGAGAATGAACTAATGAAGTATTATGTAACGTAAAGTGAAAGATAATGAAAGAGGAACATGATGACGAATGCATGTATTAACGAATGAATGATAAGAAGAATGATGATGAATACATGCATTAATGAATGAATGAATTATGTCTTGCAAGCATTGAATAACGCGATTGGTCCTTCTATGTGATTGACCATGGTCATGGTACCCCTACCGCTTACCTCTAGTACCGTGGCATACGTTTTGCTGTTCATTTAATGACTTCGGCCCGGTAGCTAAGACTGATCGAGGTGTAGCATATGGTATTGGTACAATTAACCTTTCAATGAGTGCAAGTAAGTATGAACGGGATTCTTGTCATTCGACCACAGTAATCATAGCCGAGTGCTATGAAGTGGGTAAAGCCTGACAGAATCCATACGAGAAGTTAAAGATAACGATGAATAACGAATGATGAAGATAATAACGAATATTATCTCTGTGTACGTATGATATATGAATGCATGCACGAAAGGATACTTTTAAATAAGTAAAAGTAGGTTTTATTATAAAACTAGAACTCACTCAGCAACGCTGACTTTTTATGTGTTTCCAGTTGGCAGGTAGCGTTGCTGGGGATGGCACGAGGCGGCTACTCAGCTCTTTTGGGACGGCATTCTCCTTTTGATAATGCTGCAACGTCATGCGTTGTGGGTCCATAACGCACGCAACTCATCACGTTGCATGCCATTATGAGATTCCTTGGGGATTCCCATAAAAGGGATTACCTAAGGAATCTTCTTCAGATTTTGATAAGTTCGCCACGCACTGGAATGCGTGTGCGAAGTCCATGCAGCAAAGTATGTTGCATGAGACTGTCAAGAGTGTGACCGTTAGGGTTCTGATGTACGGAATTACCTAAGGAAACATTCTTTAGACTAAAATAATAAATTTTATTATTTTTGAAAATATCTTCTCTAGAGGTCGCTGTATGATCTTAGGGTTGCTAAGGAAACATATAAAACCTGGGATTTCCTAAATAATCTCGTTTATATGAATCCTCAGCAATCATAGAGAAGATAGACAAAGTAGAGAAAGCTGTCTTTTGTAATCGAGTCGATGATGTAATGACTTTTATGAATGAATGAGAATGTATATTTTATTAATTCCGCTGCGTTATTTTATGATTATATTCATATTGTATGTTTTATGTGCGATGAACCACCAACAGTAGGGCGCCCGGCGAGCGGGGCCTTACAAGTTGGTATCAGAGCAAAAGTTTAAGTAAAACGGGTAAATTTTCATAATAAACCTAAACTTAAACTGAGAATGGGACAGGGAGAATGAGAATGCCATCTGAGTAGCTGCGTGCCATCAGGTATTTTCTTAAAGTTAATCAAAGTTATGTGCGTGTGAAATGTGGTTTATGTGTGCTGTTAGATTTAGATACTGATGTAGTCAGGAAGGGTAATGCTTGGGGTGCGAAAAGTGGAGTAAGTAACTAATCACAACTGGCCACTGTAATTAGCGACTTACTGTACTTAACATAAACTGAGCTATTTCCTTGAATGACCGTGTTCGTATTTGAACCTTTCAGTGTGTGATAGAAAATGGTCGGTGGTAGATCATCTAAAGCCCCACTTGGTGGAGGCGGTGGCGGAAGTGGTGCGGAACCACGAGTCACCAGAGGAAGACCTAGACTAGAGAAGAAGGTTCCTGAAGAACCTAATACTATACCTTTGGGGGGAAGGGAGGAGAGTGATGATTTTAGGGCCTCGGTGAAGGAGGCAGTTGTCGAGGAGGTGCACCAGGTTATGCAGACGATCTTACCGTCTATAATGACAGAAGTGATAAAGGCAGTACGTGAGGATGATCGACGAGGGAGGAATCGACCCTCAGGTAGACAGCAGCAACAAGAGCCGGAAACGGTTCTTTCTGATAATGAAGAGGAGGAGGAGGAAGAACAGGTACGGGAGACAGCCCGTGGTTGTGACTACGGGAAATTTATGAGGTGCAAGCCCCCAACTTTTGATGGGTCTGGTACTGCTACTGATGCTCACCAATGGGTTATGGAAATGGAAGCTGTCCTCGATATTAGTGATTGCCAGGAGGACAAGAAGGTGAAGTTTGCTACCCACTCTTTTACAGGGTTGGCTTTATGCTAGTGGAAAAATATAGTCCAAGCCGAGGGTAGCAGGGCTATAGGGAAGATGAAGTGGGCTGAGTTAAAAAGGCTGGTGATTGAGGAATTCAGTCCTCGTCGGGAAATGGATAGAATAGAGAGAGAGTTCCTGCAGTTGGAGGCAGGGACGATGACCCACCAACAATATACCACCAAGTTTAACGAGTTGGCGCTGTTGGTGCCAGAGCAGGTGACGCCGGTGTCTCGAAAGATCAACCGGTATATTCAAGGGTTGCCAGCCGAAATTCGTTGGCATTTGATTTCCGCTCGACCGAGTACTTTCAGGTCGGCGGTGGAATTGGCGGGGAGGTTGTACGATGAGCGAGCTGCGTTGGTGAAGGCTGAGGGTGGAAAGAAGGCAGGTGGAGAGAAGGGTTGGCAGGGAAAGAGATTTGGTCGAGGTGATGCCTCGACAAGTAACAAGAAGGCAAGGGTAGACGACCGCCGAGTGGTCGTGAAGGGAGCAGGGTTGAGGAAGTGTGTACAGTGTGGGAAAGAGCACTCGGGGGAGTGCAAGTGGGGATCCAACATCTGCTTCAAATGTGGGAGGACTGGACATATGGCCAAGGATTGTCGGATGGGCAAGTGTTTTAACTGTGGGGAAAGTGGTCATATGAGCAGAGATTGCAAGAAGCCGAGGGCTGAGGGCTCTGGGGAGAAGAAGACGGGAGGAGAAGCCCCGAGGGCAAAGGCTAGGGCGTTCACGATGACGCAGGAGGAGGCTAGAACGGACCCTGACGTTGTGTCCGGTACGTTCCTAGTAAACCAAATTTTAGCCTCTGTATTATTTGATTCGGGTGCCAGTAGGAGTTTTATTTCTACTACCTTCTGTGCTAAACTGCCTGTTAGGAGTAAATGCCTTGATAAGTCCTTTGACGTAGAAACCGCTATTGGTAAGTCCACTAGGGTTACGGATGTGATAGAGGGCTGTACCTTAGAATTAGAGGGCCATAGGTTTGCTGCCATGTTACATGTGATGCCTCTAGGAGGATTCGATGTAGTGTTAGGAATGGACTGGTTAGCAACCTACGAAGCGAATATCGTGTGCCGAAAGAAGATGATTAGACTGACGGCGACCGACGGAAGTCCGGTGACAATATATGGCGATCGAGTTACGACGATTCCAAAGGCGATCTCGATGGCGGTGGCGGGAAAGTGTATGAGGCGCGGATGTAGCGCCTACTTATGTTATGTAAAGAATGTAGAGACGCCAACACCACAACTATGCGATGTACCAGTGGTGTGTGACTTTCCAGATGTGTTTCCCGAAGATTTATCGGGTTTGCCACCTGACCGAGAGATCGAGTTCCAGATCGACCTGATACCGGGTGCCCAACCTGTCGCAAAAGCACCGTATCGCTTGGCTCCGACGGAGATGAAAGAGTTGATGGAGCAGTTGCAGGAGCTGCTGGATAAGGGGTTTATCCGACCGAGTATCTCACCTTGGGGTGCTCCGGTTCTGTTCGTAAAGAAGAAGGATGGTAGTATGAGGATGTGCATCGACTACCGCGAACTGAATAAGCTGACGGTGAAGAACAGATACCCCTTACCAAGGATCGATGACTTGTTTGATCAACTTCAGGGTGCCAGTTGGTTTTCCAGGATAGATCTTCGATCGGGCTACCATCAACTGAAGGTGAAGGAGCAGGATATCCCTAAAACAGCCTTTCGTACGCGCTATGGTCACTACGAGTTTCTTGTCATGTCTTTTGGGTTGACCAATGCGCCGGCTGCTTTTATGGATTTAATGAACCGAGTGTGCCGGCCAATGTTAGATAAATCAATGATTGTGTTCATCGATGATATCCTGATTTATTCGAAAAGCGAGACAGAGCATGCCGACCACATTCGGGAAGTATTGGAAACGTTAAGAAGGGAGAAATTGTACGCCAAGTTCTCCAAGTGCCCCTTTTGGTTATGCGAGGTGCAATTTCTGGGCCACGTAGTGAATGCAGAAGGAATAATGGTGGACCCAGCAAAGGTTGAGGCCGTGATGCAATGGAAGTCACCGAAGACGCCAACCGAGATTCGCAGCTTCTTGGGGCTGGCGGGCTACTATAGGAGATTTATTCAAGACTTCTCCAAGATAGCCTCACCTTTGACAAAATTGACTCGCAAGGACGTAAAGTTCGTGTGGGGTCGAGAACAGGAGGACGCTTTTGAAGAATTGAAGATGAGATTGACACAAGCTCCTGTCTTGACATTGCCCGAGGGAAATGAAGACTTGGTGGTCTATTCGGATGCATCCTATTCTGGGCTAGGTTGCGTACTAATGCAACGCGGAAAGGTCATAGCCTATGCGTCTCGACAATTGAAGACCCACGAAGTCAATTATCCCACGCACGATCTAGAACTAGCTGCGGTGGTTTTCGCGTTGAAGATTTGGCGACACTATCTATACGGGACGAAGTGCACCATCTTCACGGACCACAAGAGCTTGAAGTACTTCTTCGAGCAGAAAGATCTAAACATGAGGCAGAGGCGGTGGTTGGAGCTGATAAAAGATTATGATTGTGAAATCCATTACCACCCGGGCAAGGCCAACGTGGTGGCTGATGCCCTTAGCCGGAAGGAAAGGCCCGAGCCGATTCGGGTGAAGGCTTGCCAGCTGATTATGACCTCTGACGTGATGACGCAGGTTAAGGAGTTCCAAGACGAGGCTTTGAAGGAAGATCGTCTAAACCCCGAAAGGATGAGAGGTCTAGTTACAGAACTGGGTGAGAACACTCTAGGTGTTAAGACCCGATTTGGGCGAGTGTGGATTCCTCGGTACGGGGATCTACGTGGAAAGATCATGGATGAGGCTCATAAGACTCAATATTCCATTCACCCCGGCGCTACCAAAATGTACCAAGACATGAAGAAAGATTATTGGTGGCCGGGCATGAAGCGGGATGTGGTGGAATATGTGAGTAAGTGCCTGACTTGTTCACAGGTAAAGGCAGAGCACCAGAAACCGTACGGGAAGATCCAACCATTGGATATACCCGAGTGGAAGTGGGAGCACATCACCATGGACTTTATCACGAAATTACCACGTACCCCGAAAGGGTATGATGCTATATGGGTGATAGTTGATCGATTAACGAAGAATGCCCACTTCCTACCGATCCGCGAGACGTATTCATCTGAAAGATTGGCGGATCTATTCATCAAAGAAATTGTAGCTCGTCATGGCGTACCGGTGTCCATTGTGTCTGACCGTGACACCCAGTTTACCTCCAAGTTTTGGAAGAGATTCCATGATGCGATGGGGACGAGGCTACATATTAGCACGGCATATCATCCTCAGACAGACGGTCAGTCTGAGAGGACGATCCAAACACTCGAAGACATGCTTCGGGCGTGCGTGATCGATTTTGGAGGAAGTTGGGACGATCACCTGCCGTTAGCAGAATTCTCGTACAATAACAGTTACCATGCCAGTATTGGCATGCCACCCTACGAGATGTTATACGGTAGGAAATGTAGGACGCCCGTATGTTGGGGAGACATTGGACAGAAGGAACTGGGAGGTGTCGAGGTAGTAGAAGCAACGACTGAAAAGTTAGAAAAGATCAAAGCCTTCATGAAGGCGGCAAAAGACAGACAAAAGTCGTATGCTGACAAGAGGCGAAGACCGATAGAGTTCAAGGTCGGTGATCGAGTCATGTTAAAGGTCTCGCCTTGGAAAGGAATCATTAGGTTCCGAAAGCGGGGTAAACTGAGCCCGCGGTATATAGGCCCTTTTCGAATTATCGCCCGTGTGGGAGAGGTGGCCTACAGGTTGGAGCTACCAGATGAGCTGAGTGGAATTCACCCGACCTTCCACGTATCTCATCTGAGGAAATGTTTAGCCGATGAAGATATGGTTGTACCGCTGGAGGATATCGAAGTAGACGAACGGCTCAACTATGTGGAGCAACCAGTGGCAATCATTGATAGAAAAGAGAAACGGCTAAGAAACAAAGTGGTTCCTCTTGTGCGCGTACAGTGGAAGCACAGGAAAGGATCTGAGTCTACGTGGGAGACTGAAGAAGAGATGAGACAGCATTACCCACATCTGTTCGAAGAGTAACAGGTTTCGGGGACGAAACCTAAATAAGGGGGGTGGACTTGTAACGCCCGGAAAATTTTCTGATCGAGTCAAATGATAGTGATGGGCTCGGATGAAAACCATTTAATGAATATAGAATGGTTACGGGTATTACACCGAGTTAACTCTCCGGGTCACGAGTTTAACGAGTTCGGGGTCCCGGGAACGCCTGGCATATAAATAGATGGATCAGCTGAGCAACTCTCATTTTCACTCAAAACGCCATTCTAGAGAGAGAAAGTGTAGAGAGAGAAAGTGCCAGATTGAAGCTCGGGTGGTCAAGAATCGAAGGCTGGTGTTTGTGGACTCCAAAACTACAAGAATCAAGGTAAGAAACGTATCTAAATTGCTACATTTGGTGAAAAAACCGAGTTTGGGGTTTTTGGGGTTTTTAGTGGCAAAAATCACCCCAAAACACACGTTTTAGGGTAAGAAAACGTGTAAGGAGCTTAGATATAGCTTCTTGGATGATAATCCAAGGGTTTGGGTGGAAAGGATTGGATTTTTGGGCTAAAACGAGCTGATTCGTAAATTTCAGCTCGTTCTGCGAAATTAAGGTCTCGTCCAGCGAAACTGTAAGTTCGTCCAGCGAAACTGGAAGGATTTACAGCGAAGTTACAGTTTCGCTGTAGCGAAACTACAAATTCGCCTGAGCGAAACTATGGTTTCGCTGATGACTATGCCAATGCCCAAGTTGACCTTAGATATTGCGAAACTAGGGAATTCCAACGAAAGTTGGGCGCTCGAGGTAGCGAATCTGTCCAGCGAAACTGGCAGAATGCTGCCCAGCGAAATTAGCAGCGAAACTGCTAATTCGTCCGGCGAAACTACGGACGAATTTACGGGCGAAACTACCTGCGAAATTAGTAGCGAAATTAGGCAGAAATTAACTCTTTTGAGTGTTAACTTATCTGCAGGCAGTGTAGTGTGACCCGCGTCTTTAAGGCTTGATTGAGAAGCTGCTTGTCAAGCACAGGTGAGTTTCTAGGACCCCTCATTTACCTGTTTTAAATGTTTTGGGGCTGGAACGCATATAACTTGTTTAATGATGTATGTATGTATGACCCATTTGGGAATAATGTTGTGTTAGACGTCTAAGGTATGATTGGGGACTAGATATGTTATATAAGGTCCTAGTATGAGTCCCTAATGTCTTGGAGGGACAGTTAGTGCTTTTGCACTCAAGATGACGCCTAGCAAGTCCCGGATTCGGGAAGGATACTGGGGTAAGTGCCTAGTAATGATTGAGGATGTAGACGATGAATATATGAGGTAATGTTCGATGATGTATGACGACGTATGTATGATGTTATGTATGATGATGAATGTATGATGAGAATGTATGATGTGTGTGTATGTTCCTTGTAATTGTGTATGCTTATCTTTCTGAAACTTTACGAATAACGAGAATGAACTAATGAAGTATTATGTAACGTAAAGTGAAAGATAATGAAAGAGGAACATGATGACGAATGCATGTATTAACGAATGAACGATAAGAAGAATGATGATGAATACATGCATTAATGAATGAATGAATTATGTCTTGCAAGCATTGAATAACGCGATTGGTCCTTCTATGTGATTGACCATGGTCATGGTACCCCTACCGCTTACCTCTAGTACCGTGGCATACGTTTTGCTGTTCATTTAATGACTTCGGCCCGGTAGCTAAGACTGATCGAGGTGTAGCATATGGTATTGGTACAATTAACCTTTCAATGCGTGCAAGTAAGTATGAACGGGATTCTTGTCATTCGACCACAGTAATCATAGCCGAGTGCTATGAAGTGGGTAAAGCCTGACAGAATCCATACGAGAAGTTAAAGATAACGATGAATAACGAATGATGAAGATAATAACGAATATTATCTCTGTGTACGTATGATATATGAATGCATGCACGAAAGGATACTTTTAAATAAGTAAAAGTAGGTTTTATTATAAAACTAGAACTCACTCAGCAACGCTGACTTTTTATGTGTTTCCAGTTGGCAGGTAGCGTTGCTTGGGATGGCACGAGGCGGCTACTCAGCTCTTTTGGGACGGCATTCTCCTTTTGATAATGCTGCAACGTCATGCGTTGTGGGTCCATAACGCACGCAACTCATCACGTTGCATGCCATTATGAGATTCCTTGGGGATTCCCATAAAAGGGATTACCTAAGGAATCTTCTTCAGATTTTGATAAGTTCGCCACGCACTGGAATGCGTGTGCGAAGTCCATGCAGCAAAGTATGTTGCATGAGACTGTCAAGAGTGTGACCGTTAGGGTTCCGATGTACGGAATTACCTAAGGAAACATTCTTTAGACTAAAATAATAAATTTTATTATTTTTGAAAATATCTTCTCTAGAGGTCGCTGTATGATCTTAGGGTTGCTAAGGAAACATATAAAACCTGGGATTTCCTAAATAATCTCGTTTATATGAATCCTCAGCAATCATAGAGAAGATAGACAAAGTAGAGAAAGCTGTCTTTTGTAATCGAGTCGATGATGTAATGACTTTTATGAATGAATGAGAATGTATATTTTATTAATTCCGCTGCGTTATTTTATGATTATATTCATATTGTATGTTTTATGTGCGATGAACCACCAACAGTAGGGCGCCCGGCGAGCGGGGCCTTACACTGTTTTGAGATGATATAATGAATCCCCAATCTTTCAAGGTTATATCTCACATGCTTGTGACTAAACCTTGAAAGAAAGATGTTAAATGGTTGATTATTGTGTTTGGACAAAAATCCTAAATTTTAGGTTTATGTTGGCCGAAAATTTTGGGTTAAATGGGGATTTATTTTGGTTCTTATATGTTGTTTAATATTGGTGCATAACCTAGCCTTGACCTTATGTTGATTTGGTTTTGGATGAATGTTTGTTTTTGATTGATTTCATTCATTATGGGTTGTAATTTATTTATTCATTCAATGGTGATGTAATAAATAGATTAGGTGTATTTTCTTTTATTAGAAAATTTGTATTAGGATATAAATTTTGTAAAAGAAGATGCACAAGTTGGAAGCACAAAACGAAGGCACAAAGAGAAGGACTTGAAGAATTTGGATGCAACTTCAAGTGGGGGTCTTTGGAGATCCTATCTTATGTGTGGTGTTTAACCCTTAGAAAAGACCAAATGACCACACTTGTGATGGCAAACAAGTGTGGTCATCTAAGTGGCTATGGTTATGCACATATGGTTGTTTTGAATATGCTTGTTTGATTATCCATTTTATGTTGATTGTTTGATATGTGGATATGCTTAACAATCTAAATATATAATCATAACAAGCTGAATTTTCATCGTTCTTAATCATTAATATGTTAACAAAAGTTATTAAAAGGATTAATGATTTCAAAATAAAAGAGGTTTTATTAAAAGGACCGTAGGGCACCATGTATTTGAAAGCATGCGAATACAAGGTACATCGAGTTTTCAAAAACTAGAATTAATGAAAACAAAAATCCTTTTGGAAACAAGTTTAACACCATCCTTTTGCACGACACTCGAATCACTTAAGAATGATTTGTGGGATAAAGGTCACCTAACCACTTTTAGGGAACTTGTCTTTTGAGGTGGGCTTAACGTATTTGTGGGATAAAGGTCACCTAACCACTTGTGTGTGTAAACTCACACGTGTGTGTAAGTAGGACAACTTGAATTGGAAACCATGTGTATAGGGTCACCAAAACATCACGTACAATGGTGTTGATGGGATTAAACATGCCAACTAAACATAAGATATTTAACCGATCCCATAAGGCTAGAAATTACAAAAGGTTGCAATTGTCAAGTGTTGTACCTTGTTAATTTAAATAATGGGATAAAGGTCACCTAACCATCATTTAAATGTAACGTTGGATTCTAGGTTTTAATTATTAATCATCTATGTGACATTAAAGGGTATTAATAATTAAAATTTAAATTTTCAAGAATACTAATATGAACTTTGTTAATTATTGTAGAAATGACCGCAAACAATAATGCTACCACCCCGACCGTCCATACCCTATCACTGAGAACTATACTAGAAAGGGATCGTCTTAACCATAATAACTTTATGGACCGGTTTCGAAACTTGAGAATTGTTTGCAAGCAAGAGAAAAAGGCCTATATTCTTGACGATCCCATTCTAACCAACCTGACCCCGAGGATGTTGAGGCCTATAACGATTGGCTTCAGTACACTGAGGATTCCATGCAGGTTTCCTGCCTCATGTTGGGAACTATGATTCCCGAACTCCAAAAGGATTTGGAGCATCATGGGGCATATGACATGATTACCCAGTTAAAGGAAATGTTCCTTCAACAAGCTAGGGTAGAGCGCTTCGAAACAGTTCGAGCACTTCATACATGTCATATGGAAGAAACCCAATCGGTATCATCTTATGTACTTAAGATGAAAAGCCACATTGATCGCCTCGAGAGGCTTAACTGTCCCGTCTCAAAGGAGTTGGCCACAGATTTGATCCTTAATGGCCTAACTAAAAAGTTTGAGACGTTCATAACAAAATACAATATGAATGGATGGGACAAGAGCATTGGTGAGCTTCACGCAATACTCAAAATAGCCGAGGCAGGAATAGGTAGAAAGGTTCTACCTGTTCTCTTGATCAATGAGGGAGGCTATAAGAAAAGGCCATTCCCCGATCCCAAGCCAAATGTTGCCAAAGGAAAGGGGTACATCAAAGTCAAGGGGAAGGGAAAGGCTAAAGCGGAACCTCCAAAGCCTAAGCTTAAGAAGCCTAATGTAACGGAGAACGATCCATGCTTTGAGTATGGTGAGATAGGACATTGGAAAAGGAATTGTCCAACCTATCTCAAACAGTTGAGAAACAAGAGGGATGTTGGGCAAACCTTAGGTACAACTTTCATGATTCATATTGGTTTAAATGCTATTTCTTCAAACACATGGGTATTGGATACCGGATGTGGAACTCATATTTGCAATTTGTTGCAGGGGTTCAAAGCACTTCAGGAAGGGAGGCACGAGTCTCTACATGGGCAATGGAGCAAAAGTTGATGGCGAAGCCCAAAGAGACTATATTTTGAAACTTTCAAATGGTTTGGAAGTTGTTCTTTAAAACATTTTGTATGCTCCTAGTTTGACTAGGAACATAATTTCTGTTTCCCTTTTAAAACAATGTGGTTATGAATTAAAGTTTGTAAACAATGGTATTTATGTTTGTATGGATGATGTATTTTATTTTAAGGCTGTGCCTTTTAATGGTATCTATGAATTGGTTCATGATGATTCATCCTTTATAACTCATTATACCAAACAAGTACCAAGAAACTTAAAATGGGTTTAAGTGATTCATATCTTTGGCATTGTCGTCTTGGTCACATAAACAAGAATCAGATTCAAACACTTCAAAAGAATGGTCTTTTGAAAACAAATGAAAATGGTTCATTTGATAAGTGTGAATCTTGTTTACAAGGTAAGATGACCAAGTCGCCCTTTAGTGGTACTAACGAGAGGGCAAAAGACTTATTAGGAATCATACATTCGAATGTATGTGGTCCTTTTAAGACAATGACAAGAAATGCTGAAAGATACTTCATTACCTTTACCGACGATTACAGTCGCTATGTTTATGTGTACTTGATAACACATAAATATGAAGCTTTTGAAATGCTCAAAATCTTCAAGAATGAAATAGAAAATCAACTCAACAAATCTATCAAAGTTCTTCATTCAGATAGAGGAGGTGAATACCTCAATGAGGCTTTTCAGGATCATCTAAGAAGTTGTGGGATCGTTTCACAACTTACTCCGCCCGGAACACCACAACATAATGGTGTGTCTGAAAGGAGAAACCGAACCCTATTGGATATGGTGTGATCTATGATGGCTATAATCTCACTACCTCTATCATTTTGGGGTTTCGCATTGCTCTCCGCAACTCGTATTTTGAATATGACCCCAACAAAGAAAGTGGATTTGACACCTTTTGAAATATGGCATGCAAGAGTTCCATCGCTATCATATTTAAAAGTATAGGGTTGTGACGCTTATGTTAAGCTAAACACCCAAAACAAGTTGGAAAGTCGTTCCACTTAGTGTATATTTGTTGGATATCCCAAAGACTGTATAGGATACTACTTCTTTGATCCAACAGAGCAAAAGATATTTATTGCTCGAAAGACAGAGTTCTTAGAAACTAAGTTCCTTATGGAAGGAATGACGTATAGAACAATGGAATTTGATGAGGTTCAAGATCCACAAGCCGATACATGTTTGGTTGACACTACCAATCAACAAGAGGTTGTTGATGATAATCAAGAGGTTGATCAATACACACAAAACATTCACAGATCTGGTAGAGTTAGCATTCCACCTGAAAGATATGGATTTTTCATTAATGGATGCTACGTAATTGACTCCGATAAGCCAACTACATACCATGATGCAATGTCCAATTTGGATTGTGACAAATGGCTGGAAGCCATTAACACAGAGATGCAATCCATGTATGACAACCAAGTTTGGGAATTGGTTGACCCTCCACTTAACACCAAACTGATTGGATGCAAGTGGGGTTTCAAGAAGAAAACGGATATGCATGGAAACTTGGATACTTATAAAGCAAGACTTGTAGCAAAAGGTTTCACTCAAACTCAAGGGGTTGATTATGATGAAACCTTCTCGCCTTTGGCAATGCTAAAGTCAATTAGGATATTGTTTGCCATAGCTGCTCATTATGACTATGAGATTTGGCAAATGGATGTCAAAACCGCTTTTCTTAATGGATATCTTGAAGAGACTATCCATATGGTTTAGCCTGATGGTTTTGTCAATCCATGACATCCTAATAAAGTATGCAAGCTAAAGAGATCAATCTATGGATTGAAACAAGCATCGAGAAGTTGGAATCAACGTTTTGATGAAGAGATCAAGAAATTTGATTTCATCAAGAACGTTGATGAGGCTTGTGTATATAAGAAGGCTAGTGGGAGCATAATTACATTCTTAGTATTGTATGTTGATGATATACTACTATTTGAAAATGATATTCCTACCGTGGAAGGTGTTAAAACCTGGCTTGGAAGTTGTTTTTCCATAAAAGATCTCAGTGAAGCCGCCTATATTTTGGGAATAAAGATCTATAGGGATAGATTGAGGCGGTTGATAGGTTTAAACAACTCTAAGAAAGGTATGGTACCTATTCAAAGAGGGACAATATTGAGTACATCTTAATGTCCAAGCTCAAAGGATGAGCAAGATCGAATGAAGGACATCCCATATGCGTCTGCTATAGGATCCATCATGTATGCAATCATATGCAATAGACCGGACGTGTCATGTGCGTTAAGCATGACAAGCAGATATCAGCAGAATCCAGGTAACAGCCATTGGATGGATGTTAAAAGTATATTGAAATACCTTAGGAGGACTAAGGATATGTTTCTAATATATGGATCTGATGAAGAGGAACTCATTGTAAAGGGTTACACGGATGCGAGTTTCCAAACTGATCGAGATGATTCTCGATCACAATAGGGGTATGTCTTCATTATGAATGGAGGAGCAATGTCCTGGAAAAGTTCAAAGTAGGACATGGTAGCATTGTCCTCTACAGAATCCAAATACATAACCGCCTCATTAGTAGCTTAGAAAGCTGCATGGATAAAGAAATTTATTACCAATCTAGGGGTGGTCTCTACCATTCAAGACCCCCTAGAAATATTTTGTGATAACGAGGGTGCGATTGGTCAAATCAAGGAACCCCGTGCGCATCAAAAGACTAGACACATTGAGTGGAGATTCAACTACATAAGGGATGAAGTTGAAAAGGGAAAGATATGTATTCATAAAGTTTACACCGATTAGAACATTGCGGATCCACTCTCGAAGCTCCTTGAAAGGGCAAAGCATGAAAGTCATACTTGTGCCTTAGGACTTCGATATTCTAGTGATTGGAATTGATCCGTTTAGTATTTAAAAGTTTGGAACAATTGTAATATTTAACTCTTTTATATATTTGTGATATTTTGAGTTATGTTCCTTTTAGCATGTTTACATCCATGAATATGTTTATTATTCTAAATGTCCGTAGTCGGTCATGTTTGTGGGAACAAATATGAACGTAAGACTATTATGAACATGGATTGGTGGATATTCATAAGGCATGAATATAGAGCAATTGGTTGCTGTCAAGGTTCATAGATATTTATGGGATACGAATATTGGACTGACCCGCGTCTCAAATTTTACTACATGGAATCTTCTTGATTGATCATAAGTAAATTTGAGTAAAGATGAATATCATTTGGTATCCTCTGACCTGAGATACATATTGGGTTTTGATATTCACCAAGTGTTATATCTTGAGCTAGTTCTTTACTGCTCTGAAATAATGGACAGTACATAAGGCTATGTTCAGGTGTGACACAAGGTGATTGTGAGAAACGTATGTAGTCAAGATGGAATTTGTTCTTCTTATTCATTGAGAGCAAGATGTCTAAGGCCTGATTAAGTTAAATCAATAAGGAATGATCATTTTGTGTCCTTGGATTTAACATGACATCTGAAACAAAAGGATAAATGATTAATTCACCTAAATCATTTCAAGTTGGATACTTGAAGGGGATGATGTTATTGAATGGCCTTTTAGTCATGCGTATTAAGGGTAGTAAACCGTTGTTAGGCGGTATTTACTGCTTGCATCAATCTTCTATGAATCTTGTGCAAGTGGGAGATTGTTGGATTCTTTATGCCCAAGACACATAGAACATTGATGTGGTTAGTACGTTATGATCCAAGTTGGGTCATACCCAATAATAAGCTTAGCAAACACCAATAAGTATTTAATTGATGATATGATCATGCAATTAAATAATTACACCAATTTAGAAAATGAGTTTTCTAAATAAATTGCATATGAGATAGGACAACTTATAAGGATATTTTGTTCATGGATATTATTTGTAACGTTATTTAAGTTGGTTAAATAACATCAAATAATAATAGTGTGTATAAGTTATATAATTAAAAGGCTAATTACATAACTTAACAAATAACTAGTTATAATTAAATGAAATATTAAAATGGGGGGAAACCCTATTTTGAACACCCATTTTTCGGCCGCCCCTTTAGGGGTGTTAAGGTCTTTTGTTGTTGTCTTGGAACAACACAATATTAACTAGTTACACACTCCTTTCTTCCTCTCTCTCTCTCATACATGCAAAAGACCATTTTTCTCTCCATCTTTGAAGATAATCAAGACTGAAAAATAAGGGTTTTCAGCAGCACTTGGTGTTCGATTTTGGTGTTAAATCCTAGCAACAAGAGGTGTTTGCTTGATGCTTGTGGGTATGCAAGTTTGAGGACACCTTTCCTTGGTGTTTTGGCCATTCAAGAACTTCATCGTCTTCTCCTTTCTCATGATTTTGACAGCTCAAGAAAGGTTGTTTCATGAGTTTGATATTTGGTTGTTATTTATGCTTGATAGCTAGTTCTTTCACATATACATATGATCCTTTGTTCTTGGGTTTGTTGATGATAATAATATGCTCTAAATTTTCAGTTTACAAAACCTATTATTATGCTATGTTTCCACTGCAAATTTATGTTTAAAAGGTTAAACAACTATAATAAGGTGTATAACAAACCCATCACAGTTATATCTAGTCTTCATTCTCTTGATCTTCTTCAGCTTCAATCTTCTATCTTCTTCAGTCTTCTCAGCTACATTCTTCTATCTTCTCTTTATCTGTAATCTTCTTTCTTCCTGTGCATCCATCTTCAATCTTCAATATTCAAACATCAAAGAAATCTTCAGGTTCTTCTTTAATTTTGAACATTGGCTTCTTCTTGAATAATTCTTGTTCCTTTAAGGCAGTAGCTATTGCAGACTTGAACTTGCTAGCAAGAATACCCTGTTCTGGTATTGATTCATTCATTTTAATCTCCATCTGACTCATCCTTTCCAAGGTGTCTTTTGATAGTCCAGTAATATCAATATTGGCGTATAACTCAATGGGTTTTGAACTCTCCTTTGAGTATACCTCCAATACACCTTTTCTTGAGATTCTCATGAACTCTATATCTTTGATGTCCTTCTTCATGATGTTTGCATAAGCAAGAGTTTTTCTTCTAGAAATTCTTTCCATTGCTGCCTTCATCACATTAATGATGGAAAGAAAATACTTCTTGTCTTGTTCAACAACTTCAGGAGACACTATTTCAAACTTGCACCAAGGGGAATGAAATATAACTCAGATGTAGCAATTTAAGCTCAAATGCACCAAAGAGGGTGATCATGTCCTCATCCCATTGTTCGAGATTCCGGACCAACTTAAGCTCAAATGTCCCCGTGTTATAAAACCATCTAAGAATTGGTTTGTACTTTTGGGTACCATCAATCACCTTTAATCCCGGTGTTGTAACTTTTTCAAAGTATTGATCGCAAAATTCAACCAGGAAATGCTTTTCTTCAGATTGTAAACACTTTATCTTTTTAATCTTCTTCAACATAGCAAAGTACTCTTTGTCTTCTTGATCACATCTTGTTTGAAGGAAAGTAGTTGCTCTGGATATACCTCTTCTTAAAAGTTCAACAAACATATCACCTCTTTTAGATCAAGATGGATTGATAAGTAGTAGTTTGTTCAACTCTTTCAGATCTTGCACTGGAAGCTTAATGATACTAGAGTAAAAATGATAAACATTACATACAACATTTACTCTCTTTATCAAAAATACATCAAAAACCTCATCATACTTCCATGCTATAATTTTCACTTGGTTAGTAAAATCTGGAGCAATCATTGCATTCAGAAGTTCAGCAACTGATTGTCCTTTTTACAAAACATTCCTAACCAAATCACCAGTAGATCTAGCACTATCAAATAATTGTTTCTATTCAAAAGAAGCTTTATAAGCTTGTTTCTCCGAACTAGAAAACATCTTTATCAGCTCTATTCTACTTTCATGAGCACTCGTCTTTTGAGCCATTTGCTTGATCTCTTGAGGCTTTAGTATCCTCATTCTTTTTGTAATATCCAAGTATTGAGGATTGTTAGTGTCAAGTATGATCATTTTGTTCGACTGCTTTTCAGTTTCCTGAAAGCTCCTAACAAGGTTCCTCAAAGACACAGATTCAAGTCTTTTTAGTCTATTCCAAGGATAATTTCATGCCTGCAACCATGATCTAAAAGCTGGTATGCTCATTTCTTCAGGATCAGGGTGATTTAGCTCAGATCTAGGCACTTCTTCAATGTTTATACTCTCTTGTGCTCTATTCCACTCACCGTGTTCTACAACTATCTCATTTGGATCGATTGGAGCTACCGACTCAGCTGCAATACATTTCTCATATTCATCATTAATCTGAGAAACAGTGAGCCCATCCAAAAATACATGGTTATACTTCATCCGAACAAGATAGTTATATCTATCTTCAAAGTCTAAAGGTATTTCACCCTGTTCTTGAATTGGCTCGAGTGGAGAGAATGTTGTTTCAAAATGTGCTTCAACAATATCCTCGTCTTTTAGAACTTCATCGTACCAATCATCACTATACTCTTCTTCTATATCTTCTAGAGCACCAATTTTTTCTTGAGTAGTTTGCTCTTGTTCTTCATGCACTTCTTCCTCACAAACTTCTTCTATTCTTTTCATTTTTGTAGAAGATTCAGGTACAACTGGATCCTCTATATCATCCTTTTCGTCTTACCTTTATCCATCTCAGTAGTCCTTTCAACATCAATGGGAGTCATCCTAGATACAATCACAATATCTGGAGAGATAGGCTTTTGAGATTCCTTTAAGTTGCTCAACTCATCTTTAAACAATTCATTCTCTTCAGTTAATTTCTTGTATTTCTCTTCAAGAAGATCATAGTCTCTAATCATAACTTCAAAGTTCTTTATTACATCTTCTTTGTCTTTTGCAAAAACAACAAGTTTTTCATCTTTGCTTTGACTATCTTCTTTTAGCTTTCCATTCTCTTCTTTTAACATAATCATTTCCTTTTCAAGAGACATGTTTATCTCTTTCAATTTTTATTTTCAACTTTCAACTCATCTATAATTCTTTCTTGAGCAAGGTTTTCTTCTTTCAACTCATCTATGAAAATTGTATGTATGTTGTACAACATTGAAAACGGGTTAGCATACTTTTCCCCCATGTTTGTAAAAGATTGAAACATTGTATAAGCGTAAAAAAGGGCCACGAAACTCACTTGTTAAGTGGTAAGTATGTACGATGTAACTTCCCAAACTTGTATGTATGTATGAACGGTCAATCACCTATTGACAGTTATGTTAAGCATTAATAATGCGTCTGATGTCAACAGTATTGTTTAGTTGGGTCGGGTCATATCGGTTCGGTCGTGGGTAACACTTGCACACAAACACGCGCAATAGATCTGATGTAGACCCAAGTACTAGAAGCGTTGCCATTGTCGATGATATTTGTGTAAAAGTGTTATTGTTGTCAGAGAAATACTTGGTAAGCACTTGTGTTATGAATCGTTTGTTGCTAATTGTAAAATGTTAAGTTGAATTGATTTGATATAACATTAATAAGTTTGATAGTGTTAATCTTAAAGATCATTATTAGCAATGGCAACCGTGTCGATGTCACCTTAACATCACACGACCACACACACCGCACATAGGAAGAATCCACACACAATGACTCTAATTGCATGACATGACTAGACGCACGACTGGACACTCCATTCGCACGAATCAACTCTCAATCGTGCGAATCAGCTTCATTCGCACGATTGAACCCCCATTCGTGCGACTAAGCATTCAGTCGTATCACACAACACCCAATCGCACGTCTCAACTTCCATTCGCATGATTCAGCTTTCATTCGGACGAATTAGCTTCATTCGTACGACTGGACTTCCATTCGTGCGACTGGACCTTCAGTCATGCGATACACGCACAGTCGCACACATTCATCCGCATTGACTCAATCGCATGACACACACAATCGTATGGGCTCAGTCGCACGACTCACTCTCAGTCGCACGACAGACCCAATCGTATGGACTTAGTCGCACGACTCACCCAGTCGCATGACTCAGTCGCATGACAGACCCAGTCGCCTGAACAGTAGGTTCGTGACTGTAGAGTGTTGAGCAGCCTTCGGCTGCTCCATGCATGGGTTTCACACATCAAGGACCTCCAGAAACACATATCTAACATATCTAAGAAAGATGCACACTCAGAAAGGGAACACACGCACCCCCAAGACCTCTTGTGCTCGGCCCGAGCATCCGAAACCCTAGAATTCACAGAAGTAAAACGAGCAAAAACGGACGAGCAAGGTCGTCTACCTGCTTGGAACGTGTTGTCTAGGGTGTAGTAGTAGTCTAAACGGTGAAATCACGAAGAAAACGGGGCGGTTCTAGGTGCAAGGAGGTGGAAGAAATGTGGAGAAGAAGATAAGGAAGAAGAAGAAATTATGAAGACTAGGGCTGGTATGTGGGTATTTATACCCAACCCTAGTTTGGCAATTTGTCACATTTAGTCCCTGCACTTAGTCCCCATGTTCCCAAACTTGTTTCGGTTGAAAACGACGTAAATACGCGCGTTATATTAATTATAGGGAAGTATTTAATGTTGTTCGTATCTTGAAAATGATGTTATTAATGATGTTTATATTATATAACATAATTTAGTTAGTGATGTCGTCGGTGCTATTCATAAGCGTTTTAAGTGATATGGATACAAATAATGATACACCACTGAAAAAGAGAATAAATCAAGTATGATATCCACATGAATGGTTTATAAGGGTGAGGAATGAATGTTCTAAGAATAGTTAACGGAATTCACATTAAACGACGGACCTTGTGGTGGCGGATGTCACAGATTTTCTGAGAAAACTCTTACATTATTACTCCCCCTAAACTTTTAAGTTTTATAAACTTAGAAGTTTCCCAAGGTAACACAATAAGATCACACTTATCATTGTTAAATTGCCTGCACACAGAAAACATGCACAAAATCAAAATTAAATCAGAATCAAAATCTAATATTTACAATAGAATAATTGTCTGCAGTGAGATCATATCAGTTAAGATCAGCACATTAAAATAAAATAAAGTATGAATAGTCATAGAAAATGAATAAACCCTGATCAAGTGTGTTCGAGGTCAGTGATTTCACAGCAAAGGAGACACAAGATCTATGGATAGAAAATGAGTGTTTTTGACACAATGATCAGCTCAATTACGTTTTCAATTCTTGGAATTGTTAGGGTATAGTTATATATGACATGATGTGACTCATACAAAGACTTAGAGAGATCAACTATCATCAAGACATGCAAGTAAGCACACATTCTCAACTTATTACCTGACAAATATGCATAACCAGAGTTCATGTTACTTATTTAACAGAGAATGATCATGGATAACCATTTGATCAACTCTAACCATCCATTTGAATGGGTTGTGCACATTGGCATCTTTTGCATCAAAGGAGAATATCCAGGTCTATAATCACTTACAACAGAGGATATCTCAGCACTTCAGGTCTATGATGACTCATAACAAAGAAGTGATATGATGCTTGTAACAGATCTCATGATTAGTCACATCACCATCAGATGTGAGTCTTGTAACTTAACAAGCAATCAATCTAATAAGCTAATTCAACTAAAGAGTACTCAGATGAACACATATACAAGCATAGATGATTTAGTTTAATCACAAGAATTTACTTTTTCAGTATAATAGCATGATATTGTCTACACATCATATCTGATCATGTCAAACTTTATTAGCGAGTGAAGTATGCAACTGATTTCACTAATATACTATCATTTCTCACATGTTGCAGAAACAGATTCATTCCTAAAATTGAATTAACAAATAAAGAAAGTCTCTATTTTTGGAGTTTTTGTTTTATATTTTATCTTTAATTTTTTTAAGTTTTCTACTTTTGTATTTGGTTTTTCTCTAAAAGAAAACACACACACACAAAGTACAATCAGGCAAATAACTTTGACAGGTTCACTTAACCTTTTGGTTTAGGAAGGGTTCTGATCATGATAAGATTCAAAGAACTGAAATAAGAACATAGAAACCAGGTTTACACATGGTTAATAAGACCAATTGACTCAAGTAAATACTCAAACCATCCAGGTAGGAAGGCTTTAGTAAATAGATCAGCCAACTGTTTTTTAGTTGCAATTTGAATCAAAATGATTAAATGTTTTTCAGAGTTATCTCTGAGAAAATGATATTGAATCTCGATATGTTTGTTTTTAAATGTTGAACTAGATTAGCTGTAATGAACATAGTAGTAGTGTTGTCAATGTAAATGTGTGTTTTAAGAAAATTGAACCCATAATCTAGTAGTTGGTTTAGCAACCAAAGGATTTAAGAACATCCTACTGATGCAGCTATGTACTCAGCTTCTGCAGTTTAAACAGAGACATTCGTTTGTTTCTTGCATTACCACGAGACTAATCGGGGACCAAGAAACTGACCACCACCCATTGTAGATTTTCTATCTTGGCAGCATCGTCCATAATCACTATCTGTATATCCATGTAGCTCAAAGTTTCCCTCGTAAGGACACCAAAGCCCTAGAGCTGGTTTACCTTTGAGATACCTGAATATCCTCTTGACAGTAATTAAGTGGGATTCTTTCGGGTGTGATTGATACCTGGCACAGACACAAACAACATACATTATGTCTGGTCTAGATGCAGTAAGATACATCAAAGAACCAATCATAGATCTGTATAAAGTTTGGTCAACTGATTTTCCTTTAGGATCAGGCTCAATCTTGGTGTTTACGTCAGCTGGAGTTCATATGGACTCACAATCTTGCAGTTTGAATTTCTTCGAGAGTTTGTCAACAAACTTCTCTTGATTGATGAATATACGATCTGCAGATTATTGAACTTGCAGTCCAAGGAAGAAATTGATTTCTCCTATAGAACTCATCTGAAAACGAGACTTCATGATTTCTTCAAATTCATTGCACAGTTTTGGACTAGTAGAATCAAATATGATATCATCAACGTACACTTGTACACATAAGAGATCATCATTATCCTTCTTTATGAATAAAGTTGGATCGATTTTCCCTCTTGTGTAACCATGTTGAATCAAGTGTTATGATAATGTCTCATACCAGATTCTAGGTGCTTGATGGAGTCCATACAGAGCTTTGCTAAGCTTGTACACCCGATGTGGAAATTCTGCATCCTCAAAGCCCGGAGGTTGCTTCACATACACATCATCAGTGATTGGACCATACAAGAATGCACCTTTAACGTCCATTTGATACACCTTGAATTGCATGAATGATGCATAAGCCAGGAAGACACGAATGGATTCGAGTCTTGAAACTGGAGCAGATACTTCATCATAGTCAATTCCTTCTTCTTGTGTGTATCCTTGTGAAACTAGTCTCGCCTTGTTTCTTATGACTATCCCTCGATTATCAGTTTTATTTCTAAACAACTATTTTGTTCCTATAGCATTTTCTCCTTCAGGTAATTCCACTAAATTCCACACTTCTTGTTTGCGGAATTGAAGAAATTCTTCTTGCATGGCTTCAATCCAACCATTGTCCTTTAACACTACGGTAACGTTTTTAGGAATATCTGGAGAAAAAAAACAAGAGTATAAGCACAAGTTTGCTTGTTCTGATTTAATCCTTGTTGTTCTCTCATTCAATTGACCAATAATCTATGATGTTGGATGGTTCTTGTGAATACGAGATGTCAGAATCTCATCACCTTGAACATTAACATCCAAATTTGTTTGGTTCAAGTTGGAGAGCTAATGCAGTAGGTTAGAAGAATGTGGATTGAAGTTTGGAACTTGAGTCGGTGAGTTGATAAAGTAATCAAAGTTACCAGTATCATCTGCATCATCAGAGATAGATGACGTTCTTGACTCAGGTTGCACAAACTCATTACCATCATTAGGAAGTTGTTACGAATCAACGGAGTTTTCAGGAACTTGTTGTTGCTCAGGAATTTGTTGATCATTATTCTCTGAATTGAAGATGGGATCTTTCACAAATGAGAAAAATGGATAGTTTGGGCTTGAATCATCCATATCATCAGAGTCTGAGTCATCACTAAAGGATCCAAGATCTCCTACCTGTTTCCTATTGACAGAAGAATATTCAGACATATTAGAATTGAATGAGTTTGATAATGATTCTAAATCAAATAACCACGCTGGACCATTTGCAACTGATGGAAAAGAATTTTCAAGGAATTTAACATTGAACGTTTCAGTGATAACATTCGTCTTAGAGTTATAAACTCTATAAGCTTTAGAAGCTGATGAATATACAAGAAAAAATCCATCATCAAATTTTGCATCAAATTTTCCTAGCTGATCATTGGAATTTAGAATCAAAATAGGACAACCAAAAGATTTAAGAAAATTTATGTTTGGTTTCCTACCAAACATCAACGCATAAGGAGTTTTCTATTTGTCTTTCACCAATAGAGTACGATTCTGAATGAAACATGCAGTAGATATGGCTTCATCCAAGAAAGTGATTAGAAGCATAGCATCTGCTAACATTGCACGAGTTGCTTCAATCAATGTTCGGTTTTTCCTTTCTACAACTCCGATTTATTGTGGAGTTCTAGGAGCACTAAATTGATGAGCTATCCCTTTTCCTGCACAAAATAATTCAACATTAGCATTTTTGAACTCTGTTCCATTATCACTTCTTATTATTTTGACTTTTAAATTAATTTGATTTTCTACTTTAGTGATAAACTCTTTTAACAGTTCAGCCGTTTCAGATTTTGCACGCAAAAAGAAAACCCAAGAAAATCTTGTATAGTCATCTATGATAACTAAATAATATGATTTATTTCCAATGCTCTACACGTTTACAGGACCAAATAAATCCATGTGTAACATCTGCAGAGGCTTTGAAGTAGAGTTTATCTATTTGGACTTATAAGACGCTCTGTGTTGTTTTCCTTTCAAACATGCTTTGCAAAGATCTAATGTAGCAAACTTCTTTGATGGAATTCCTACTACATGACTTCCTGCTGCAAGTTTGTTCATGTTTTTGAAGTTTGAATGACCGAGACGTCTATACCAAAACTGGCTTTCATCATTTGATGCGTGAGAAATGAGACAAGTTGTTTCTGTTGAAGGGTCAACATGAGACATATCTAACTTGTAGACATCTCTATCTTGAATAGCTTTAACAACAACCCACTCCTTGCTGATCTCAAATCTTGGATTTAAAATATAACAATGAGAGTCATCAAATAAAGCAGAATAAGATTTATCGCATATTTGTGAAACACTCAAAAGATTAAAGTTCAATTGTTCATAGAAGTTGACTTTATCAAAACTTATAATTTTATTTGATACCGTTCCTTCACCGGTTATCTTTCCACCTGCATCTCCCCCAAAGGCCACATGAGTACCATCTTTTATTTTAAAGTCTTGAAGTAAGGCTTGATTGCCTGTCATATGCCGGCTACACCCACTATCAACATACCATGTGTTTACTGGTCTCCGTAGGCGTACCTGCATTCAAAGAAATTTAATATGAGTTAGTAACCCAAGCCGAGATGGTCTTAGGCTTTCCAAATTTATCTATAATGGTAAACTGCTTAAATTGGATATTGTTTACATCAGGTTTCTTTTGATATTTTGGATTTTCAAATCCTCTTTGAAAGACATTCTGATTATCTCTTCTTTGTTTTGATCTCAAAGCATTAAACATATTTTCAAGATCATCATCAAGAAATTTTGAACCATCATTTGAAACATTAGAAAAGTTTTTCTTGTTAAATGTTTCATTTTTCATTCTCACAGAACGTGGAATAAATTTTCCTTGATTGTATTGTTGTGATTTGACATTATACTAATTACCATAATCAGAATTGAGTCTTCTGAATGATCTCAAACCCAAGGAAGGTTGTTTTTGCAGATATTGAAAACCAAGATTATGATTTCTTTGAAATTGTGGATTAACATATCCTTGATTACCAAAATCCTTCCTAGGTGAGTTCTTTCTGAAGAAGCAATTCTCAGTATTATGATTTCATTCATCACACAATGCATAGTATTTGTTAAAGTAACAATTAGCAGTTGTGTGATTTGTCATATCACATATGTGATAGTACTTGTTAAAGTAACATTCTGATATGTCATGATTGTACATATCACATATATCACAATACTTTTGAGCATGATTAAACAACACTTTATTAACCCTTGATGTGGAAGACATATTTGATTCTTGTTTAGGGGTAGTTAGGTTAATATGTTGTTTCTTTTGTGTGAATTTGGTCTTTTGATTCTTAGGATTTTGTTTTTCAGCTTGATCATAACTCTTTGACTCCTTAGATACAAATCTTTTATGAATAGCGGAAGACTTAGGATCTGATCCTGTTTTAAGATCAAAGTTAGATTTGACCTTAGGTTTAGATGTAGTTTCAGATATTGTGTTCATGTCAAAAGTTCCTGCTGACACAAACTTCACTGGTTTAAGTTGAATTGACTGATTTGATTGATGATTTGTTCAACCTTTTTAGCTTTAGCAGCTTTTCTTCTTCTTTGATTTCTTGATCTTGATGAAGTTTTATTGCTTTGGATTTTTATTGAATCTTAAGAAGATTCTTTTTCACATTCTTTGTCTTTAATTAATTCGTTTGAGCTTGAATCATCAGAACATGACGTGTTTGATTTAGCTTCTTCACATTTCCCTTTCATTTTGTTAGTGACATCATTAGATTTTTCAATCTTTTGTTCAAATTCATTTTGTTCAATAACACTAACCTTCTGGTACAAAGAACTTTTTGTTCATTTGTTTTGGTTCATAAGATTTTACTTTAATAGGATGACCAGTCTTTATCTTTCTGAATATTTTTCTTCAAATATTTCAATGTTTATCTTTTTGATTTCACTCTCAGCATTTGATTGACTGTTCTTCTTCTTTTCTTGAAATTCTTTCAGCTTAGCTTTATTCTCTGGTGAATGATCATGAGTATTAAAATTTTCAAGTAAGGTATTTGTAATTGATTCAGGCATAGGCTCATGTGTGAATCCTAATCCTGTTTTATCTTTATCTTTTCTACCATTCACTAGTTGCTTAATAATTTTCTTTGAGCTTTTAACTTTGGCCAAATCAATTTAAGTTGCTACATGTGCCAATTTTTCTTGTTCAAGAGTTTTTGTCATCTCTTCAAGTTGTTTCTTAACAAGTTCAAGTTCTTTTAATGTTTTGTTCCAAGAGGCTTGAAGAGATATGATTTTATCATCAGAAATTTTATGATCAGTTTTCAGCTTGTTGTACATTGATTCTTCTTGTTTAAGTTTATCACATATTTTGAACGAGTAAGTTCTGTAGTGTTCTACTTGTTCAAAACATGCTTTTATGCACATTTTCCCTTACTTCCAATGGATTTTCTAGATAAGAATTTGAAGACTCGGTGTCAGATGATGAGTTCACAACCTTTGGTTGTATAGATTGTGCCATGAGAGCAACTTCTTCAGCATTTTCCTTTGGGTTAGCTTTGTTGCTCCAATTATAGTTTGCCTCATTGTCTGATTCACCTTCTGTCTTTGGATCCTTGTCTTTAGACCAGTCTTCATTATTTATTTCAGTGACTAGTGCTAAACCAGAAGTAAGATTAGCTGTAAACTGTTCAGCATACGCACTCCAGTCATAACCATCCTTGATGCTTACAACCATTGCTTTCTTTAGTTCTTCAATGGTCTTTTCTTCTTTGAGTTTTGGCATTGGCAGGCTTTGATAAGGCTTTTGAAATCTCTTATGGGTCTGTTGATGATATTTCTAACTGTTAGAACTACTTTGACCATTTCCTCCCTGTGTCCTTAGAGCTTTGCACTCTCTAGAAAAGTGGCCATAGCTGTTACAGTTAAAGCACCTTGACTTTGGTTTATCAAACCCAACAGTTTTATTTGCACTGGGTTTGTAGTTTCTGTTTGCATATGAGTGCTTTTGAGTCCTGTAAGCTATAATGACCATCTGCTAGTTAAAGTCCATCTCTTCTACATCATCAGGATCCATCTCAAACAAATCCTGCAAAATCAAATCAACTTGAGTTAGATGACTGCCTTGGTATGCTTGAAAACTTGCCATGAAGGCTGTAAAGGCAGATTTGGACTCTTCATCCTACAAAAGGATGTTTATAACATCTTTAACTTTGCTAGGATTAGCAAAGTTAGAAGATGGAGTCTCATTCTGAGGTTTAGGAATTTGATCTTTTAGAGGAGACTGTGGTTGTGGTTGAGTAGAGTAGACAGGTGTATTGGTGAAGAATCCTGCTCCCACAAACAGATCACCCTTATCTTCAGGAGTTGATTCATCCTTAGCTAGAAAAGCATTCTCTACAGTATTTGCTGGAGAAGCAACATACTTGTATTGAGATGTTGATGTATTTCTGTCATTATTTCTTGAACTCTCATCAATTTCTACTGACTCAATTTTAGCAATGAGAAGGTCAAGATCCATTGGAAACTTTTTAGTATGTTTCAACAAAGTCACAGTCTATTTCCAAGATGAAGGCAGAGCATTCAGAAGTCTATTGTTTAGGTCTTTAAGATCATTCTTAATCCCTAGAGTTGACATCTCTGACGTAAGTTACACATATCTATTCATCATCTGATTTATGGTCTCTCCTGAGATATGCTCAAACAATTCAAGTTGCCTTTTCAATTTCTGTTTTTTAAGGTCTTGAATTTCTTTTCCTCCTTCACATATGACTTTCAAGGCTTTGTACATTGTGTACCCAGTTTGATAGTTCTCAAGCCTTGATAGGACTTCTAAAGGCAATCCTTTACACATGAGTGAATAAGCCTTAATATCATTCTTCATCTTCTTCAGATCATCTCCATGTAAATCATCTTCAGGATAAGGTTTTTATGACTCTTTTGTATACACAAAACCTCCATCTGGACCATCAGAGGTGACAGGAATATAAGGCCCTTTCTCAATAGATTTCCAAAGATCAGTATCTAGAGAATTCAGATGGTGTTTTAGCCTAAGTGACCAGTTCTTGAAGTCTGCTCTATTCTTCAACTTTAGTACACGATTCTTAGAATCTTCAGACTTAACCATGTTTAATTTTTGAATTTATAAAAATATAATATTTTTGTTGTTCTTGATTTAAAATGAAATAAAGAAAAATATTTTTTGGATTTTAGATTTTTGAAAAATTTTCTAACAGTTGAAGAAAAGTCTGATTCTGATGCGTCTGAACAGTATAGAAGCGCCCACTTTGACTTTGAAACGCCTAAGGGAATGCCTTAGTGTATTTCAGAAACTTCCAAGCTTATAAACGCCGGAACAGTCCCGAAACGTCCAAATAGTGGTCAAACGTCTGCACAGTTTTCAAATGTCCAAACAGTTCCAAAACGACTGGGACTTAGTGTCACACCCTCAATTTCCACAAACGGGGTTTTACCGTTAGGCGTGTGACATACCAGGATCTCAGACACAGTCATATCGAACGACACTATATGAATTTAAAATAAACATTTGACTTCATTCAGAGGAACATAAATGAAATTAACAACAGTGCGGAAGCGTATACAAACAAACAAACAAACAAACAAACAAACCAAGTATATCCCACTCGAGAGCAGGGTCTGGAAGGGGTAGGTGGTGGCAAGTCTTTCCTCTATCCAGATGGGTAAGTGCGGAAGCGTATACACGAAACGTAAATCCATTACATGAGAGTTACAAGTGCCAAGTCTAAACAAAATGTTCAATGCAAGAAAATAAGATCGATGAATGCATGTCCAGAGTGCGTTCCTGAAGCGTGCATCATGAGCTTATGCGTTCCTGTGACCTGAGAAAACATGCTAAAATGTGTCAACATAAAGTTGGTGAGTTCACAGGTTTAATCAACAAGAAATGTGTCCGAAAGCGTTTCAATGGTTTAGTATATAATGCATATCGTTAGGAAGCTAGCCTATGATCATGTTACTTAGCATTTCTAACTAAAGCTGACTGTTTGCATGTCCTATATGTTTGTTGTATCCCCGTCACATCTCACTAGACAGTGACAAATGTTAGGTCAACAATGCACCCATTTGACCTCCAATCAAGCTAGCGCAACTAGCCCGGGCGGGGTTTGTCAGACCCAGTAGTACTACTCAGAATTACCTCGCTACACATTACTAACGGTTAGAGAGTGTCAGGACTGTTATATGTGTTTGCACTAACATAACAAGTGATATCAGTAATACTAAAACCATTAATGTAAATCTGTTTGCATGTTTTCTCCCCCAAAAGGAAAGAAAGTAAAATAGGGGCCGTGAAGACTCATAGGTTATGTAGTAAGTATGTAGGATGAAAGCCTCCCAAGTGTTGTTTATAATGAACTGTCAAACACTTATTGACAGTTATGTTAAGCGTTAATATTGTATCTAGTGTTAATAGAAATGTTTAGTCGGGTCGGGTCGCATTGGTTCGGTCGTGGGTGATACACACGCAAGCAGGCATACACATATCAGACCTTATGTAGCTCCCAAATGGGTTGTCGTTAATTGTAAACGGTTAGGTTACTTTAGATTGATAAAGTATGTGCTTGTTGATAGCGTTGACTTTAATCTTTTGTGGTCAAGAAATGACACTTTATTGATGTTACCTTATCATCACACGATAGGCACACCGCACACAAGAAGAATTCACTCACAATGACTCCAATCGCACAACAAGGCTAGACGCACGACTGGACACTTCATTCACATGAATGGGCCTTCAATCGTACGAATCAAATTCACTCGTACAATCGAACCCTCATTCGTGCGACTCAGCATTCAGTCGTACCACACGTCACCCATTCGCATGACTCAACGTCCATTCGCACGACTCAACCTTCATTCGTATGATTGGACCTTTAGTCGTGCGATACTCTGTCACACACATTCATCCGTTTGACTCAATCGCACACACTCTCAATCGTATGCATTCAATCGCATGACATGCACATATGCCTGGACTCAGTCGCACGACTCACCCCAGTCGCACCACTCAGTCGCACGACACGCCCAGTCACGACACGCCCAGTCGTACGGCTCAGTCGCACGAGTGGCACAGTCGCGAACTGCAGCAGATCGTGACTGCTAGTGGGGCTGAACAGCCTTCGGCTGTTCCGTGCATGGTTTTCACACATCAAGGACTTCCAGAGACTCTTTCTTATCATGTCTAAGTAAAATGCACATGCTGATTGACATCACACGCACCCCCACGATCTCATGCATTCGGGTTGAACCCGAGCACCCGAAACCCCAAATTCACAGAAGTGAAACGCAATAAAATGGACGACCGAGGTCGCCTACCTGCTATAAATGTGTTAACTCAGCTGTATCTACGATTTCCCCAGCGAAAACGAGCTCAAACGAGGTGATTGTTAGTGCTAGGAGGTGGTAGAGAGGTGGAGGAGGAGATGGTGAAGAAGAAGAAGAAAAGGGAGTGGAAATGAAAATTAGGGATGGAAAGGGGTTTATATACCCAGCCCTAGTTTGGCAATTTGTCACGTTTGGTCCTCGCACTTAGTCCCCGAGTTCCCAAATTTGTTTCGGTTGATAACGACGTAAATGGGCGAGCTATGTTAATTAAGAGGATTCCTTAAGTAATCCTGTTTATTTGAATCCTCTACAAACACCAATGTTAGTATTATATATCATAATTTATTTAACGATATCAGTGGCGATGCTTGTATACGTTTCGGGTAATAACGAGAATGTAACAATGATAACGACAACAGTCTGAATGGTGTTAACCTGAAATTACGGTGTGTCACATTATCCCCTTCTTGCAGGAATTTTCATCCCGAAAATTAGAACATCATGTTACAAGGTTCAACGGGGGATACAAGGCTCAACGGTTTGTAACGTATGTTGAATAGAGTTTCTGCGTATCTTAAGCGGTAGATGCCCGATTCTGGAACAGTTGAGGGTACTTCTTCTTCATCTGATCCTCGCGTTCCCAGGTAAACTCTGGTACACGCTTTGAGTTCCAACGGACTTTGACGATAGGGATACGACTATGTTTGAGCGTCTTGACCTCTCGGTCCATGACTTCCACCGGTTCCTCGATGAAACGTAGTTGTTCGTCCACATGTATCTCGTCTAACGGAATGATAAGAGTCTCGTCTGCAAGGCATTTCCTTAGATTTGAAACATGGAACACATCATGTACTCCACTAAGTTCTTCAGGTAGTTTCAGCTGATAGGCCACGGGGCCAACCCGTTTGACAATCTCAAACGGTCCCACGTATCTAGGGCTTAGTTTCCCACATTTTCTGAAACGAATCACACTCTTCCAAGGTGATACTTTCAAGAGTACCTTTTCACCTATTTGAAATTCCAATGGTCGGCGACGCTTATCAGCGTAACTCTTCTGTCGGTCACGTGTTGCTGCCATACGGTTACGGATCTGAACGATCTTCTCGGTCGTCTCGTGCACAAGTTCAGGGCCGGTAAGTTGACTTTCTCCAACTTCCGCCCAACAAATAGGTGATCGGCACTTACACCCATACAGTGCCTCAAATGGAGCAGCTTTGATCGATGTGTGATAGCTATTGTTGTAAGAAAACTCAACTAGCGGTAAATGAGTTTCCTAACTGTTGCAAAAATCTATCGCGCAGGCACGCAACATGTCTTCTAAAGTCTGGATCGTACGCTCACTCTAGCCATCAGTTTGAGGGTGATATGCGGTGCTCATATCCAATCGCGTTCCTAATGATCGTTGTAAGGATTGTCAGAAGTGTAAAGTGAATCAAGCGTCACGATCAGAGATAATGGAAATTGGCACACCGTGCCGAGAGACTATTTCCCTTAGGTAGATACGAGTCTGTTCCCACTTCCATACTAGAATTTCCGGTTGTTGAAGTAGACCAGATGGTCGTTGATACTCCACCTTAACCTTAGAAAAGGTTAAACATCTGCTTACATAGGTGGCGATATCGGCTTTCATGTTTGGCCACAAGTAAAGAACCTTCAGATCGTGATACATCTTGTCTGAACCTCGATGAATAGAATATCATGACTTGTGAGCTTCATCCATTACCAGCTCTCGTAGGTCTCCATAGATAGGAACCCATTTCCGGTCCACGAAGTAGCGGATTCCGCCAGACTTGGTTTCCAGTTGCTTCTCCATGCCTCGTAGCGATTCGGCTTTCAGGTTCTCATCTTTTAATGCCTCAAGTTTAGCATTACGTATTTGATCGGGTAATCCAGTGTGAATGGTGAGTTGTAATGCTCGAACTCGTCTTGGCTTAGGTGTCTCCTTTCGACTTAAGGCATCTGCTACTACATTAGCCTTGCCCGGATGATACTTGATCGCACAATCGTAGTCGTTCAACAACTCGACCCAATGTCGTTATCTCATGCTCAGCTCCTTCTGTTCAAAGATGTGCTGGAGACTCTTGTGATCGGTGTAAATGGTGCACTTGGTACCGTACAGGTAGTGTCCCCATATCTTGAGTGCAAACACGACTGCTCCTAACTCTAAGTCATGTGTCGTGTAGTTTTTCTCATGGACTTTCAATTGTCGGGAGGCATAAGCAATCACCTTATTGCGTTGCATTATCACGCAACCGAGGCCTTGAATAGAAGAATCACAGTAAACTACAAAATCATCTGTTCCCTCAGGCAGGGATAGAATCAGTGCCGTACAGAGTTTCTGCTTCAGAACCTGAAATGCAGATTCTTGTTTGTCACCCCAATTGTACGTAGTGCCTTTATGAGTTAATACGGTGAGAGGTTGAGCAATCTTTGAAAACCCTTCGATGAACCGTTAATAATAGCCAGCCAACCAGAGAAACTGTTGCACCTCAGTAGGAGTCTTAGGCGTAGCCCAGTTCTTGATGGCTTCTATCTTTGTCGGGTCAACATGTATCCCATTCTCATTGACCACATGACCCAAGAAATGGACCTCTCGTATCCAGAAGTCGCACTTTGAAAATTTAGCGTACAATTGTTCTCGTTTCAGCAGCTCCAAAATCAGCCTAAGGTGTTCCTCATGTTCTTCCTTATTCTTTGAATAAATAAGGATGTCATCGATGAAGACAATGACGAACTTGTCCAAATAAGGTTTGCACACTCGGTTTATGAGGTCCATGATAACCGCTGGTGCATTGGTCAACCCAAATGGCATAACTAAAAACTCGTAGTGGCCATACCTAGTTCTGAAAGTAGTCTTTGAAATGTCTTCATCTCGAATCCTTAGTTGATGATAACCTGACCTCAGATCTATCTTGGAATAGAAACTCGACCCTTGAAGTTGATCGAACAAATCATCGATGCGCGGGAGAGGATAACGATTCTTAACCGTTGCTTTGTTCAATTCCCTGTAATCGATACACATACGAAAAGTTCCATCCTTCTTATTGACAAACAGGACTGGGGCTCCCCACGGTGATGAGCTAGGTCTGATAAACCCTTTATCCAATAGTCCCTGCAATTGCGTTGACAGCTCTTGTAGTTCTTTTGGAGCTAATCTGTACGGTGCTCTCATAATAGGGGCGGCTCCAGGTACTAAATTAATCTAGAACTCGACTTGGCAATGCGGTGGGAGACCGGGTAGGTCTTCAGGGAAAACCTCGGGATAATCGCATACAACAAGGATATCTTCAATTTTCTTTTCCTCAGTTTCTTTTTCAGTGACCATAGCAAGGAAAGCGGTATGTGCCTTACGCAAGCACTTCTGGGTTTTCATGTAGGAGATGATTCCTGAGACCGTACCACTCCTTTCTCCCTGGACTGACAAAATTTCACCACTAGGAAGTGGTACACGAACGATTTTCTCACCGCAGATGATCTCAGCTTGATTCTTGGACAACCAGTCCATTCCAACAACTACATCGAAGCTACTAAGTGTGACAAGCATCAGATCTATATCTAACTCATGACCACATAATCCTAGCTTACATCCCTTAATGATGTGAGTTGCCTCGATTAGTTTCCCGTAAGCTAATTCTACAGTGTAACTAGGCTCCACATCAGCTAAGGTTACATCTAAATACTTAATGAACTTGTTGGAAACAAACTCTTATTGGCGCCGGTATCAAACAGTATAGAAGCAAAACAACCATTCAGGGGAAGCGTACCAGTAACTATATTCTGATCATTCATTGCCTCGCTAGAACCAATCACAAAAGCATAACCTTTAGCATTGCTTCCATTGTTGCCCTTGTTTCCACTCTTCAGCTGTGGGCAATCCTTCCTGTAGTGGCCCTCCTTACCACACTCATAACAGCCTCTAGTCACTCCGCCCTGGCGTTGTTGTTGGGGTTGTTGCTGGGTCATCAGTTCACCCCTACAGTCTTTAGCAGCATGACCCATCTTGCCACACCTTTGGCAACGGAGTCGATCACACTGGCCATGATAATGAAAGTTGCACCGGTAACACTTTGGATACTTGCCCGCATAGTTGCTCGATCCCTGACCATTGTTGTTGTTGTTGTTGTTCCGATTGTTGTTGGTGAAGCTTCTTGATGAGTCAAACTTTCTGGTCTATTGTTGTTGGGTGTTATTGGAGCTTGAAGACTTGCTGTTGTTACTGTCCCATTTCCTTTTATGATCAGATGAACCCAAAGCAGCACCACGCTTAGGCAAGATACCCTGTGCCACTGCCTGATCAATGAGTTTGTGAGCTAGTTGGATAGCCTGCTGAATAGTGACAGGATCAACAGCCATAACACTAGCCTGGATTTGAGGAGCTAGACCGTCAATGTACTTCTCAATTCGTTTGTAGGCCGGGGTCACCATCTGAGGACATAAAGCAGCCAACTCGTGTGAACGAGTCGTGTATTCCTCAATTTCAGAGCCAATCATTTTAAGATTCCAGAATTCACTTTCCAGCTTCTGGAATTCATTCCTCGGGCAGTATTCTTCCTTCATCAGTATCTTGAAATCATCCCAAGGCATACCGTTAGCGGCATCAAGTCCTAAGGTCTGGACCTGTGAGTTCCACCATGTCAAAGCTGGTCCTTCTAGTGTGCCAGAGGCGTACTTGACACGACTTCCAGCAGGACAGTTGTACATGGCGAACACTGACTCGAGCTTCTCCAGCCAGCGAAGCAGTGTGACAGCACCCTCAGAACCACTGAAAGCGTGAGGCTTACAATCCATAAATATCTTGAAGGTACAGACTGTTGGACATCCTTGATTCAGATTCTAGTTGTTCTGGTTCTGATAGCGGGCCTGTTCATAGGCTGCGAGCGCATCAGCAACACGCTCATTGATGATAGCATTCAACTCAGCTTGAGTCATTTTGATGGTTCCTTGTCCACCCAAGCGTCCAGCTCTTCTTCCAGACATGATTTCCTCAATTCACAATACATAACAGTCACTAATCGGATAATAATTATTGATAAAATAAATTGTATCATACTAGTAGGAATGAAGGATTTGTTTGCATATCAATAGTGAGGGTTCATGAGAATCCGAGACCTCATGCCTCCAAGTATGGAAATGAAAATTTGTACTGATCATGACCGTTATCACCCAATAGAGTTGCCAGAATTCTCATGCACGACAAATTACAATTACGTGTGCACCAGTGATTCTAATTTGCTTTGCATGGTCACCCATGGTTCCTCCCATTCGAGATAACATACCTTGTCAAGTACCGAGTGTTACCAATGATAGAGGTATCAAAGATATATTCATTATATTAAGGGTCGAATAATTAAGGTTGTACTAAGGTTGTACAAAGGATTCGGTTAAGATAAAAACGGGGAATCAAGACGATTTGGCCTTTTTCCTGTGAAGTTCTAGGCGTTTAAATGTTTAAGTCCAATTCTCTGATAGACTTTGAATCTGTTAGTTGTCCCTCATTTACTACTCAGACTAGTGTAGAAGATAGGATATGTTGGGAATGGTGACAAGTGTGAAAGAGTTGGAAGAGTAAGGTGTTGTTCTCTTTGTTTGTCATCGTTAGGCTAGTCGTGCAGGTTAGAAAGGTTTCTGTATTCCAAAGTGGCAATGTTAGGTTCAATTCGTCATTGCTTCAACTCCGAGAGTGAAGAATCAAGTGTAGATGTTGGAGGTGAGCAAGCGGGATTCTCCGCCCCTCTGTCAACCGATAATGGCACATGTGTCATGCGGATAATGTTATGTTCGTTTAGCAATGTAATGTTAGTGTGCCCGGAGGTTGTTCGTACAACAGTTGCAATCATGTAAGAGTGTCTGTGCGATACTAGTGTTGTGTCTAAGGCTATAGTCTAGATGCAATGCAATCCTAGTTCTCTATAACCCGTGGCTCTGATACCAATCTGTCACACCCTCAATTTCCACAAACGGGGTTTTACCGTTAGGCGTGTGACATACCAGGATCTCAGACACAGTCATATCGAACGACACTATATGAATTTAAAATAAACATTTGACTTCATTCAGAGGAACATAAACAAAATTAACAACAGTGCGGAAGCGTATACACGAAACGTAAATCCATTACATGAGAGTTACAAGTGCCAAGTCTAAACAAAATGTTTAATGCAAGAAAATAAGATCGATGAATGCATGTCCTGAGTGCATTCCTGAAGCGTGCATCACGAGCTTATGCGTTCCTGTGACCTGAGAAAACATGCTAAAATGTGTCAACATAAAGTTGGTGAGTTCACAGGTTTAATCAACAAGAAATGTGTCCGAAAGCGTTTCAATGGTTTAGTATATAAAGCATATCGTTAGGTAGCTAGCCTATGATCATGTTACTTAGCGTTTCGAACCGAAGCTGACTGTTTGCGTGTCCTATATGTTTGTTGTATCCCTGTCACATCTCACCAGACAGTGACAAATGTTAGGTCAATAATGCACCCGTTTGATCTCCAATTAAGCTAGCGCGACTAGCCCGGGCGGGGTTTGTCAGACCCAGTAGTACTACTCAGAATTACCTCGCTACACATTACTAACGGTTCGAGAGTGTCAGGACTGTTATGTGTGTTTGCACTAACGTAACAAGCGATATCAATAATACTAAAACCATTAATGTAAATCTGTTTGCATGTTTTCTCCCCCAAAAGGAAAGAAAGTAAAATAGGGGCCGTGAAGACTCACAGGTTATGTAGTAAGTATGTAGGATGAAAGCCTCCCAAGTGTTGTTTATAATAAACTGTCAAACACCTATTGACAGTTATGTTAAGCGTTAATGTTGTATCTAGTGTTAATAGAAATGTTTAGTTGGGTCGGGTCGTATTGGTTCGGTCGTGGGTGATACACACGCAAGCAGGCATACACATATCAGACCTTATGTAGCTCCCAAATGGGTTGTCGTTAGTTGTAAACGGTTAGGTTATTTTAGATTGATAAAGTATGTACTTGTTGATAGTGTTGACTTTAATCTTTGTGGTCAAGAAATTACACTTTATTAATGTTACCTTATCATCACACGATATGCACACCGCACACAAGAAGAATTCACTCACAATGACTCCAATCGCACAACAAGGCTAGACGCACGACTGGACACTTCATTCGCACGAATGGGCCTTCAATCGTACGAATCAACTTCACTCATATGATTGAACCCTCATTCGTGCGACTCAGCATTCAGTCGTACTACACATCACCCATTCGCACGACTCAACGGCCATTCGCACGACTGAACCTTCATTCGTACAATTGGACCTTCAGTCGTGCGATACTCAGTCGCACACATTCATCCGTTTGACTCAATCGCACACACTCTCAATAGTTTACATTCAATCGCACGACACGCACATACGCCTGGACTCAGTCGCACGACTCACCCCAGTCGCACCACTCAGTCGCACGACACGCCCAGTCGTACGGCTCAGTCGCACGACTAGCACAGTCGCGAACTGCAGCAGATCACGACTGCTGGTGGGGCTGAACAGCCTTCGGCTATTCCGTGCATGGTTTTCACATATCAAGGACTTCCAGAAATTCTTTCCTAACATGTCTAAGTAAAATGCACATGCTGATTGACATCACACGCACCCCCACGACCTCATGCATTCGGGTTGAACCCGAGCACCCGAAAGCCCAAATTCGCAGAGTGAAACACAATAACATGGACGACCGAGGTCGCCTACCTGCTGTAAATGTGTTAACTCAGCTGTAGCTACGATTTCCCTGGTGAAAACGAGCTCAAACGAGGTGATTGTTGGTGCTAGGAGGTGGTAGAGAGGTGGAGGAGGAGATGGTGAAGAAGAAGAAGAAAAGGGAGCGGAAATGAAAATTAGGGCTGGAAAGGGGTTTATATACCCAGCCCTAGTTTGGCAATTTGTCACGTTTGGTCCTCGCACTTAGTCCCCGAGTTCCCGAATTTGTTTCGGTTGATAACGACGTAAATGGGCGAGCTATGTTAATTAAGAGGATTCCTTAAGTAATCCCATTTATTTGAATCCTCTACAAACACCAATGTTAGTATTATATATCATAATTTATTTAACGATGTCGGTGGCGATGCTTGTATACGTTTCGGGTAATAACGAGAATGTAACAATGATAACGACAATAGTCTGAATGGTGTTAACCTGAAATTACGGTGTGTCACACTTAGTTTCTGAAAAACGTCCAAATAGTGCTAAAACGCCTTCAAACAATGTTAAAACGCTCAATCTGAAAACGCATACACAATGTTAAAGCGTCTGAACGGTGTTCATGCGCCTAACACTTAGTAATTTTCAGATGATTTTCAACACATCAAACGCCTAATTCATCCTCTTCGTAACCACCTGATCTTAACAAACTTTTCAAAACTTGATTAATTGATCTCAAACTTGTCAATCAAGTGTATAAGGTAGCGAATATCAATCCTTTAGCATCATTTTTCTTCAATTAACAACAAAAGTTTATGATTTTGATGAAATTTGTCTTCGAACGAATGAAGAACAGTTCACACTTAATTCTGATGAAAATTCAGATCTAAAAGTGTAAAATCACTCAATTGTGATTCAATTCTTGTTTCAAATGATGAAACATAACTGAATTCATCAATTAATTGAACAAGTACTATAAAAAACACAGATTCAAGTGATTCATAGTGCTCGAAAGTCGTTACAAGCTCCAAATCACTGAACCGAAGGATCTGATACCATTTGATAGGTTTAAAATGGATTAATTCTATGTTATGATTAAGCAATCAACAATTAAAAGAACAAAGTAATCAATAATTGCAAAGATTCAATCAGTTTCTATTGATTAGATACAAGGATTACAGTGTACAATTAAGAGAAATTTTCAAAATGTAACACCCGGAAACTTGACTTTTTGGAGTGTCATGCGACTGGAGGCTCAGTAGCATGGAGCTCATGCGACTGAAGGTCCAGTCGCATGGTGTTCAGGTGGCCGAAGGTCCAGTCGCCTGGAGCTCGGGTGACTAAACTGTAGCTTTAAGGGAGGGGCAGCCATCTCCCCTCCCCACACTCGCAAAACTCAGTCAAAAAGAAGAGAGAAGAGAAAGAAGAGAGAAAGAAGAGAAAAAGAGAGAAAAGTGATGATTCGGGCTCGAAACTTGTCGAGTAACTAGTCCAAACGAAGCTCTTCATGTTCTTCTTGTTTGTGTGAGTTCTAGGACCCCTCATTTTTTCAAATGATTTTGGGGTTGGAACACATATAAACCTGTTTTTGAAATGTGTGTGTTTGACCCATTTGGGTGTAATTGTGTGTAGTGTGTTTAGAGTGTGATTTTGGACTTGTATGTGCTTGTATGATGTCATAGTATGATTCCCTAAGGTTTAGGAGGGTTGATTTGGGCTTAGAATGAGTTTGGAAGGGTTTGAAGGCCGAATGTCGCGGCTGCAGTTCGGGATGAACTTCAGTCGCTGCCCAGCTAAGGCTAGGCGACTGAAGGGCCAATCGGCCGACCGAGGGACGACTGAGGTTCAATCGCACGACTGAGGCTCCATCGCACGACTGAGGCTCAATCGCACGACTGGGGATTCAGTCGCATGACAAGTCATACGACTGAGGGTTCAGTCGCATAGGTCCATTCGTATAGCCGTTTAGTCGCACGACTGAGGGTTCAGTCGCATAGAAGCTCATTCGCATAGTGTTCATTCACACGATAGGGAGTCCATTCGTATGATTAGGCGTTCATCCGCATGGTTGCTCATCCGTATTGGTCCAATCGCATAGTATTCAATGGCATGGAGGCCATGCGACTGAAGTATGCCCAATAGCCCAAATAGGGCTGTTGTGCACGAGGAGAGACATAGTGCAATTACTAGCCTTCGGGAATAGAGCAAGTGTAAGTAATGATGTGATAGCTCCCGTAGGTACATGTGAGATAACCGTCGAGGCTTAGGGGTCACATTAAGCACGATGACGATGGTATTGCATGTATATGCGTGATGTATGTATGTTAAGAATGATGTTGCCATGATAGATGGTGAATACCGATGACTTGTAAATGTCGATGTTCCTTGATTCAACACGTGTTTATCTTTCCATGGCTTTACAAGTTATGATTAATAAATGCAACGAAAGTGTTAAGTAACGTAAAGCGAAAGATAATAAAAGAGGAACGTAATGAATGAATGCATGCATTAATGAATGAACGAATGAATGTAAGAAAAGGCTTGCAAGCGAATGTATGGAGGTGCACACCCATTGAAGGTGTTAGCTCAACGGTGTGCGGGTTAGCTACCCTGAAGGATGCACACTGGGGTCAGTCTTTGTGATTGACAATCTGTATGGGATCCTAGCCGCTTACCCTAGGTGACTGGATCAGCAGTAGTGCACAACGTTCGTGTTTGATCATCACAGGTCCAGCACTAGCAGTAGTGCATAATGTTCGGGGTATAGCGCATGGCATTGATCCAGAATGAAAGAGGAAAGATAAGTGGTGCATGAACCTACCCTAGGTGACTGGATCAGCAGTAGTGCACAACATTCGTGGTTGATTACCACAGGTCCAGCACCAGCAGTAGTGCACAATGTTCGGGGTATTGTACATGTCACCGAAAGTCATGAACGTACGAATGAATGTATTGAATGTATGAATGAATGTAACGAACGTACGAACGAATGTAATGAATGTATGAATGAAGGTAAGAAACGTATGAACGAAAGAAATAGTTTATGAACGAACGTGAATGTTAACGATGAATGGTACACGAATGAAAGCTAATGAATGAATGACGAAGATAATAATAATATTATCTACGTGTACGTATGTTGTGTGATCGCATGTATGTAAGAATAGTTTTAATGAAAGAACAGTATGTTTTAAAATAAAACTAGAACTCACCTAGCAACGCTGACTCTTTATGTGTTTCCAGTTGACAGGTAGTGTTGCTGAGGATGACACGTGGTGGCTACTCAGTTCTTTTGGGATGGCATTCTTTGTTAATATTTTTGCATTGTAATATGATGAATGTATTTATAAAACAAAATGGTGTTTGTAGGGGATTCGCATAAACAGGATTACCTAAGGAATCCTCCTACTACTAAAAGTCACTGTTTATGACTATTTTGTAGTCAATTAACGATATAGTACTTTGCAAAGCTTTTATGATGAAATGAGATGTCTCTTTTGATTGTTTCTGCTGCAATGTCTATTTAGAATGACTGTAAAGTATATGTTTTATTTGCAATGAATGACCAACTGTGAGGTGCCCGGAGACGGGGCCTTACAAGTTGGTATCAGAGGCAAAGTTTAAGTGAAATAGGTAAATTTTCAAAATAAACCCTAACTTAAACTGAGAATGGGACGGAAAGGGAAGGAATGCCAATTTGAGTAGCTGCGTGCCATCAGGTATTTTCTTAAAGTTAACCGGTACTATGTGTGCATGTTATGTGTTTATGTGTTACTGTTAGATTTAGATAGTAATGTAGTCAGGACAGATGATGCTCGGGGTATGAAAAGTAAAGTAAGTGGCTAATCACAACTGGCCACTGTAATTAGGGACTTACTATACTTGACATAAACTGAGCTATTCCCTTGAATGACCGTGTTGGTGTTTGAATCTTTCAGTGTGTGATAGAGGATGGCTGGGGGTAGATCATCCAAAGCTTCATGGGGTGGAGGTAGTGGCGGATGTGGTGCTGAACCACAGGCCACAAGAGGAAGACCTAGGGTGGAGAAAGTGGTTCATGAAGAACCCGAGACCCCTCATTAGGAGGGTGTAGACGAGAGCGCCAATTTGAGAGCCTCGGTAAAGGAGGCGGTGGTTGAAGAGGTACATCAGGTCATGCAAACAATCTTACCATCTGTGGTGACCGAAGTGATAAAGGCTGTCCGGGAAGGGGAAAGAAGAGAGAGGAATAGGTTCTCAGGGAGACAGGAGCAACAGGAGCCGGAAACGGTTCTTTCTGATGATGAAGAGGAAGTGGACGAGGAGCCCGTGCATGAGTCAGCATGAGGCTGTAATTATGGGGCGTTTATGAGGTGCAAGCCCCCTACTTTTGACGGTAATGGCAATGCTGCTGCTGCTCATCAATGGGTGAGAGAAATGGAGGTTGTCCTTGATATCAGCGAGTGCCGGGAGGACCAAAAGGTGAAGTTCGCTACCCACTTTTTCACGGATTCGGCTTTATGCTGGTGGGACAACATAGTCCAAGCCGAGGGTAGCAGGGCCATTGGAAAAATGATGTGGTCTGAGCTGAAAAGGTTGGTGATCGAGGAGTTCTATCCTCATCGAGAGATGGATAAAGTTGAAAGAGAGTTCCTGCAGCTGGAGGCGGGGACGATGACCCACCAACAGTACACCACGAAGTTTAACGAAATGGCACGTCTGGTGCCGGATAAGGTGACACCTCTGTCACGAAAGATCAAGAGGTATATTCAGGGTTTGCCGGTGGATATTCACAGGCATATGATCGCCGCCCGACCAAGCACCTTTAGGTCGGCGGTAGACTTGGCGGGGAGACTGTATGATGAAAGGGCAGTGGTGGTGGTAGCTAATGGTAATAGGAAGGGTGGTGACAGGAATTGGAACGGGAAGAGGTTTGGTCGGGGTGATGCCTCGACGAGTAACAAGAAGGCACGGGTGGATGACCGCCGTGTAGCCACATCGGGTACGGGACTGAAAAGGTGTGTCAAATGTGGGAAGGAGCATAGTGGGGAGTGCAGGTCGGGGTCGAATGTCTGCTTCAAGTGTGGGAAACCTGGTCATATGGCTAGAGAGTGTAGGGGCATGAGGTGCTTCAACTATGGGGAAAGTGGTCATATGAATAAAGACTGCAAGAAGCCGAGGGCTAAGGGTTCCGGCGTGAAGAAGACAGGGAATGAAGGACCGAGGGCAAACACTAGGGCATTCACGATGACGCAAGAGGAGGCTAGGACAGACCCTGGTGTTGTGTCCGGTACGTTTCTGGTGAACCAAACTTTAGCCTCTGTATTATTTGATTCGGGTGCCAGCAGGAGTTTTATTTCTACTGCTTTCTGTGCCAAACTGCCTGTTAGTAGTAGGCGTGTTGACATACCGTTTGATGTAGAAACTGTGATTGGTAAGTCCACCAGGATTTCCGAGGTGATAGAGGGTTGTGATGTGGAATTAGAGGGCCACAAATTTCCGGTTTTACCATTTGTGATGACTTTGGGTGGTTATGATTTGGTGCTTGGGATGGATTGGTTGGCGGACTTCGAGGTGAATATAGTGTGTCGAAAGAAGATGATTCGTTTGATAGCGCCTGACAGGAGTTCGGTAACTGTTTATGGGGATCGGGTCACGATGATTCTGAAGGTGATCTCAATGGCGGTGGCGGGAAAGTGTATGAGGCGTGGGTGTAGCGCCTATTTATGTTATGTAAAGGATGTAGAAACGCCAACACCATAACTATCCGATGTTCCATTTGTGTGTGACTTTCCAGATGTGTTTCCCGAAGACTTATCGGGAGTGCCCCCTGACCGAGAGATTGAGTTCCAGATTGATCTGATACCAGGCGCCCAACCTGTTGCCAAAGCACCGTATCGATTGGCTCCGAAGGAAATGAAAGAGTTGATGGAGCAGTTGCAAGAGCTGCTAGATAAGGGGTTCATTAGACCGAGTATCTCACCTTGGGGTGCTCCGGTCCTGTTTGTAAAGAAGAAAAACGGTAGTATGAGGATGTGTATTGACTACCGTGAGCTGAATAAGTTGACGGTGAAGAACCGATACACCTTGCCAAGAATCGATGATTTGTTTGATCAACTGCAGGGTGCCAGTTGGTTTTCAAGGATAGATCTTTGATCGGGCTACCATCAACTAAAGGTGAAGGAGCAGGATATCCCTAAAACAGCTTTTCGTACGCGCTATGGTCACTACGAGTTCCTTGTCATGTCTTTTGGTTTGACCAACGCACCGACTGCTTTTATGGATTTGATGAACCGTGTGTGTCGGCCGATGTTGGATAAATCAGTGATTCTGTTCATTGATGATATCTTGATTTATTCGAAGAGTGAGATTGAGCATGCCGGCCATATTCGAGAGGTTCTAGAGACGTTGAGGAGGGAGAAGTTGTATGCTAAATTCTTCAAATACGCATTCTGGTTGCGTGAAGTTCAATTCTTGGGTCACATGGTGAATCCGGAGGGGATTATGGTTGATCCGGTAAAGGTGGAAGTAGTGATGCAATGGAAGTCTCCAAAGACGCCATCCGAGATTCGGAGTTTCTTGGGATTGGCGAGCTATTATAGAAGATTCATTCAAGACTTCTCAAAGATCGCTTCTCCACTAACCAAGTCGACCCGGAAAGATGTAAAGTTTGTATGGGGTCAAGCTCAAGAGAAGGTGTTCGAAGAGTTGAAAGCGAGGTTGACCCAAGCTCCTGTTCTGTCCTTACCCGATGGGAGTGAAGATTTGGTGGTTTATTCTGATGCTTCCTACTCGGGATTGGGATGTGTGTTGATGCAGAGGGGAAAAGTTATAGCTTATGCATCCCGGTAGTTGAAAGTTCATGAGGTTAACTACCCTACTCATGACTTGGAGCTAGCAGCAGTGGTCTTTGCGTTAAAGATTTGGAGGCACTACTTATATGGGAGGAAGTGCACCATCTTCACCGACCACAAGAGCTAGAAGTACTTCTTCGAGCAGAAGGACTTGAATATGAGGCAGAGGAGATGGTTGGAGCTTATAAAGGATTATGACTGTGAGATCCATTACCATCCGGCCAAAGCCAACGTGGTGGCAGATGCCCTTAGCCGAAAGGAACGCCCCGAGCCGATTCGGGTGAAAGTGTACCAGCTGATCATGACCTGCGATATGATGAAGCAGGTCAAAGAGTTTCAAGATGAGGCTTTGAAAGACGATCATCTTAACTCCGAAAGAATGAGAGGTCTGGTTGAGGAATTGGGTGAAAACACACTCGGTGTTGAAACTCGATTCGGGCGGATGTGGATTCGTTGTTTTGGGGATCTACGGGTGAAGATTATGGATGAGGCTCACAGGACTCGATATTCTATTCATCCCGGTGCTACAAAGATGTATCAAGACATGAAGAAAGATTATTGGTGGCCGGGGATGAAGTGCGACGTGGTGGAGTATGTGAGTAAGTGCCTTACTTGTTTGCAAGTGAAGGCCGAGCACCAGAGGCCGTATGGAAAGATTCAACCTTTGGATATACCAGAATGGAAGTGAGAACACATCACCATGGATTTTATCATGAAGCTGCCATGTACTCCGAAAGGGTATGATGCTATATGGGTGATTGTTGACCGCTTGACGAAGAGTGCTCACTTCCTACCGATGCGTGAGACCTATTCATCCGAGAGGTTGGCGGATCTTTTCATCAAGGAGATTATGACTCGTCATGGTGTACCGGTGTCCATTGTGTCCGATCGTGACACCCGGTTTACATCGAAATTCTGGAAGAAATTCCACGATGCCATGGGGACGAGGTTACATATTAGCACGGGTTATGTTGGAACCTGAAAGGATCATACATGCCAATTCAAGTGGTGGATGGTTGTTCTGCTGATTTCTCCCCAAGTCCAACACCAAATGCGCATGAAGAAGAGTCTGCAAAAGAAGATTACAAGTATCGGCTTTCCGCATTAGTTCATGCGGATGACCAAGAACAAATGCGGACAAGGCATTTGTTCTTCCGCATTAACTTGTGCGGACAGTTGATAAAATACAGACAAGGCAATTGTTCATCCGCATTAACCTATGCGGATGGTCAGCAACAAAGGCGGTCGTGTTTGCTCATCCGCCTTAACTAATGCTGATGATCAAACACCAATGCGGCTGATAGAAGATCAATGATGAAGAACTACTCATCCGCATTAGTCAATGCGGATGAACAACAAAAAAATGCTGATGAAGACTTAGACTAAGGGTAGTTTAGTCTTTTTGTACAAGCTGTTAGTCAGCCTATAAATAGAATAGAAACCTCGTATGTGAGGTAACTTTTTGTCTTTGTGTTTTACGAGAATAGACAATCAGGATATACAGATTAGCTGTCTTGTTACTGTAGCATGCTAAAACCCTCGCATTTACTCTTTAACAGCTCATCTAATTAATACAAGAATACATTTATGAGTATATCAAGTGTTCTATGTTCATTGATTGCTTGATTCCGCCTTTCAATCATTGTCTCAATCATCATATTCGATCCTCGTTGATTCATATCAAATGAGAATATCATTCTCAAACCCAGTCAAGTTATCACCCTCAAACTGATGGTCAGTCGGAAAGGACCATTCAAACCTTAGAGGACATGCTCCGGGCATGTGTGATTGATTTTGGGGGAAGTTGGGATGACCACTTACCGTTAGCTGAATTCTCATACAACAACAGCTATCATGCCAGCATTGGTATGCCACCTTACGAGATGCTATACGGTAGGAGATGCAGGACACCCGTTTGTTAGGGCGATATTGGTCAAAAAGATTTAGGGAACGTCATTGGTATCAGAGCCTTGGCTCTCGGCTATTACTCAGATCTGGGTTTAACCCGATTGATCTGGTGATTGAGTTGCTGTTTAGAGGTTTCAAACATCTCTTCTCAGTAATACTACTGAATACTTACTGATATACTTAACTGTTACTGTTCACCCGAAGAACTCATCTTTGAACAAACAGTACAGGTTGCACAGTCACCAAGAACAGAAAAATCAAAGGCTGAAATTGACATATTATCAGCAGATCCATTGTTACCGGACTAAGTTGGACCTTGTTGAACCATTTGGATTAATTAACCATAAATCCAATTAAATCCAGATCTAAACAAGTTAAAAACAAACATTTAACTATGGATTCACATAATTATTCTGAACTTGGGCATGCTTCAAAACCACCCATGCTCAAACATAAATATGAATTTAAACAATGGAAAATCAGATTCATGAACTATATTACAGGTGTTGATCCTGATTATTGGATCTCAATATGCAAAGGACCACACATTCCAGTCACTCTATCTGCAGATCAAGCTGCACTATACAAGACTTCAAGAATCCCTATTGAAACTCTTGATGATGATGACTACAAGAAGATCAAGATTGACCTCAAAGCCTACTCCATACTTACTCAAGCACTTAAAATGGATGTGCTCAAAAGATTGGAAAAGTATGGTACTGCAAAAGCTGTATGGGATGCACTGCAAATCATGTGCGAAGGAAGCAGTGAAGTGGCTGAAATCAACAAAGACAAGCTGGTGAATCAGTATGAAACATTTCATCACTCCAAAGGGGTGTCCATCTCTAAACAGTTGCATAGGTTTGTGCAGCTGGTAAATGATTTAGAGATCATGGGTGTAACTTACAAGTCAAAGGATCTAAACAAGAAAATGTTACATAGTCTTCCTGAAAAATGGAAACAAAATATAACCATGCTAAAGAATACTCTTGATTTGGAAAGCACCACCCTGGACATCATGATAGCAAAGATAGAAGCCTTGGAACTGGATGAAAGAAGCAGAAATCTGGGAGGACCCAGAGTGATTGAAGCATACAAGTTTCCCACAGATAATCACTCTGTGGAAAATGCCTTCATTACTGAGGAGGATGATTTCATCTCCTCAAGGGATCAAGCTAAAACAACTGGATTCACTACAGCCACACCATCAAACAGACCATCAACATCTTCCCCATCAACTTCAACAACTCAAACATCAGGATTCTTTGCAACTCCTGCTCCTGATGATTCAAAATCTGAAGAACAAAAGGCAACATACAATGCATTTGTTGCCAGCTTTGAAGCCTATTTGGGTGGAAGACTTGCATCTGCTTATCTGATTCAAGAAGATCTGGAAGAAATAGATCCAGATGATGTGGAGGAAATGGACTTGCAATGGCAAATGGCCATGATTGCTATGAGAGCTAAGAAGTTTTTCAGAAAAGGGAAAAAGATTCAACTCAATGAAAATACCAAGCTTGGCTATGACAAATCAAAGGTGAAATGCTTCAATTGTGGTATGACTGGTCACTTCTCTAGAGAATGCAATGCTCCCAGAAGAAACTACAATGCTCAAAGGCCTTCTCAGAGCCAGTCATCATCACAACCACCTTCAAGCTTTCACTCCAACAGTCTTCAACAACAGCTTCATCATCATCAACAACCACATCAGACTCAACCCCAACTGACCAATAATGCTTATGGAAGCAATCAGTCATCAGCAAATGCTCTTGTTATCAGGCAGGATGGAGTGTGTGACTGGAGCATGTATGCTGAGGAAGTAAAGCCTCAATTTCAAAATCATGCACTCATGGCTCACATCAATGATGGACCTCTCCCATGCCTACTGAGGTAAAATCTAACCTTTGTAGTGATAAATGCATAAATGAACTTCAAGGATATAGAGAGCATAATCATAAACTGGCTGATAAAATCAAAGAAGAAAAGGTCAAGTCAGAGATGCTCAAGAGAGAAATAAAAGGCTTTGAAATTAAAATTAAATCTCTCATCTTTGACATTGAAAAATTGCATGGTGAAAATTACACTCTTGCAGCTGAGAATGAGACTGAACAATTAGCTCAATCTAAAACTGAACAAAATCTTACTGAACTGAAACTTGAAAAGTTTCAATAGTTATCAGTAAAACTGCAAGAGATGCTTGATTCATAAAAGAATCCCAAAGACATGTCTAGTATTGGATATAACTCTTGTCCACCACCATACAATGATAACTACACCATCATGCCTGATTCTGTCACACTCACCCAAGAAATTGAACCTAACACTATTGAACCTAAAACAATAGTAAAACAAATCACCAATCCTCAAAATAAACCAAGTGTTTATATTGAAACAAATGAGGACAAAATCAAGTTAGGTCACCCAGTTAAAATTAAGGAGTGTTCAGACAAGACAGTAGGAGTGATCAAAACAAATAGCCCAATCAAGACTATTGTTCCTTTTGTGAAATTCATTCCTGCAATTTCCCAGGAAAAGAAAATAAAAGCTAAAAAGGTGAATCTACCTACTGAAAGTAGATCTGATAGTGAGATAAACTCTCCAAAAATTCAAGCAAATCAGACACTGATTCACCATCAGCCAAAAGAAAAGTCTCTCAAGTCACAAAAACTAAAACAAACTCAGACCCTCAAACCTCAAATTCAAAGCAAGGATTTGGCTTTGATATTTTCAACAAAGAGCATGTGAATCGATTTGAAAAGAGATTAAGAAAAGACAAAGAAAGAATGATCAACCTCAGAAAAGCAAGGACAGTAGTGTTGTGAAACAAACTATCAACAAGGTTGATCAGGCCGTCTCATCAAAACAAAGGAATAAATCTAATTCCAAATCTGTCAAAGCTACAAAATCCGCAACACCAGGATCAGTAGCCAGAAACAAACACATGTATTGTGAGGTGTGTGAGACGTCTAATCATAGAACAGATAAATGCTTTTACAATCAATACTGTTCAATCTTTGATATGAATAACCACTCCACCAAGAACTGTTATTTCAATAAATACTGTTCTGTCTGCAACATGACAAATCACAATACATCTGAGTGTTTCTTTAAGCAAAAGGGGCTGAGAATACCTCACAACAAGCCCATCTCTCCAACCATGTCTGAGAAACCTAAGATCAATGGTCGTTATCATCACAGAGTTTTTAAGTCTGATGATGAGTTGAAAAACCCGAGAACTTTAAAAAGAATCAAAAGAAATAAAAATCAAGCAGTCAAACAAACTAATGATTTATAAGTCTAAACCAAGGGTTGATAACAAAAAAAATAAACTTTCTGAAAAGGAACCGGGATCAAAGGTTTGAATACTCATCTGACTCTTCAGTTGAAGTAATCAACCATTCATCTGTTAGAAACAACACAAGCATGATTCCATCATCAAAGTCACCGTTTAGAGGAAAATACCAACAGGTTACCATCATGGATAGAAACGGTAAGCTCAAGACCATCATGGCTTGGGTTTCACAATCTAATTAGTTCTTTCGGTGCTTGTAGGGTCATTCATATAGGTCCAACAGTTTATGGTATGTGGATAGTGGATGCTCCCGACACATGACTGGAGATCGTTCCCTCCTTCATGACTTTAAGCACACTCAAGGAACTACTGTGGCATTTGGAGGAGATTCACAAGGTGGCAGAATTACAGGTGAAGGATCTGTGACAAATGGGATGCTGAGCTTTGACAGAGTGAACTACTGCGAACAGCTGAACTTCAATCTTCTCCGCGTATCTCAGATCTGTGACAAGAAATATTCCACTCACTTCACTGACACTCATTGCTACATTTTGAGACCAGGATTTCAAATTCCTGAAGAATGGGTTGTATTGAAAACACCAAGGAAGAATAACACTTATGTCATTAACCTCAATTCTGCATCACCACAAGAAGAAACATGTCTTCTATCGAAAGCATCATTTGATGAATCACAACTTTGGCACAAACAATTGGGACATACAAATTTCAAAAACATGAACAGACTGGTCAAGGGAAATCATGTTATTGGTTTACCTAAAAAAGAATTCCACTTCATTGACCACTGTTCAGCATGTCTTAAAGGAAAACAACACAAATCGTCTCACAAGCTAAAGTTGGTGAACACCAACAATTCTCCATTGAAACTACTTCATATGGATCTTTTGGTCCAACTCATGTTATGAGTATGGGAAAGAAACAATATTGTTTGGTGATCATAGATGACTTTTCTAGATTCACATGGGTCTTCTTCCTACTTCATAAAAATGAGGCATCCCAATTAATAAAAGATTTTATCACTAAAATTGAAAATCAAATTGATCTTAAAGTGAAAACAATTAGGAGTGATAATGGAACAGAGTTCAAAAATGAAGATATGAGTTCTTTTTGTACAACCAAAGGCATAGCTCATCAATTTAGTGCAGCTAGAACTCCTCAGCAAAATGGAGTAGCTGAAAGAAGAAATAGAACACTAATTGAAGCAGCACGTACTATGCTAGCAGATGCTAAACTGCCAATCAACTTTTGGGCAGAAGCAATTAACACATCATGCTTTGTACAAAATAGAACTTTGATCGTCAAAGTAAGCAACAAGACACCTTATGAACTCATTTTTCAAAGAAAACCATTTATTGGATTTTTTAAGTCATTTGGCTGTCCAGTCTCAATATTAAACACCCGTGACCATTTGGGAAAGTTTTCATCCAAGTCTGATGAAGGATTCTTTGTAGGTTATTCTTCTGTTTCAAAGGCTTACAGAGTGTTTAATCCTAGATTAAACATTATTAATGAATCAACAAATGTTCAATTCAAGGAACACTCTTTTCCCAAATCAACTAATGGTCCTGATTGGTTGTTTGATATTGACTCATTTACTAAATCCTTTGACCAATTTCACATGTCTGATGCAGGAAACCTACAATCAACTGTACCTTCATCATTAGTAGAACGAAGGAGTGACTTTCCAATGATTCCTCCAACTTCTACTGAGCAACTTGATGAAGAGGTTCCACTACAAGCTGATCCTGTCAAACATGCTGTTCAACATCAAAGTGCGTCAATTAAGGATGGTCCCAGTATAATACCCTCGCCATCAGAGATGCCATCCATTGAAGCTAGAAACCAAGGAGAAGCTAGAACTCAAACTCATGTCATCCCTCCGGTTGAAAATAAAAGAACGTCAAGCGATGGGAGTAATCAAATCCACGCTGACACTGAAGCAGGAACTGAAACAAATTTTGATTACTTCAATAGCTCCCCAACAGTACAAGAAGATGAAGCCTCACACCATGATGAACTGAATGTCTCCAATCTTGATGCAACCATTGCTGGTGACTTAATTCCAACCACAAGAATACATAAATATCATCCAGTTGACAACATCATTGGTGAAATAAATGAACGGGTGACAAGAAGCAAGTCAAGTATAGCAAACATCTGCTTGTTCTCATGCTTTCTGTGTCAAACAGTACCCAAGAATATTGAAGAGGCTCTTCAAGACAACAGTTGGATTGAAGCAATGCAGGAAGAGTTGCTGCAATTCAAGAAACAAGAAGTATGACAGCTGGTAGATCTTCCTGAAGGACAATACCCTATCGACACCAGATGGCTATACAGAAACAAAACTGATGACAGGGGAATCGTCATTAGAAACAAAGCAAGACTAGTAGCTCAGGGATACACACAAAAAGAAGGAATTGACTATGATGAAGTCTTTGGCCTTGTAGCCAGACTAAAAGCCATAAGAATCTTTCTTGCATATTCAGCATCCATGAACTTTACTGTTTATCAAATGGATGTGAAATGTGCTTTTCTGTATGGAAAGATTGCTGAAGAGGTCTACGTGAGTCAACCACCTGGATTTGAAGACCAAGATTTTCCTCACAGTGTGTACAAGCTAGACAAATCCTTGTATGGTCTTCATCAAGCTCCAAGGAAGTGGTACGAGACCCTTTCATCATTCCTTCTTGATGATGGCTATGAGAGAGGAAAGATTGACCAGACCCTCTTCAGAAAAAGAAAAGGAAAGGACATGTTGCTTGTACAAATATATGTGGATGACATCATTTTTGGCTCAACAAACAAGAATCTATGCAAAGACTTTGAGAATCTCATGCATTCAAATTTCAAATGAGCGCGATGGGAGAACTCACTTTCTTTCTGGGAGTACAAGTCCAACAGACAGCAGACGAAATCTTCATAAATCAATCAAAATATATGGAAACAATGCTGAAGAAATTCAAGTTTGCTGACAGTCAGTCCATCAGAATGGATACTAAAGTGAAGATTGGACCTGATCCTGAAGGCAAATCAGTGGATCAGACTCACTATCGTTACATGATAGGTTCACTTATGTATCTAACAGCCAGTAGGCCTGACATTATGTTTGGTGTTTATGTATGTGCTAGATATCAAGCAGATCCCAAGGAATCACATGTCAATGCAGTCAAGAGGATATTCAGATATCTTAAGGGCAAACCTGCTCTTGGACTATGGTATCCAAAGGAAGGAGACTTCAATCTCTATGCTTACACTGATAGTGATTATGGGGGATGTAACTTCATTAGGAAACCCACATCTGGCGGTTGTCAATTTCTTGGTCCCAGACTTGTATCCTGGCAGTGCAAAAAGCAAACCAATGTTTCTGTGTCAACAGCAGAAGCTGAGTATATAGCAGCATCTGCATGATGTTCTTAAGTTCTCTGGATTCAAAACCAGATGCATGATTATGGTTTTAACCTTCTGCACACTCCAATTTATATTGACAACACAGCAGCAGTATTATTACAAATAATCCAGTTCAACACTCAAAAACAAAACATATTGAAATCAGATATCACTTTTTGAGAGATTGTGCTGAAAAAGGATTAATCAAATTGATACAAGTTCACACTGACAATCAATTAGCTGATTTATTCACTAAGGCATTTGATCCGACCAGATTTGACTTCTTAGTTCAATCAATTGGCATGATTAATCTTGAGTAAAATGAAACACACAAAAACATTCAAATATTTCAAAAATTACCAAAAAGAAATCAAAAAAAGGAAGTATATAGTTTATCTATGGGAAATGATATAATTACAGTCGTTATATCATTCACTGTGCCAATTTATAAAATTTAAATGACTGACATGACTTATTTGATATGTTGGTAGGCTCAACTTGGAAAAGACACTACATGCAGTGATGAATTAAAGCTTATATTCAACTGTGACGCTGTCATCTCATAGTATGTGTAAGTTTTGACTTGTCCAAATGTGTGTGTGTGTGTAGCAACCAAAACACCCCAGGTAATGATGACTTATTAATCTCTTTTACTCACATCAGTTCCTCCTTTGTTTTGCTAAGCAAAGACCTGGAGAAACAAGCACATAGTGCTGATGTCATGATCCATCAAGATTCCCAATGTGGAACACATCCAACTTGGATGAAACAAACTATATAAAAATCATTCAAAATGAATGAAGCAAAAGAATCCTAAGAGATCACCTTCCAAAGTGAAGTGAAAAGAATCCCAATATGGATCAAAAGTGATAAAAGGATCAAAAAAAAATAATAAATAAAAGAATCCCAATGAGGATCAAGTAATATGAGATTTCTAATTTTAAGTATCCTGGTCATGTAAGATGTTGAAAGTTCTACCATACATTGCATGCAGATGGTTGACCTTGCCATGCTTTTGAGTGTGAGGTACATGTTGAATACCCAATCAACTCAAAAACATGATAAGATCATTTGCATCAGAATATTAACCAAGTGTGAGTTTAAGAGGACAAACATACCTGCAATCAATATGTTCATGACCATGTCTGTTTTACTAATAATTGCCTGCATTTGTGAAAGGTAAGATTGATATGATCCCAAAGAAAGGTATAACTCTATTTCTTGTACAGTAAAGAAAACAAAAATCACAAAAAGATTTTCCTTTCAAAATTTTCAAATCCTTAAAAGTTTCTATCCATTATGGATATTAACTTTAGGGGGAGTAATTTAAAATTTTGATCAATTTTGTACAGGTGTTTCCTTTCTTAAAAAATTAGAAAAACCAAAAACAAGCCGCAAAATCAGAAATCAGAAAATCTGTCTGTGTTGTTGCAGAAGTTATACCATAGTATCTCAGTTCTTGCAGACATCTTGATGCACAAATGTCCAAGATAGGTCAACAATGGGAAACTTGATTCACCACAGATGAACAAGTCAATCCAAGCAAGAATTGATAACCCAGAATCAGTCCAAATTCATAAAAACCAAGCAACTGACACATCTTCATAAAGTCAAAGACATTGCTTCATAAAGCATCAGAGAAAATTCATCCAAAACCAACAAAAGCAAAAACATTAAGTTTGAAACTTAATACGGGTAAGAGTATTGGTTAATGCGGGTGAAGGTAACCCAAGCATTCAACCAATGCAGGTATTGGTTTTGTGAACTGAAACACAAGTGCAATACTAATGCAGACAATATCACTCTATCGCATTAGTCTTACCACCAAAATTTTAAGTATTCAAAACTAATGCGGACAAAACTTTTGTTCATCCGCATTTCTTTTGAAAAGATGAAATCAATACTTAAACTTGGTTGTAAGCTTGTGTCATCATAAAAGAAATAAGTGCTCATACTCTTCTGACATTTAGAACAAGTTAAAGAAATACGGACAGAGTGTTTACTGCATTTGATGAAAGTTGAAGTTTTTGTTCATCCGCATTTGCTACAGTGAACAAATGCTGACAAGTTTTTGTTCATCCGCATTTGCTACAGTAAACAAATGCTGACAAGTTTTTGTTCATCCGCATTTGCTACAGTGAACAAATGCTGACAAGTTTTTGTTCATCCGCATTTGCTACAGTGAACAAATGCTGACAAGTTTTTGTTCATCCGCATTTGCTACAGTAAACATGTAAGGCCCCGCTCCCGGGCACCTTACGGTTGGTGATTCATCGCGCTTAAAACATACATATAGTATTTATATTCATAAACATTTCAAAAGATCTTTCGCAGCGGAAACATTCAAACATGAACTTTTACTAATAATACTTTTGCCATTTAATGCAATGTACTTCATTTACAAAACATCCAATGTTGCATTACATTACAAAAGCACTGTTACAAAATACAAGCTTCCTTTACATTGCCTAACTTTACTATGATTGCCGCTGAAGCATATGAAACCTGAGATTACCTAAGTAATCTCGTTTATGTGAATCCTCAGCAATCATAGGGTCATAAACAGTGACCTCTAATATAAAATATAAAATTTTTACATTATAAAGAAGATTTCTTAAGTAATCCCTTTTATGGGAATCCTCAAGAAATCTTATAATAGCTTGCAACGTGATGTGTTGCGTACATTATGGACCCACAACACATGACGTTGCAGCATTATCAAATGGAGAAGGCCATCCCAAAAGAGCTGAGTAGCCGCCTCGTGCCATCCTCAGCAACACTACCTGCCAACTGGAAACACATAAAAAGTCAGCGTTGCTGAGTGAGTTCTAGTTTTATAATAAAACATACTTTCATTCTCATTAACTGTTCTTTCGTACATGTGTTCACACACCATACGTACACGTAGATAATATTATTATTATCTTTATCATTCTTTCATTTATCTTTCATTCGTGTACCATTCATCGTTCTCGTTCACGTTCATACATACATTCTTTACATTCGTTCATTACATTCGTTCGAACGTTCGTTTCATTCATTCATACATTCATTACATTTGTTCGAACATTCATTACATTCGGTGACATGTACAATACCCCAAACATCATATATACTACTGGTGCTGGACCTGTGGTAATCAACCACGAACGTTGTGCACAAATGCTGATCCAGTCACCTGGGGTAAGTACATGCACCACTTATCTTTTCACTTTCCTTCTGGATCAATGCCATATGCTATACCCCGAACGTTGTGCACTAATGCGGGTGCTGGACCTGTGATGATCAATCACGAACGTTGTGCACTACTGCTGATCCAGTCACCTAGGGTAAGCGGCAAGGATCCCATGCATACATATGGTCAATCACAAAGACTGACCCCGATGTGCATCCTTCGGGGTAGCTAACCCGCACACCGTTGAGCTAACACCTGCAAGGGGTGTGCACCTCCTTACATTTGCTTGCAAGCCTTACTTACATTCATTCATTCATTCGTTAATGCATGCATTCATTCATCGTGTTCCTCTTTCATTATCTTTTACTTTACGTTCTTATTACATTCGTTTCATTCTTTCATTCGTTCACGTAAAGTCATAAAAAGATAACATACATCAATACAAGGAACATAGATATTTACAAGTCATCAGTATTCACCATCTATCATGGCAACATCATACTTAACATACATACATCATACATACACTTCTCTATTCATTCACATCAGCCCTACTTGGGCGATTGAACATACCTCAGTCGCATGGCCTCCATGCGACTGGGTCGTGCGATTGGGCTGTCATGCGAATGGGCATACAATCATGCGACTGGACTTCCTTCCGTACGAATAAACAATATGCGACTGGGCTAAATGCGACTAACCCTTAACCGTACGACTGAATTACCCTGCGATTGGACCTATGTGACCGAAACCCTCAATCGCATGGACTATCGTGCGACTGAGGCTCAATCGTGCGTCTGAGCCTCAATCGTACGATTGAACATCAACTATTCTTCATTCGGGCGAATGGCCCTTCAGTCGCATAACCCTAACTGGGCAGCGACTGGAGTTCTTCATGAACAGCAGTCGCGAACCAACGAAGTCCAAACCCATCTAAACACGATTTCAGCCCAAATTAGCCCTCCTAAACCTCAGGGATTCATAATAGGACATCATACAAGCATATACAAGTCCTAATTCATACTATAAACGCATTACTCAAGATCTCACCCAAATGGGTCAAAAATACACTATTTCAAAAATAGGGTTTATATGTGATTCCAGCCCCAAAATCATTTGAAAACGTGTAAATAAGGGGTTCTAGAACTCACAATAACAGGTAGGAGTTGATGAGCTTCGATTTGGCTAGCTTCTCGACAGATCTTGAGCTCGGTCAGCACTTTCCCTCTTTCTTTCTCTGCTCTCGGTCGCTCTCTGCTCTTCCCGACTGAAATTTCTAAGTGTTGGGAGGAGAATGAGAGCTGCTCCCCTTTTATAGGTATTGCTCAGTCGCACCTACTCCAGGGGCGACTGGACCTTCAGTCGCATAAACACCATGCGACTGGACCCCAGTCGCACGAGTTCCATGCGACTCATCCTTCATTCGGGTGATTGAACTCTAATCGTACGGTTGAGCTTTAATCGGCCGAACAACATGCGATCGAACCTCCAGTCGCATCCATCCCATGCGACTGAGGCTCAGTCGCATAACCTACCAAAAATGTCAAACTGTCGGGCGTTACAAGTCCACCCCCCTTATTTTGGTTTCGTCCCTGAAACCTGTTATTCCTCGAACAATCGTGGGTAATGCTGCCTCATTTCTTCTTCGGTTTCCCACGTTGACTCGGATCCCTTCCTGTGCCGCCACTGTACACGCACAAGGGGAACCACTTTATTTCTTAACCTCTTCTCTTTGCGATCGATGATCGCCACTGGTTGCTCTACATAGTTGAGCCGTTCATCTATCTCGATGTCCCCCAGTGGGACGATCATGTCCTCGTCCGCCAAACATTTCCTCAGATGAGACACGTGGAAAGTCGGGTGGATTCCACTTACCTCATCTGGTAGGTCCAACCTATAGGCCACCTCCCCTACTCGAGCAATGATTCGAAAAGGGCCTATATACCGCGGACTCAACTTACCTCGCTTCCGGAATCGGATGATCCCCTTCCAAGGTGAGACCTTCAACATAACCCGGTCTCCCACCTGGAACTCAATCGGCCTGCGTCGTTTGTCGGCATACGACCTCTGTCGGTCTTTGGCCGCCTTCATATAAACTTTAATTCTTTCGAGCTTTTCAGTCGTAGCCTCGATCACTTCGACGCTTCCCAATTCCTTCTGACCAATGTCACCCCAACAGATGGGTGTTCTGTATCTCCTACCGTATAGCATCTCATAGGGTGGCATGCCAATACTGGCATGATAGCTGTTGTTGTACGAGAATTCAGCTAACGGTAGGTGGTCATCCCAACTTCCCCCGAAGTCAATAACACATGCCCGGAGCATGTCCTACAAAGTCTGAATAGTCCTTTCCGACTGACCATCAGTTTGAGGATGATAAGCCGTACTAATATGCAACCTCGTCCCCATAGCATCATGGAATTTCTTCCAGAATTTGGATGGAAACCGGGTGTCGCGATCAGACACAATCGACACCGGTACACCATGACGAGTCACAATCTCTTTGATGAAAAGATCGGCCAACCTTTCGGATGAATATGTCTCGCGCATCGGTAAGAAGTGAGCACTCTTCGTCAGGCGATCCACAATCACCCAGATCGTATCATACCCTTTCGGGGTACGTGGCAGTTTTGTGATAAAATCCATGGTGATGTGCTCCCACTTCCATTCCGGTATATCCAACGGCTGAATCTTTCCATACGGCTTCTGATGCTCTGCCTTTACTTGCAAACAAGTAAGGCACTTACTCACATACTCCACCACATCACGTTTCATACCCGGCCACCAATAATCTTTCTTCATATCTTGGCACATCTTGGTAGCACCGGGAGGAATGGAGTATCGAGTCTTGTGGGCTTCATCCATGATCCTCATACGTAGATCCCCAAATCGAGGAATCCACATTCGCCCAAATCGAGTCTTGACACCAAACGTGTTTTCACCCAGTTCCGCGACCAGACCTCTCATTCGTTCAGATTTTAGATGATCCTCTTTCAGCGCCTCATCTTGGAACTCTTTAACTTGTTTCATCACGTTTGAGGTCATGATTAGTTGGTACGCCTTCACCCGAATCGGCTCGGGCCTCTCCTTTCGGCTAAGGGCATCAGCCACCACGTTGGCTTTGCCTGGGTGGTAATGGATCTCACAATCATAATCTTTTATCAGCTCCAACCACCATCTCTGCCTCATGTTTAGATCCTTCTGCTCGAAGAAGTACTTCAAGCTCTTGTGGTCTGTGAAGATGGTGCACTTCGTCCCGTACAGATAGTGCCGCCAAATCTTCAACGCGAAAACCACAGCTGCTAGCTCCAAGTCATGAGTAGGGTAATTAACCTCATGAACTTTCAGCTGTCGGGATGCATAGGCTATCACCTTTCCCCTTTGCATTAACACACACCCCAACCCCGAGTAGGAAGCATCAGAATAAACCACCAAATCTTCGCTTCCCTCGGGTAATGCCAATACTGGAGCTTGGGTCAATCTCGTCTTCAATTCTTCAAACGCCTTCTCTTGAGCTTGACCCCATACAAACTTCACATCCTTTCGGGTCAACTTGGTCAGTGGAGAAGCAATCTTGGAAAAGTCTTGAATAAACCTTCGGTAGTAGCCTGCCAAACCCAAGAAACTGCGGATCTCGGATGGCGTCTTTGGAGACTTCCATTGCATTACTGCTTCCACCTTCGCCGGATCAACCATAATCCCATCCGGATTTACCACGTGACCTTAGAATTGAACTTCACGCAACCAGAATGCGCACTTGGAGAATTTAGCATACAACTTCTCCCTTCTCAACGTCTCCAGAACTTCGCGAATGTGACCGGCATGCTCAGTCTCGCTCTTCGAATAAATCAGGATGTCATCAATGAATACAATCACTGATTTATCCAACATCGGCCGGCACACCCTGTTCATCAGGTCCATAAAAGCAGCTGGCGCATTAGTCAACCCAAATGACATGACAAGGAACTCATAGTGACCATAGCGCGTACGAAAAGCTGTTTTAGGGATATCCTGCTCCTTCACCTTCAGTTGATGGTAGCCTGATCAAGATCTATTCGCGAAAACCAACTAGCACCCTGAAGTTGATCAAACAAGTCGTCGATCCTCGGCAAGGGGTATCTGTTCTTTACCGTCAACTTATTCAACTCGCGGTAGTCGATGCACATTCTCATACTTCCGTCCTTCTTCTTTACGAACAGGACCGGAGCACCCCAAGGCGAGATACTCGGTCGAATAAACCCCTTATCCAGCAGCTCTTGTAACTACTCCATCAACTCTTTCATCTCTGTCGGGGCCAATCGATATGGTGCTTTGGCAATAGGTTGGGCGCCTGGTATCAGATCTATCTGGAACTCGATCTCTCTGTCAGGTGGCAATCCCGATAAGTCTTCCGGGAACACGTCTGGGAACTCACGCACAACCGGAACATCAGACAGTTGTGGTGTTGGCGTTTCTACATCCTTTACATAACATAAGAAAGCGCTACGTCCACGCCTCATACATTTCCCCGCCACTGCCATTGAGATCACCTTCGGAATCGTAGTAACCCGATCGCCATAAACTGTCACTGAACTATCGTCGGGCGCTGTCAAACTGATCATCTTCTTGCGACACACAATGTTCGCCTCAAAATCCGCCAACCAATCCATTCCGAGCACCAAATCAAAACCACCTAACGTCATCGCAAACGGCTTAAATGGAAATTTACGGCCTTCTAGTTCTACATCACAACTCTCTATTACCTCAGAAATCCTGTAGTTTTACTTATAGCGGACTCTACATCAAACGGCACATCCACACGTCTACTACTAATGGGCAATTTGGCACAGAAAGCAGCAGAAATAAAACTCCTACTGTCACTCGAATCAAATAATACAGAGGCTAAAGTTTGGTTCACCAGAAACGTACCGGACACTACATCAGGGTCCGTCCTAGCCTCTTCCTGCGTCATCGTGAATGCCCTTACGCTTGCTCTCGACCCTTCGCCCCTTGTCTTCTTCACGCCGGAACCCTCAGATCTCGGCTTCTTGCAATCTTTGTTCATATGGCCACTTTCCCCGCAGTTAAAGCACCTCATAACCTTACACTCTTTAGCCATATGACCGGGCTTTCCACACTTAAAACAGACATTCAGCCCCCATCTGCACTCGCCACCGTGCTCTCTCCCACATTTCCCACACTTTCTCGACCCTGTACTTGACGTGACCACACGGCGATCATCAACCCGTGCCTTCTTGCTGCTTGTCGAAGTATCACCTCGACCCAACCTCTTCCCCTGCCACTTCCTTTCATCACTTCCCTTCTTACTACCCTCTGCCTTCACCAACGCAGCTCGCTCATCGTACAACCTCCCCGCCAAATCCACCGCCGACCTGAAAGTACTCGGTCGAGCGGAAATCAAATGGCAACGAATTTCGGCTGGCAGCCCCTGAATATACCGGTTGATCTTTCGAGACACCGGCGTCACCTTCTCTGGCACCAACCGTGCCATGTCGTTAAACTTGGTGGTGTATTGTTGGTGGGTCATCGTCCCCGCCTCCAACTGCAGGAACTCTCTCTCAACTCTGTCCATCTCCCGACGAGGACTAAACTCCTCGATCACCATTCTCTTCAACTCGGACCACTTCATCTTCCCAATGGCCCTGCTACCCTCGGCCTGGACAATATTGTCCCACCAGCACAATGCCGTCCCCGTAAAAGAATGGGTAGCAAACTTCACCTTTTTATCCTCCTGGCAATCACTGATATCGAGGACCGCCTCCACCTCTCTCACCCATTGGTGAGCATCCGCAGCCGTACCAGAACCATCAAAAGTCGGGGGCTTGCACCTCATAAATGCCCCGTAGTTACAACCCCGGGCTGTCTCCCGTATATGCTCTTCTTCCTCTTCCTCTTCATCATCAGATAGTACCGTTTCTGCTTCCGTCTGTTGCTGTCTACCTGTGGACCGATTCCTCCCTCGCCTCTCGTCTTCAGGTACTGCCTTTATCACTTCGGTCACTACAGACGGTAAGATCGTCTGCATGACCTGGTGCACTTCCTCGACCACTGCCTCTTTTACCGAGGCTCTCAAATTTGCGCTTTCGTCTGCCTCCTCCTGATGAGGAGTCTCGTTTTCCTCATGAACTACTTTCTCTGCCCTAGGTCTTCCTCGCGTGATACGCGGTTCAGCACCACGTCCACCACCACGGGAAGCTTTAGATGATCTACCACCGACCATCTTCTATCACACTGAAAGATTCAAACACCAACACGGTCATTCAAGGAAATAGCTCAGTTTATGTCAAGTATAGTAAGTCCCTAATTACAGTGGCCAATTGTGATTAGCCACTTACTCTACTCTTCGTACCCCGAGCATTACCTGTCCTGACTACATTAGTATCTAAGTCTAACAGCACACAAAATCACATCACATGCGCACATAATACCAATTAATCTTTAAGAAAATACCTGATGGCACGCAACTACTCAGATGGCATTCTCTTCCTTTCTGTCCCATTCTCAGTTTTAGTTTAGGTTTATTTTGAAAGTTTACCCATTTTACTTAAACTTTTGCTCTGATACCAACTTGTAAGGCCCCGCTCCTGGGCACCTTACAGTTGGTGATTCATCGCGCTTAAAACATACATATAGTATTTATATTCATAAACATTTCAAAAGAGCTTTCGTAGCGGAAACATTCAAACATGAACTTTTACTAATAATACTTTTGCCATTTAATACAATGTACTTCATTTACAAAACATCCAATGTTGCATTACATTACAAAAGCACTATTACAAAATACAAGCTTCCTTTACATTTCCTAACTTTACTATGATTGCCGCTGAAGCATATGAAACCTGAGATTACCTAAGTAATCTCGTTTATGTGAATCCTCAGTAATCATAGGGTCATAAACAGTGACCTCTAATATAAAACTATAAAATTTTTACATCATAAAGAAGATTTCTTAAGTAATCCCTTTTATGGGAATCCTCAAGAAATCTTATAATAGCTTGCAACGTGATGTGTTGCGCACATCATGGACCCACAACACATGACGTTGCAGCATTATCAAATGGAGAAGGCCATCCCAAAAGAGCTGAGTAGCCGCCTCGTGCCATCCTCAGCAACACTACCTGCCAACCGGAAACACATAAAAAGTCAGCGTTGCTAAGTGAGTTCTAGTTTTATAATAAAACATACTTTCATTCTCATTAACTGTTCTTTCGTACATGTGTTCACACACCATACGTACACGTAGATAATATTATTATTATCTTTATCATTCTTTCATTTATCTTTCATTCGTGTACCATTCATCGTTCTCGTTCACGTTCATACATACATTCTTTACATTCGTTCATTACATTCGTTCGAACGTTCGTTTCATTCATTCATACATTCATTACATTTGTTCGAACATTCTTTACATTCGGTGACATGTACAATACCCCAAACATCATATATACTACTGGTGCTGGACCTGTGGTAATCAACCACGAACGTTGTGCACAAATGCTGATCCAGTCACCTGGGGTAAGTACATGCACCACTTATCTTTTCACTTTCCTTCTGGATCAATGCCATATGCTATACCCCGAACGTTGTGCACTAATGCGGGTGCTGGACCTGTGATGATCAATCACGAACGTTGTGCACTACTGCTGATCCAGTCACCTAGGGTAAGCGGCAAGGATCCCATGCATACATATGGTCAATCACAAAGACTGACCTCGATGTGCATCCTTCGGGGTAGCTAACCCGCACACCGTTGAGCTAACACCTGCCAGGGGTGTGCACCTCCTTACATTTGCTTGCAAGCCTTACTTACATTCATTCATTCATTCATTAATGCATGCATTCATTCATCGTGTTCCTCTTTCATTATCTTTTACTTTACGTTCTTATTACATTCGTTTCATTCTTTCATTCGTTCACGTAAAGTCATAAAAAGATAACATACATCAATACAAGGAACATAGATATTTACAAGTCATCAGTATTCACCATCTATCATGGCAACATCATACTTAACATACATACATCATACATACACTTCTCTATTCATTCACATCAGCCCTACTTGGGCGATTGAACATACCTCAGTCGCATGGCCTCCATGCGACTGGGTCGTGCGATTGGGCTGTCATGCGAATGGGCATACAATCGTGCGACTGGACTTCCTTCCGTACGAATAAACATTATGCGACTGGGCTAAATGCGACTAACCCTTAACCGTACGACTGAACTACCCTGCGATTGGACCTATGCGACCGAAACCCTCAATCGCATGGACTATCGTGCGACTGAGGCTCAATCGTGCGTCTGAGCCTCAATCGTACGATTGAACATCAACTATTCTTCATTCGGGCGAATGGCCCTTCAGTCGCATAACCCTAACTGGGCAGCGACTAGAGTTCTTCATGAACAGCAGTCGCGAACAAACGAAGTCCAAACCCATCTAAACACGATTTCAACCCAAATTAGCCCTCCTAAACCTCAGGGATTCATACTAGGACATCATACAAGCATATACAAGTCCTAATTCATACTATAAACGCATTACTCAAGATCTCACCCAAATGGGTCAAAAATACACTATTTCAAAAATAGGGTTTATATGTGATTCCAGCCCCAAAATCGTTTAAAAACGTGTAAATGAGGGGTTCTAGAACTCACAATAACAGGTAGGAGTTGATGAGCTTCGATTTGGCTAGCTTCTCGACAGATCTTGAGCTCGGTCAGCACTTTCCCTCTTTCTTTCTCTGCTCTCGGTCGCTCTCTGCTCTTCCCGATTGAAATTTCTAAGTGTTGGGAGGAGAATGAGAGCTGCTCCCCTTTTATAGGTATTGCTCAGTCGCACCTGCTCCAGGGGCGACTGGACCTTCAGTCGCATAAACACCATACGACTGGACCCCAGTCGCACGAGTTCCATGCGACTCATCCTTCATTCGGGTGATTGAACTCTAATCGTACGGTTGAGCTTCAATCGGCCGAACAACATGTGATCGAACCTCCAGTCGCATCCATCCCATGCGACTGAGGCTCAGTCGCATAACCTACCAAAAATGTCAAACTGCCGGGCGTTACAAAACAAATGCTTACAAGTGTTTGTTCTTCCGCATTTGCTACAGTAAACAAATGCTTACAAGTGTTTGTTCTTCCGCATTTGCTACAGTACACAAATACTGATGAACATTTCTTTAACCGCATTTGCTGCAGTAAATTTAAAACTTGGGAGCATTTGTTTTAAAAGTTGTCAAAATTTGAAATCCATATTTAGTTGACTATATAAACCAAAATCAAAAGGTCATTTAATACTTTTCAAAATTGAGAGACTAAAAATGTGAGATGAGCGCCACTAAAGTTACTGTTCATCTTCTTCATGTTCTAAACCTATGATCTAAGTTCGCTTCACCTTCATTCACTCATCTTTGATTCACTGCAACAGTATTATCGAAGAACAGGTGAAAATCCAATAATGTTCATAACCCTAACTGTCGGACGTTCATCAGAAACATGAACTTAGTAAACTAGGTTACGAAAGAATCATGCAAAATCAAACAAGTGTTCATGAACCATTGTCGATTTCAACAGAAAGACACATGCTAATCATGTAAAACTCAACAAACAAAGAATTTTCACAAGTTCAGTTTGTCGTAGTTACGGGGCATGTAAATACTAAAATGTTGAGATCAAAAGACATCACAATGGTTAAAATGAGTTGAAATTGAGAAAGGATACTCAACGCAATCAGGAATAACTCATCAAAATGAACATGGATGACTAAATCAGATTAGATCAAATGTATATGAAACAGTATACATAAATACTCAATTTTGACCAAGAAAAGTAAAAATGTGATATAATTAGTCTGATTTATGATAAACCCTTTGTTGATATATATTATTCATCATTCTAATACATATGTCTTGAATGCAGTTTACAATGGCAAACCTCACATGGAGCAAGCTCCATAATGTCAGTGGTTTTCTTGACCCTGGTGTAACTGAGGCTGAAGGATTAAAGGACATGATCAGATCTCTTCTTACCACAAGGGTGGCTTATGCAATGACATTGAAACCCATCATATATGAGACCTTCATTAAATCATTTTGGGGATCAGCCGAAGTGGTAGAAGTTGATGGTGTGAAAATACTGATTGGAAGAATTACTGATGATCATTCCCTAGCCATTACAGAGCAAACTGTGAGATAGTGTTTACAGTTTGAAGATGATACAGACTCACCTATTGAATTTGAAGATGATGACATCATGACCTTCTTTGCCAACATTGGCTATGAGGGTGGTTATGAAGGAAAGCAGATTGTGAAAGGACTGGTAGATCTGCAATGGAGATTTTTAATACACATGTATCAACATTGCTTATCGAAGAGGAAGATTGGATGGAATGATATCCCAGTGACAACCTCCTCTGCTATTTGTGCTTTATGCACAAATCGTCCATTCAACATGTCTGCATATGTCTTCAATGGATTAGTCTCAAACATCCAAGAGGGTAGGAGACACATGTTTTTAATGTACCCAAGATTTAGCCAATGCTTAATCAATGAAGCCTTCCCTAATCTTGCACCAGTAGGACCAGTGATGGACATTCCTCACTATAACGCCAAGTCCTACAGGTACATTACGAAAAGAGATCCAAGGAACTTCTACAGTGGTACTTTCTTCCCTCTGTTCCCATGGATGCAGCAACAGATCAATCAGGGAGGAGTACAAGCATTTGAGGCTCCTGCTGATGAGCCTGCACATGTAGAAGAACAAGCAGCAAGTTCAGAAGATAGACAGAGGCCAGTGTCACCACATGATGATGTAGGTGATGATCTTCACACTGGACCTTCTGTGCATGAAACCAATGTTGCATCACCATCCATTCCTTCACCATTACCATCGCCATAAAGATCACCACACCCATCTCATCAACCTCAACCTTTCCTCTCACCCCAAACCTCACCTATACACTCACCCCATATTTCACCAGTGCATCACTCTCCCATATCTCCCATTCATTCTTCTCCCTCTACTGTTCATGCTGAGTTTGGTGACTCTGCCAGCTCCAGTCATGAATCTAAATCATCATCTGATGATAAGGATGATCATATGCCCATGCCTACAAGGAAGGTGACTTCAGAAGCTCCTCCATCTGAGAGCTTTGCTGAATCAGAGATCAACAAGCCGGATGAAAAAGATGAGATGATCTCTGGTCTTCTGAAGATAATATCTAAAATGGATACTCTCCTGAAAAGAAGATCTGCCATTATTCAAGACAGACTTCTTGAGATGGATGAAAAGGAGAGAGAATTGAAGGAAATAAAGGGCAAGCATGAGAAGGAAATGAAAGAAAAGGAAAGGGAGATTGACATGCTAAAAGAGGCTCTCCGACTATCAAAGGATGAAGTCAGTGGTCATGTGGACACTCTCAACATCCAAACTATAGTCATGGAAGAACAAGAGGAGTTTATTGAAGAACAGTCCACTTTGATCAGTAACCTTGAAAGGGAAGTGGAGGTTCTCAATAAGAGAGTCTCTGAGCTAGAACTGCTGTTGAAACTGAAACAAGAGGAGGAAAAAGAAAAGAAAGATGAAAGTGATAAAGAGAAAGAAAGGAGAAAGAGAGGCAAAGACAAAGATGATGATGATGAAAAATCTTCTGGAAAAAGTGATCATGACTCCCCTCCAACCAAAAAGCAGAGATTCACTGAGCCTGAAAAAGAGGCAGAAACAAGTGGCTCAAAACCCAGTGAATCAGTACCCGAATCATCTAGCTTGGAGATGATTGTGTACTCAAAGTAGCATGAAGAAGTCCACACTGATCAAACTGAGTTCAGTGACATGATGGAAGATCTAGACATGTTCTCTGTTAAAGAAATTGTCATTGATGAGGACTTCTGGGACTTCATAATGAGCCAAAGGACTGACACCGATCCTTTTGTTGTCATACCTTAATCTCCTATGCCAATTGAAAAGGAATTGAGTATGCAACTGGTTCCTGCTGTGTCACTTTCTAATGAACAAAAGGAAATGATCAGAAAGCTTTGTGAACAACAGACACAAGAAGAAGAAACAGCTGCTGCAGCTACATATGTTCCAGAAAAGGAACAAGGTGAAGAAACTCCACCAGAAACTGAAATGAATGAACCCTCTTCTGGCCCAAGCATGCAAACCTATGCCAGAAGAAGGAGCTATCTTGCTACAAAGGCCAAAGGAAAGAGGCCTATGGTGGAAGAAGAACCAGCAAAGAAGAAGCGAAAAGATGACCCAAGAAGTCTAGCAGCTATTGCTGGATTCTTGGATGAACATGAACAAGCTGAAGCCTTGTTGAAAACGAAGGCAGAAGTGATTGACTTAGAAGAAGGAGAAATTCCAGGTGGATACATGGCTGATGAGCCAGTGATCAGTAAAATCCCTGTAAATATAGAACCTTCTGTTTTTGAGTCTGTTAAAATGGCCAAATCTGATGACTTAATGAAGAAGGCCTTGTTCTTGATTGATCATGGGTATGACCCTGATGAAGTATTTGGGATGACATATGAAGGGATGCTAGCAGAAGAAGAAAAACTAAACAAGCTGCTAGATCCAACATTCGAAACTGAGTATGAAAAAGCTCAATCACCTAAAGCTTTAGAGGTCAAGACTTCAAAAGCAAATCTACTACTCCTCCTCAACCTATGTTCCCCGATCCTTACAGTATGACAGATAAGAAGATGAAGGATTATCTGTTAGCACAAGGATTTACTAAAAGAAAATTAGGAAACATGGAAACTAATTCCCTAAGGGCTGCTGTCCTTAGGATGATCCTTGAAAAGAAAGACAGGTTGAAGAAAATAGAGGAAGAGATTACAAGTACCCAACCAAGATCCAGAGTTTCAGCTCAAGAAATGAGCCTCACTCAGGGAGATCATGACTCCCTGGCACCCATTCTACACAGATATCCTGAGTGGTTTGTTGAGCCTTTACAACTAGAACTACATGAAGGCCTCACAACTGCTGAAATGATAAAGGGTGTGTCTACTCAAGGAGGAAAGACAGATCAGAAGATTATTGCCTGGAAGTATGACAGTGACTGGAATATGTTCATGGTGAAGAGAATATCTGGATTGGTCCAATTCTTCATAGAGTACTCTGCTCTGGTGAACTCTCTAATGATCCATGATCTCAAAGAACTAGCCAATTTAAGATTAATGATATGAGTTTGAGGACATTCTAAGGATGTTCAAGAGAACAGACAATTTCAAGTCTTTGAAATCTATCTGCATGAGAAAGGATAGATCTTTTGTCAATCCCCTAGAGAAAAAGAAAAGAAAACCAGCTGAAGAAGTGGTATTCCCTGAACTTAGGGTAAAGCCCACCAAATCTTTGAAGAGGAAGATGGTTGTTGGTACTCACACATCTGTGCCAATCTCAAATGTTTACTATGATGAAAAGACTTATGAGTTGGTGATTGAAAGGTGGTGGGGAGGAAAAGAAGGAGCTGAAATTCGACTGTTTAGTGGATATGAAGTGAGATTGCTTGATGAATCATATATCCACTACATATATACAAGGCACTTCAGGGAGATTAGAAATAAGCTTGGTGAAGCTGACATGTACTTCTTTCTCAAGTGCATCAAACTCCTAAAGATGGCCTATGATAGGATCATCAAGAAGAAAGAGCAAAGGAGGAAGAAGAAGACTCCTTTGCAGTTTGGCAACATTGTGAAGTTAGAGGTGGATGCTGATGGCTCTTTACTGATTCACTGGGATGGGCTATCAACTGTGTCGTTTTGGGAGCCTGTGTCACTGAAGAAGCTTCCCATTGAAGCTATACATACTATGAGCCAAATGAAGATACATGTTCTGAACAGAGAGAAGCTGGATGATGCTAAACAGTTCTCCAACATGATCAAGGCCATTCTGGACCCATCATACACAGACCCAACTCCAGTATCATCTCCTCCTACTGCACAAGACCCAGTAGAATCCTCACAACCTGATCCACCCTCAAACCCTTAAAGAACTTAGGTTGTATAATCCTTAGGGGGAGTATTGTTGGAACCTGAAAGGATCATACATGCCAATTCAAGTGGTGGATGGTTGTTCTACTGATTTCTCCCCAAGTCCAACACTGAATACACATGAAGAAGAGTCTGCAAAAGAAGATTACAAGTATCGGCTATCCGCATTAGTTCATGCGGATGACCAAGAACAAATGCGGACAAGGCATTTGTTCTTCCGCATTAACTTATGCGGACAGTTGATAAAATGCAGACAAGGCAATTGTTCATCCGCATTAACCTATGCGGATGGTCAGCAACAAAGGCGGCCGTGTTTGCTCATCCGCATTAACTAATGCTGATGATCAAACACCAATGCGGCTGATAGAAGATCAATGATGAAGAACTACTCATCCACATTAGTCAATGCGGATGAACAACAAACAAATGCTGATGAAGACTTAGACTAAGGGTAGTTTAGTCTTTTGTACAAGCTGTTAGTCAGCCTATAAATAGAATAGAAACCTCGTATGTGAGGTAACTTTTTGTCTTTGTGTTTTACGAGAATAGACAATCAGGATATACAGATTTGCTGTCTTGTTACTGTAGCATGCTAAAACCCTAGCATTTACTCTGTAACAGATCATCTAATTAATACAAGAATGCATTTATGAGTATATCAAGTGTTCTATGTTCATTGATTGCTTGATTCCGCCTTTCAATCATTGTCTCAATCATCATATTCAATCCTCGTTGATTCATATCAACTGAGAATGTCATTCTCAAACCCAGTCAAGTTATCACCCTCAAACTGATGGTCAGTCGGAAAGGACCATTCAGACCTTAGAGGACATGCTCCGGGCATGTGTGATTGATTTTGGGGGAAGTTGGGATGACCACTTACCGTTAGCTGAATTCTCATACAACAAAAGCTATCATGCCAGCATTGGTATGCCACCTTACGAGATGCTATACGGTAGGAGATGCAGGACACCCTTTTGTTAGGGCGATATTGGTCAAAAAGATTTAGGGAACGTCAAAGTGATCGAGGCTACGACTGAAAAGCTTGAAAGGATCAAGGCCTATATGAAGGCAGCCAAAGACAAACAGAAGTCGTATGCTGATAAACGACGCAGACCAATTGATTCCAGGTGGGTGATCGGGTTATGTTGAAGGTCTCACCATGGAAGGGTATCATTCGGTTCAGAAAGCGGGGCAAGTTGAGCCCGAGGTATATAGGCCCTTTCCGAATCATTGCTCGAGTAGGAGAGGTGGCCTATAGGTTGGAGTTACCAGATGAGTTGAGTGGAATTCACCCGACATTCCACGTATCTCATCTAAGGAAGTTTTTGGCAGATGAGGATATGATTGTTCCACTTGAGGATATCGAGGTAGACGAACGGCTCAATTATGTGGAGCAACCAGTAGCGATCATCGATCGAAAGGAGAAGAGGCTGAGAAATAAAGTTGTTCCTCTTGTGCGTGTAAAGTGGCAGCACAGGAAGGGATCCGAGTCAACGTGGGAAACCGAAGAAGAGATGAGACAACATTTCCCACATTTGTTCGAGGAATAATAGGTTTCGGGGATGAAACCTAAATAAGGGGGTGGACTTGTAACACCAAGAAAATTGACTTTTTTGGAGTGTCATGCGATTGGAGGCTCAGTCGCATGGAGCTCATGCGACTGAAGGTCCAGTCGCATGGTGTTCAGGCGGCCGAAGGTCCAGTGGCCTGGAGCTCGGGCAACTGAACTGTAGCTTTAAGGGAGGGGCAGCCATCTCCCTTCCCCACACTTGCAAAACTCAGTCAAAAAGAAGAGAGAAGAGAAAGAAGAGAGAAAGAAGAGAAAAAGAGAGAAAAGTGGTGATTCGGGCTCGAAACTTGTCGAGTAACTAGTCCAAACGAAGCTCTTCATCTTCTTTTTGTTTGTATGAGTTCTAGGACCCCTCATTTACTTGTCTTCAAATGATTTTGGGGCTGGAACACATATAAACCCGTTTTTAAAATGTGTGTGTTTGACCCATTTGGGTGTAATTGTGTGTAGTGTGTTAGAGTGCGATTTTGGACTTGTATGTGCTTGTATGATGTCATAGTATGTGTAAAACCTTGAAATCTCCCAGAAAAACAGTAAACACACGATCTCAATCTTGTGAATGCGGAATGTAAACAAGATTGGAGTAAAAGAAGATTGAATTAAGCACCAAATGATATTGTATTGAGTAAAAGTAACCTAGAACAGGTCTTGTACGATTTCGCACAGTACAAAGATGATAAATGAACAAAAGCTTTATTACAAAATGAAAACGAAACTATTTATACTAAAACAACAGTTCTCGCGCGACAGGCTTTTCGCACAGCTTCCTTTCGCACGAGTCCTTTGTCGCGTAGAGTCCTTTATCGTGTGGTCTGCTTCTCGCGTGACAACTGCATCTCGCGTGGATCAGGTTTTCGCACAAGTTGTTTTGCCAAGCCTTGATTAGTCTTCTACAATCTTCCCCTAGGGTCGGTGAAACATGATCAATCAAAATCAACATTTGCCTTCTTGTACGAGCCTGCATAAGCATACCATTTGTTCCTAAGGATCCAGTCAATCATCCACACATACTGGCAAGATAGAAAATAAACGGACTCATTAGCTGAAATGGGGCAATGTAAAAGCTTGAGTAAGTCGTCTTTGCCAAACTTCATCAAGTCTGCTGGATCAATGATTCGAAATGACCTGTCAGTACATCTGATCACAGCGTGACCGGAATCCTTCTCACATCTCCAAGAGAGTAATTGCTTTAAAGTGTTGGGAGGAACTGGAGCATGCACGGGGACTTTCCTGATAAATTTAGGATGTTGATAGACTCGTAGTTTCATTGGAGCTTTAGTCTTTTCATCTATTCTTGTTGAGTCATCAATCACCTTTGATTTGGCAGTCTTAAAATCCTTGAAGTTTGTGCGCATCTCCCTTCGTATCATAGATCTTATCAATTCAGCTTCACTATGATTACTTTCGTTGAAAAACGGAGCTTTTCCCATAGTGTAAAGATCTGCAGCACGTAAAGTATGAAAATCTTGTGTGCTTTTCAAATAATCTATTTCTCCATTCCTTCTTTTTATCACATATAATCTTTTCTCTCCATCATATCCCCAACTGATCACATGAGACATCTCACCATACTTCTGCTTAGGCTTAGAAATAAACAGAAAGTGAGCTTCAGTAGGTGGTGGTGGTGCTTTAAACATTAATCCTCCTCTAGTGAATAATGCAATCTGACCAGTAGAATTTTTCTTTGTAGAAACAGCAGGAGTTTCACCACTCACAGTCTCAGTAGGGATTTCTCCTTCTTCAAGATCAATGTCTTTGAATAATTCTTGAAGGTTGTTCCCAAATATGTCAGTATATTCATTCTGTTCCTCCAAATCATCAAAAATATCAAATTCTTCTTCGACAGCTCCTGATGAAGATTGTTGAAAAGAATACAATTCTTTTTCATACAAACTCTCAGTATCAGGGTCAATAGGATCATATCCTTCCGGATCACTACCACTTGGTCGATCGACATTATCAGTGGTAGTTTCACCAGTTGGACTCGATGACAATCTAGTAGCATCTCCTCCATCATCATCATTGCCTCCATCATCATTACCATCATCATTTCCACCATTGTCTCCACCATCATCATCATCATTGCCATCATCATCCTCATCATCATCATCCTCATTATCTGAATCAGCATAATCAATCAACTCTTCATCCTCCTCTTCATGAACAATAGGCAAAGTAATCATGTGCTCTGGCTCAACGAAAGCTGTAGATGTGTAAGCTTCGGTGATAGGTACTTCAGATGAAATTGGAACATCCTCAGTAGTGCTAACACTTGGCTGTTCAGTAGAAGTTTGAGCTTCGTTGACCACTTCCTTTTCTGGAACAATTTCAGTGGGAGGTGGGCTAGGAGAGCATCTACTAGATTCACCAATCACAGTAGTAGATCTTATGACTGGTGGCTGATGAAAATAAGTCTGAGATATAAATTCTCTGAGCTCATTCAGTTGTCTCTCCAAGCCTGAAGTATAATCAAACATGCTCTTCATCTGTTGTTCTAGAGACACTATCCTTGTATCTTTAATTGCTGAATCCAGATGAATCATGTTAATCATATTTGACTTATCTTCATTCTATTTCTTCAGTTCAGCAATCAATTTTACATTTTCAAAACTTTCTTTCTCCAAGTTCTTAACTCTTTCTTCTAGAGTTATAGAATGAGGAGTGCTAGATGATTCCTCTCTCCTTTAAAACTCTGGAGGAGTATTCAAAAATGAATCAACATCAAACTCTAAGTTTTCTTGTCATGGAGGTGTAGAAAAACCAGACTCAGGAATATTAGCTGCTCCAGAAACAGGAACTGTTTTTGTTTCAGGAGCAGAAGAAGTCACATTTGCAGTCTGATCTTGCTCAGCCTCAGTGATAACCACTTGTGTTCGTGGTCTCCTGGGAATAATACCACGACCTCTTTTTCTCGCTGGAAAATCTCTCCTCTTTGCCATACGTTTTCTTCGTGATGATGTACTAGGAGAATCCTCCGGACATAATCAGTATCCCTGTCTTCATCATTTGGTCGTGAAGAGGTTGGCGTAGACGGTGTTTGATCAGTTTGGATCTCATATGGAACATTCCCTATCTGATCACTTGGGGTTTCAGAACTTGAAGCTGAGTGAACAACACCTTCCCCTCTTTCTTCATTAGATGGTTCATCCCCAAACATTCTCTCAATCTCCTGATCTATATCATCTCTAATACCAGAAGTAGAAGCACCAGTCTGTGCCTCATCAGTGGGTATATCTCCTCCCAATCCTCTAACACTATCATCAACTTCTGCAAATCTACCAATCTTGGCAAAACTTTCACCAGAGCATTTATTGCCTCTGGCTCCAGTTAGATGTGTGAAAATCTCCTTCTTTATAGTCTGTACAACATACTTAGGAGATCTCTGAGTAGCAAGCTCAGGATAAGCATCATTTATCACCAACTGGATAAATCTCGGGTACATGATGAACTTCTTTCCAGGATTGGCTATGGCGTTCTTTATCATTTCCTGGAAGATAACTCCAGATATACTGAAAGGAATATCATCAACTAAAGAAACCAATAAGGAGCCAAAAACTGCACTCAAGCTATCCATTCCAGCTTTGAGGTTGCTCAGACAATGAATCACCACATGAAATAAGTACTTCCAGTACAGTGGTAGCCATTTCTTCTCTAAACTGGGATATCTGTAGTCGTATCCCATACGAGCCAAGCAATCAATTACGGTATCATCATCAAGTCGAGTTGGTGCTCCTTCTTGATCATCAAATAGAAGAACTTGGTTCAGGATCGACTGAGAAACTGTCACTCGATTGTACTTGACAGTAGCAGTAATAATCTGGTTTCCTGCTTGGTCTTTTTCCAGAGCAGCAGTGCTCCAGAAAGAATCTATAAGCTCAGAATAAATGGCAGGATGAGCAGATATGGCATACACAATACGGGAATTCTTCAATCCTTCAATCATAGACGAAAACAGTTCCTTCCCTTCCGGAACCTCGTCTAAGTAAGCAACACAATTATGATTTTTATTAAAAATCATTTGTGCCATCTGCATTATCACACAAAATCAATATTAGAACACTTTGAATATAACTTAATTATGCATTTAGAATTTCAACACTTAGAACATTTTAACTTTGATGTTTCACACTTAGAAAATTTTATCACTTAGAAACAATTTATCATTTCAAAGCTTAGTCATATGTGAATACATGTACTACACTTAAAATTTTAGCAACCAAAAGATTTATTATTCGAAAACAAGTTGCAAGTGATAAGTCCATTTGAGACAACACCATCAACACTTAGAAAAAAATTTCAAAACTTTCTGTCATGCGAAAACCCAAGTTATGCGAAAAATTCCTTTTGTGCGAAATGTATCAGTCATGCGAAAATGCATCTCATGCGAGAGTCAAAGATATCTCGCGAAAAGTTATTTCACGCGAAATATCATGTTTCAAGCGAAAATGAATTCCAAGCGAAAAACCTTGCGAAAACTGGTTTCAAGTGAAACATTGTATTTCACGCGAAACCAAGGTTCAAGCGAAAACCATGTTCACGCGAAAACCCCAATTTCGCGTCTGTTCATTCCTTTTGCGATTCGCACAACCCACATGTCAAATTAACATATCAAAACTCGTTTTTAATCTATGAAATCCAGTTCATCACTGTCGCCTAAGTCTATTATGTCAATTTCATCATTCAATTTCATCTTTTAAGTCCATTTATTAAGATTTTATTTCAAAGATGTTAAGTTCCCCTTAGTATTGCATCGCTACAGTAACCATAACAACCATATTATACCTTTCAATCTTAGTATGAAAGTAATGTGAGCAGTGTGATGTTTCAGAAGACCAAACTAACGAAAAATGAACTCAGTTTTGATATTTCAGTAGGAATGCGAAAGAAGTTTTCGGATGCGCGCGAGAGTGTTTTTTTTTCGGATGTGATTTTGAGCGAAAAGTGAATTTTCGCTTTGACCAGGGATATTTAAAATTCCAATAGTCATGCGATAAAAGCTTTCGCATACTCCCATTTTCGCGTGACAACTCTATTTCGCGCGACTAGAAAAGTTTTTCAAATTTTTCAAATTTTTCAAAGTGTTTCTCATTTTTCAAACCTTTCAATCTTTTTATTCTCAATGAATTATGTCAACATAATGTTTTATTTATCAAGTGATCAATTAATTTAATTAATCTTCAATTTTCAAAATTTTTCTTTGTTATTTATTTGTCGTAAAAATAATACAACACAAAGTAAATTGAAAAACTTTTACACACAAAATACAAAATAATGAAAACAATTAAAGAATCAAGATCGGATTTGTTGTTTTGTAAGAATTTTCATAATGAGATCATATAGTTCTTTGTCAAGTTAAGACTCTGTCCGGCTTTATTTAAAATAACTGGTTAAGTTGATTGTCAATATCTTTTGTCCCTTTAAACTTATACTTCAGGTTTTACTCAGAAACATAATGAGTGATATATATCATGTTTCTTGTTGATTTAATATAAGTCAGTGGATCCCACAATCAGAACTTCTGTAAAATAATTATTATCCTTCAAGACACTGTTGAGATTTCAAGTCACCCCAATTTGAGTTAAACCATGCATTGTTGATCAGTGATACCATTTATTTTATTCCTAAATATAACTATTTGAGCATAACTAGCATGAGAAATATCTCTTAACCCGGAATATTAACAAGTTTAAGGACTTACGGACAGCCATCCGGACTTACGTCTGCCCTCTCAAGATGTTTAGGACTTACAAGCCATCCGGACTTACATGCCCCATCTTTCGATTTTGCCTTCCAAGGTTAGAAAATATTCTCAAAATAGAAAATATATACCATATAGTATGTATGTCTTTTAGACATATCTTTTGATTTGTTGTGCTTCTTGGCATCTTTTATCCTATATGGCCTTTGTTGGCATCTTTTTGCTCAATTATTTTCTTTTTGTGTTTTTCTCTTTTTGTCTCTTTTGTATTTTTATCTTTATATATATATATATATACATAGTTATGATAATCACTGAATCTATCACATACAGGCTTGAGTATGACAAGATTATATCTCTCAGTCTGTGTTACAACATTTTTGGCACAGAATCCTGATATGTTCCCCACTAAATTATATCTCTTTAATTCAAGTTTAATCACTCAATTATGATCTTTTCATTTCTGAAAGTAAAGCCTATCGACATATCAAACATAATCCAAGTATATTCGTATTTAAGCCTTTGAAAGTACTTAGACTCTTTTTGAACTTTGTAATATCATTTCTCATTTAATTATAAAAATTTCTTCTTTTTATTTTGACAATCCTTTGATCTTAACTCCCCCTAAGACCAAAAATATTTTTCAGAACTTGTTTTCTAAGTTTCTGAGAAATATCTCTTAACCCGGAATATTAAAAAGTTTAAGGACTTACGGACAGCCATCCGGACTTACGTCTGCCCTCTCAAGATGTTTAGGACTTACAAGCCATCCGGACTTACATGCCCCATCTTTCGATTTTGCCTTCCAAGGTTAGAAAATATTCTCAAAATAGAAAATATATACCATATAGTATGTATGTCTTTTAGACATATCTTTTGATTTGTTATGCTTCTTGGCATCTTTTATCCTATATGGCCTTTGTTGGCATCTTTTTGCTCAATTATTTTCTTTTTGTGTTTTTCTCTTTTTGTCTCTTTTTGTATTTTTATCTTTATATATATATATATATAGTTATGATAATCACTGAATCAATCACATACAGGCTTGAGTATGACAAGATTATATCTCTCAGTCTGTGTTAGAACATTTTTGGCACAGAATCCTAATATGTTCCCCACTAAATTATATCTCTTTAATTCAAGTGTAATCACTCAATTATGATCTTTTCATTTCTGAAAGTAAAGCCTATCGACATATCAAACATAATCCAAGTATATTCGTATTTAAGCCTTTGAAAGTACTTAGACTCTTTTTGAACTTTGTAATATCATTTCTCATTTAATTATGAAAATTTCTTCTTTTTATTTTGACAATCCTTTGATCTTAACTCCCCCTAAGACCAAAAATATTTTTCAGAACTTGTTTTCTAAGTTTCTCCCCCTAAAATTGTGATTGTCCTTTTGTAGAAAAAGAAACAATTGCAATTTTATTCTTTATTTAAAAAAATGAAAAATCTTTTTGTGAAGATTCATTAAACCAATTCATCCAAAGTTAATAATTCCCAATTATTGCACAAGGAAATCAAAGCAAGAATGATCAAATGTCTTGGTAAATAAATCAGCGATATTTTCAGTTGACGGCACTTGTTTTAAATGAATAAGTTTACGATCAAAACAATCGCGGATAAAATGGATGCGGATGTCAATGTGTTTAGTTTTTGAGTGTTGAATGGGATTTTTCACGATGTTCAGAACTGCCGTTTTATCACACCAAATTGGTGTGTCATAAATGTTGAGGCCATAATCGAGAAGTTGTTGTTGAATCCAGACAAGCTGGGAACAACAACTCGATGCAGCCACATATTCGGCTTCGGCAGTGGATGTGGATATAGTGTTCTGCTTTTTACACTGCCAAGAAATGAGTCGGTTGCCCAAGAATTGACATCCTCCTGTGGTCGATTTCCTGTCTAAATTACAACCACCATAATCACTGTCAGTATAAGCAAATAAATTGAAATCGGAATTTTGAGGATACCAAAGACCAAGTTTGGGTTGACCCTTGAGATACTTGAAAATCCTCTTGACAGCTTTCATGTGTGATTCCTTTGGATCACTTTGATAGCGGGCACACTGACAAACAGGGAACATGACATCCGGCCTGCTTGTAGTGAGATACATGAGGGAACCAATCATCGATCTATAAAGATGTTGATCAACTGATTCTCCTAATGGATCTGGAGTAAGAGTAGGACGAGAAGCCATTGGAGTTGGAGCTACTTTGGAATCTTGAAACTTGTATTTCTCAAGAATAGTCTGAACATACTTTTCTTGATGGATGAGAATACCAGTCTCAGATTGAGTAACTTGAATACCCAAGAAAAAGGAAATTTCTCCTAGGGAACTCATCTCAAATTTCTTTTTCATCACTGCTTCAAACTCCGTGCACATACTATCATTGGTAGAACCAAAAATAATATCATCGACATAGATTTGAACCAAAATGATGTCATCGCCTGATTTTTGTAGGAATAAGGTTTGATCAATTGCTCCTTGTGAATAACCATTTGCAAGCAAATGTTCAGTCAGAGTTGCATACCAAGCACGAGGTGCTTGATGTAAACCATATAATGCCTTATCCAACTTGTAAACATAATCAGGATGATCTGGGTCTTCAAATCCTGGAGGCTGACAAACATAGGTTTCTTCCTTCATTTCTCCGTATAAAAATGTAGTTTTAACATCCATCTGATACACCTTGATGTTCATATATGAAGCAAAGGCTAAGAATATGCGTATTGCTTCTAGTCTTGCAACTGGAGCATACACTTCTTCATAATCCAATCCTTCAACTTGATAAAATCCCTGTACAACAAGACGTGCTTTATTCCGAATGATAACACCCTTTTCATCCGTTTTGTTTCGAAATATCCACTTTGTTCCAATCGGAAGCTTATCCTTTGGAAGTTCAACAAGATGCCAAACATTGAGCTTCTTGAATTGCATCAACTCATCTTGCATTGCTTCTATCCAGCTGTTTTCTTTGAGTGCCATTTCCATATTCTTGGGCACTATTTGTGATAGAAAGCAAGCATAAAGACATGTATTGATTGCCCCTGATCGACTTCTGGTAATTACACCTTCGTGTAATGGACCAATGATTGCTTCAGTTGGATGAGTTTTATGTATTCTCAATTGAGGAATCTAATCTGTAACCATTCCATCATCCAAATTGGTAATGTGTTCAACATTATCAAGAACTTCTTCAGATTGTCGAGATTGATGCACAATATTTTCTTCAAGTGTGTCATCTGAAATAGGAGTTTCAGAAGCAGTAGACACATTTGGAGATTCTGCAAATGGAACTTGAATGACTTCTATTGGTGTATGTATTGTTTCTGAAGAAGATGAAAATAATGGAGAACTCAACGATTCTTCCAGCTCCTGATTAGGAATTTGTTCTGAAAGAACATCTAATGACTCAGAACATGCAGATGCTGGTACAGAAGCTGTAGGAATATCTTTGGATGATGAAGCAATAGCAGAATCATCAGATAACAGAGATGGAAGTTCCTCAATGATTTTATTTTCCAAGGAGATTGCTTGAGAATTAGAATCTGCAGATGAAGGTTTAGAAATTTTAAAATTTATGAACAAAGATTCATAATCATAAACCCATGAAGGAGCTGAACCTGCATCAGTTATGTTAAGCTCGTGCCAATCAATGTTAAATGACTCAATTATTTGTCTAGTTCTTTTATTATAAACTCGATATGCAACCTTATTGGCAGCATATCCCACAAAGTAACATTCATCAGCCTTTTCAGAAAATTTTGAACTTGATTCAGTTGTATGCAGTAAAGTACAACAATAACCAAAGGCTTTAAAATATTTAACTTTGGGTTTGTGTTTATAAAAGATTTCATATGGAGTCTTATTTAATCTTTTATTGATTAAAACACGATTCTGAACATAATATGCAGTATTTACTGCTTCAGCCCAAAAGAACAAAGGTAATTTGGCAGCAGATATCATTGTTCTAGCAGCTTCAATCAATGTTCTATTCCTTCTTTCTGCAACCCCATTCTGTTGTGGAGTGCTAGCAGCACTGAATTGTCTGGCAATTCCCTTGGATTCATAAAACTCATTCAGAGTTTGATTGCAAAACTCTGTCCCATTGTCACTTCGGATGCATTTTACCTTTTCTCTGTTTGATTCTCCACCAAAGTAATGAACTTGATCAAAAGGTGTGGAATTTCATCCTTAGATGATAAGAAAAACACCCAAGTAAATCTAGAAAAGTCATCAGTAACAACCAGACAGTAAGATCTTCGACCCAAACTTAAAACACTCACTGGACCAAAAAGATCCATGTGTAAGAGTTGTAAGATTGATTCGACTGAGTTGTGTGTAATTGGTTTGTGAGGAAGTTTATGTTGTTTACCCTTTGAACATGACAAACAATGTTCATTTAATTGAAATTCCTTTTCAGTTAAACCAATGACATGATTTCCACGTACAAGTTTATTCATGTTTTTAAGATTGACATGTCCTAACCGACGATGCCATAACATGGAATCATTCTCCGAGGCTTTGGATAGTAAGCAAGAAGCTGTTACCAAAGAATTAGAACAATGCATATCAAGAAGATATGTGTCATTGTCTCTCGGAGTCCTCATCAAAATCCATTCATTTGGAACAACAAAACCTGGTTTTAAGATTAAGCATTCTTTGTTAGTAAAGTGTGTAGAATATTGTTTGTCACAGATTTGAGACACACTTAACAGGTTATGTTTTAATTCCTCAACAAAATTAACATTCTCAAAGCTAAGGACACCATTTGTAACTATACCACGTTTGGTTATACGTCCTCCTTTATCTCCCGTGAAAATCACTCTTCCTCCGTTATAAGACTGAACATCTTGAAGTAATGATAAGTTCCCAGTCATATGTCTTGAACAACCGCTATCTACATGCCATAGACTTTCAATAGCCTTTTGCGGTTATCCCTGCATAAGTAACAAAATACTTAGCTTTTGGTACCCAAGTCAAACATGACTTGAGCACATTATGTGTTGCAGCAAGACAAAATGATTTGATATTATTATATTTGGTTTGCACATCAGTCTTTTCATTTATGCTTTTTAGCTTAATGTTTTCTTTTACATCATTAGTCAAACTCTTATCCCGTTTGACATTACAATCATTAACAACCTTTGATTTCATATTATTTGAAAATTTTCCACGAGTGAAAAACAATTTTCTATTATGAGCATAGAATTATGAAATCGTTGTTTGCTTAATGATTTTTGTCTAAAAGGACAATTATTTGCCAAATGATTTATGTTTCCACACTGATAACATCTCCGTTGTTTTGTGTGGAAAACAAACTGTGGATGACAATTATGAAAATTGTCATAAAAACCAAAGTCAGATTGACTCCTTGGTTTAACATCCTTCACAGTCTCTCGAATCTTTGTCTCATTTGATAATTACATGTTCATCTTTTGCAGATTCGAGGAAATTGATGAATTATGACCACTTTTGATTTGAGATGTAGCAGTTGTGACTTTTGGAATTGGTGGTGCTGGAAGAGGACCAGTCTTAGATTCTGCTGGAGTAGAACCAGACTTTGAATTTGCTGGAGGTGGACCAGGCTTAGATATACGAATTGGTGCTGGAGAAGGACCAGGCTTTTGAATTTTCAGATTGAATGCAAAAGAATCATTCACTTGCAAATCTGGGCTACAAATATCTTGATTCACAAGGTTAGCATTATAATGAAGTTTATTTTTAAAGAATCGAGAATTCGTTTCTTTAAAAATATGTTCTTCATTTTCAATTAAACCTGTAGAAACAAATCTACTTTTAAAATCCTTTTCAATTCTTTCTTTCTGATTAGCCCTTTGATTCGCATTCAAATTACATTTACTATTGATTTAATCTCATTCAAATCAACCACCTTTTCATTCCCAGACAAAGTTTGTTTACAAGCAAATCGTAAATCATTTACATTCTTATTTTTCAAACTGTCACTCTCATTTTCTCCCTCACTATCACTCTCCCATTCTTCAACCAACCCATCCACCTTCAATTTATCTGCACAAAAATTTTCAGTTGATTGTTTAGGTTTGGTTATTATAATAGGATCAACAGATAGATTTACTTTGACTGAAGGTTTTAAGTCTTGAGATGGAGAGAAACCAATCCCATAGACCATATCAGAATCATAAATGACATCAGAGGAAGGTAAACATGAATAATCATGATTAATTGGAGGAGCAATGTTTGAAAATCCAACACCGCATTTTCCTCCTTTAATCTTCTGTGTCATTTGTGATTTGATTATTCCTTCAACCATTGTTGATGAAAGTTCAAATTTCTCAACAGTCAATTTAGCTGTGGCTAGTTCACTGTTGAGTCTATTAATTTCTAAAGCGAGTTCATTGTTTCTATTTGTCAAATCATTATTTGTACATTCTTTGTCATGAAGATTTAATTTTAAATTATATATTGTATTATTTAAACCTTCAAGTTTTTCTTTAAAAATCCTTTCATTTGATTTGTATTTTCGAGCTTGATACTAAAGTTTTTCAACTTCCATTATCAAGTTCTCATTATGAACTCTATATCTTTGAACTTTCTCAACACATGAATTTTTGAACAAACCATCATATACCTTGGGTTCAGAAGTTTCCCATTCAGCCTCCTCTACCTTCTTGACCATGAATGCTTTCATTTCAGCAGCTTGCTCTTCCACTGGAGCAACGTCAACAGTCTTTGGATCTTTACATTGGCTTTTGACTGGAGGCTCGACAGTGTACTCTTCCAAAACAATCCTTTCCTCAGCAACCTTCTCAACCTGATCTTTCTTCACAACTGTCTCTTTTTCTTCTTCAACCTTCTCCTTTAATTCTTCAACTTTCTCATTCTCTTGTTCAACTTCCACTTTCTCTACTTCAACTTTCTCCTTCTCTTCTTCAACTTCAGCAAACAAACCTTTCAACAAATCATCAGACACAAACTCAGCAAACAGATTTTCTTCTTCTTCTGGTTCAGGAACAATCTTTGCAATGAATGCAGTAGACAATGTTAGATCAAGGGCTTCCATTTGATCTGACCAATCATATTCAGCATTAGTTTGAGAAACTAATGCTTTAGTACCACTAGAAGTACTAGCTTTGTCTTTCTTCGGCTCAATCTCCACAGTCACCATCTTCTTGGGGCCTTCAGTTTGACCAGTCTTTGGCTCAGTACATTCTCTAGCGAAATGACCTGGTTTGTCACAGTTGTAACACCTCAGGTTAGACTTGTCGAAACCGATTTTGCTAGAGTTGTTAACACCAAACATTTTCCTCCCAGTTCGTCTAGCAAAATTCTTCGCCCTGTAAACTACCATGGCCATTTGATACTTGATGTCATTCTCTTCAACATCATCAGGATTGACTTGTTGAAGTTCATCAACCAAGATATTAGGAGCAGTGAGTCTTCCAGCCATGAAAGCTTCATAACTTGACATGAAAGTGGTGAAAAGGGCAAGATGCTCCTCAGCAATTTGGACAGTCTGCTTTGATGGATTAGTGGTAGCAACATAAGCATGTTGACCACTATGAGAATCTTGAGATTGAGGGACTTGTTGATGGATGATGGGGGAATAGTGTTGAGCAGCTGGAACATGAACTTGATGGTGTATCGCTGGTTGCATATAAGAAGATGTTGCACCTCCAGATTGTTGTTGCTGACACATTTGTATATAACTGACATAGTAATTCGGATTACTAGCAATCTTTGCATAGAGAGCAGTTCCTTCAGCACCCAGAGAACTGAGATAATTAGCAGCTCGCTGCTTATCGTCCATCTCATAAGACTTGATAGTAGAAATGAGATCAGTCAACTGAAGAGTATACAAGTCTTTGGTTCTCTTGATCAGTGTACAGTTGTTGTTCCAACTGTATGGAAGTGAATTTAGCAGCTTCTTGTTCACAGTGATGGGTTCCAGAGTAATACCCATACTCTTCATTTTTGTTACCAGTCTAACAAACCTGGCAATCTGAGCTTCCAACTCTTCACCAACAATATGATTGAACATGTTGAATTCTTGATTCAACATATCCTTTTTGCTTTCCCTCATATCCTTGTTGCCCATTATATGAGTTTCCAGAGCATCCCATAGCACCTTAGCACCTCTGAAATCTTTGAACTTTTGTGAAATCTCAGTAGTCAATGCCATAGTAATGGCAGCATAAGCTTTATCATCCAGTTCCAACCTCTTCATGTCATCCTCATCCCATAGATGTTCTGGTTTCTTGACCAGCTCCCCTTTGTCATTCGTATACATGGGAATGTACGGACCATACTGAATAGACCTCCACATCTTAGGTTCCGTGTAGATAACATGATTCTCAAATCGGTAAGCCCAGTCAGCATAATCATCTTCACAGAGAAGTCTCGGTGGCTTGCTACCAGTACCAATTTCCGTGTCTAGATGAAGTGAAGCAGTAAGATGCTTTAGATTCGGAGTTGTTGAAGCCATGTTGATCAGAAAGTCAAAAATCAGTCGGTTCGTGCGGAAGAAGTTTTGTGCGAAAAACGTTTTCGCGCGGCACAAGTTTTCGCGCGAGATATCAGATCGTGCGAATTTCCAGTTTATCTTTTCACACGAAATCGCATAAAAAGGTGAAATAACTGTCTGAGCGAAAACAGAATTTTTCGCACGCGAAAACTCTCAGTTTCGTGCAAAATCGATTCTCCAACTGTTTGTTCAAGCAAATGTCACCTCCAATTCACTGAATAGGTCTGATTAAACCCATGATAGTCCAATTTTAATGAATTTAGTTCAATTTTAAGCTTAATTATGATTAAAATTCAACTAAAGTCCACTAATTCAGTCAAAATCAGTCCAAATTCTCACAATTCGAGCAGCATAACATCACCATGTCTGAATCTCAAGTAATCAATGATGAAAAACTCCAGAAATGAGTAGAAACCAATCCAAATCTTCTCCAAATCTTGGTTCTAGAGCCTAATGCTCTGATACCAATTGTAAAACCTTGAAATCTCCCAGAAAAACAGTAAACACACGATCTCAATCTTGTGAATGCGGAATGTAAACAAGATTGGAGTAAAAGAAGATTGAATTAAGCACCAAATGATATTGTATTGAGTAAAAGTAACCTAGAACAGGTCTTGTACGATTTCGCACAGTACAAAGATGATAAATGAACAAAAGCTTTATTACAAAATGAAAACGAAACTATTTATACTAAAACAGCAGTTCTCGCGCGACAGGCTTTTCGCACAGCTTTCTTTCGCGCGAGTCCTTTGTCGCGTGGAGTCCTTTATCGCGTGGTCTGCGTCTCGCGTGACAACTGCATCTCGCGTGGATCAGGTTTTCGCACAAGTTGTTTTGCCGAGCCTTGATTAGTCTTCTACAGTATGATTCTCTAAGGTTTAGGAGGGTTACTTTGGGCTTAGAATGAGTTTGGAAGGGTTTGAAGGCCGAATGTCACGGCTGCAGTTCGGGATGAACTTTAGTCGCTGCCCAGCTAGGGCTAGGCGACTGAAAGGCCAATCGGCCGAGTGAGGGATGACTGAGGTTCAATTGCATGACTGAGGCTCAATCGCACGACTGAGGCTCAATCGCACGACTGGGGATTCTGTCGCACGACAGGTCATACGACTGAGGGTTCAGTCGCATAGGTCCATTGTATAGCCTTTTAGTCGTACGACTGAGGGTTCAGTCGCATAGAAGCTCATTCGCATAGTGTTCATTCACACGATAGGGAGTCCATTCGTACGATTAGGCGTTCATCCGCATGGATGCTCATCCACATTGGTCCAATCGCATAGTGTTCAGTTGCATGGAGGCCATGCGACTGAAGTATGCCCAATCGCCTAAATAGGGCTGTTGTGCACGAGGAGAGACATAGTGCAATTACTGGCCTTCGGGAAAAGAGCAAGTGTAAGTAATGATGTGATAGCTCCCGTAGGTACATGTGAGATAACCGTCGAGGCTTAGGGGTTACATTGAGCACGATGATGATGGTATTGCATGTATATGCGTGATGTATGTATGTTAAGTATGATGTTGCCATGATAGATGGTGAATACTGATGACTTGTAAATGTCAATGTTCCTTGATTCAATACGTGTTTATCTTTCCATTGCTTTACAAGTTATGATTAATAAATGTAACGAAGGTGTTAAGTAACATAAAGCGAAAGATAATAAAAGAGGAACGTAATGAATGAATGCATGCATTAATGAATAAACGAATGAATGTAAGAAAAGGCTTGTAAGCGAATGTATGGAGGTGCACACCCATTGAAGGTGTTAGCTTAATGGTGTGCGGGTTAGCTACCCCGAAGGATGCACACTGGGGTCAGTCTTTGTGATTGACCATATGTATGGGATCCTTGCCGCTTACCCTAGGTGACTGGATCAGCAGTAGCGCACAACGTTCGTGATTGATCATCACAGGTCCAGCACCAGCAGTAGTGCACAATGTTTGGGGTATAGCGCATGGCATTGATCCAGAATGAAAGAGGAAAGATAAGTGGTGCATGCACCTACCCTAGGTGACTGGATCAGCAGTAGTGCACAACGTTCGTGGTTGATTACCACAGGTCCAGCACCAGCAGTAGTGCACAATGTTCGGGGTATTGTACATGTCACCAAAAGTAATGAACGTACGAATGAATGTATTGAATGTATGAATGAATGTAACAAACGTACGAACGAATGTAATGAATGTATGAATGAAGGTAAGAAACGTATGAACAAACGTAAGAGTTTATGAACGAACGTGAATGTCAACGATGAATGGTACACGAATAAAAGCTAATGAATGAATGATGAAGATAATAATAATCTTATCTACATGTACGTATGTTGTGTGATCGCATGTATGTAAGAACGGTTTTAATGAAAGAAAAGTATGTTTTAAAATAAAACTAGAACTCACTCAGCAACGCTGACTCTTTATCTGTTTCCAGTTGACAGGTAGTGTTGCTGAGGATGGCACGAGGTGGCTACTCAGTTCTTTTGGGATGGCATTCCTTTGTTAATATTTTTGCGTTGTAATACGATGAATGTATTTATAAAACAAAATGGTGTTTGTAGAGGATTCACATAAACGGGATTACCTAAGGAATCCTCCTGCTACTAAAAGTCACTGTTTATGTCTATTTTGTAATCAATTAATGATGTAGTACTTTGCAAAGCTTTTATGATGAAATGAGATGTCTCTTTTGATTGTTTCCGCTGCAATGTCTATTTAGAATGACTGTAAAGTATATGTTTTATGTGCAATGAATGACCAACTGTGAGGTGCCCGGAGACGGGGCCTTACACAAAACGTCTAACTACACAATACACGTAATCCTATTTATACTAAACAAAGAAACTAAAGTAACATATATTACACAATAAGTCCCTATACTTTTGCAAAAGTAAAATACAATGCATAAGTAAAATACAATGCATAAGTAAAATACAAAGACAAAAATAAAGACAACATGTTAAATCTTTAAGAGGTGCTAACATTTTGTTTGGTGGTAAGAGATTTGTTCTCAGCTGAGGGGATGAGGCTTTGTACCTTGTCCTTCTCCGTGGTGGTGGTGGTAACCATTTTTGTATCACTCATCCTCTTAAGAGATTGTGGGTCAATAGTTGGAACCTCTTACTCACCAGTACCATATCTTGGCTGTCTAATAGACACATAGGAATGTGGTGGAGCAGTTTCATTGCTTCCCAACCCACTCTTGTTTTGATAACATTCTTTTGAGTGAAAATTTGATGCAAGAATGTTGTTGAAGTTATCCTCTTGGATAGCATACTTCTTTGCTTCAGCCTCAGCTATTACTAGCTGGGCTTAAGCCTCAGTCAACTTTGAAACTAAATCTTTTATTTGAGCCCTGTAATTTGAGTGCTCATGTTTTAAAGTAGATGCAGTGTTTTCTAACTCTTTAATTTTTAGTTTATAGTCAGATTCTGCTATTTTAAAATCAACTTTTAGGATGTTCAAAGACTCAATATCAGATTTAAGTTTCAAGTTGTAGTCCTGGTATAACTTAACCTTAACTACACAGTCAGGAGTACAGAGATGTTCATATACCTTGGTATCATCTGTTTCGGCCATGAGAGCTTGAGTAGGAGTGATATCTTGCATCATAAAGCTCCAATCAACTTCTTTTGCAACGGCTGCAGTCTGCTCTGTTGGCTTGGTTGCAGCTTGTGTGGTGGCATGATGTTGAGAAGCTTGGCTTGCTCCAGGATTAGATTTTGGAGCCTTGCATTCCCTTGCAAAATGACCAAATTAATTATAGTTGTAACACTTAGCTTTTGATTTGTCAAACTCGAACTTGCTACTTGTTGGGTTCTAAGGGAATTGCCTTCCAATTGTAACAAGGAGAGCCATTTGTTGAACAATGTCCATGTATTCAACATCATCTGGGCTGAAACACTTCAGATCATCAAAACAGAACTGGAAATCACTAGAATGTTCCTTTCCGGAGCAAAAGCACAATTTTCCTGAAAAGGACCTTGTTGAGCTTGTTGACACTTAGGTGTCTCTAGTAAAGTGATGTATGGTCCAGATGAACATGATGGCTGTTGGTTGTAAGTCAGGCACATCTGGGAATGAGGAGTTCTTGCACCTTCAGCAACATGTACTGATTGCTAACAGGGGTGGTTGAGCTGCCATTCATGTGCCGCTTGTTCAGATTCTCCATCTCTATACGGTATCCATCTAGGATTCCATGTAGTTCAGTCATAGTGAGTGTTCCAAGATTTTTAGATCTCCTGATGGAAACATAATAGAAAGTCCATTCACGAGGAAGAGCACTCAAGAACTTTCTTACTATATCTCTCATTTCAAGAGTTACACCCATGGACTGAAGAGATGTTGGACTCAACAAAGTGCATTAAGAATTAATGCAAGAAAGTATAATGCTTGCCATTATCAAAACAATCATCCAAATGTGTTTCAACATACAATTCATACATTAGAAACATATTAACAATCATTAACATCCATACCAATCACTAATATTTATGTAAATTTCTTTTTCAGACTTGTAGATAAAGAATTTTTGCAAGTCATCCAATGCGGATGAAGGAAGTCCAATGCGGATGAAGGAAGTTCTACAGCGGATGAAGTTCTACAGCGGATGAAGTATCCACTCCCACAACGAATGAAGAACTTCACAGTGTATGAACAATCTTCACAGCGCATGAATCAAGTGTTCACAGCGGATGAACAACATCCACAGCGGATGACCACAGCGGTTGAACAAGTCCATCACAGCGGATGAACAACCTGTTCATACAGCGGATGAACTTCTCCAAAGCGGATGACTTAGTCACTTAGGATTATTTTTATGTAATTTTTATTTACATAAGGGTAGAATAGTAATTATATATAGCTTTTATGTATAGGCTATAAATAGCACTCTACCCTAATCCTTTGTAAGCTTTTGAATCATTATCAATCAAACAAGCATTTTTAGTTTTCTTGTGCATTCAAACACACATAAACACACACACACAAACACACACTCATACAATGAAATCATGCACATTAACCATGGGTTTCCACACCATGTTTGGTGTTTGTTGAATTTATGAGAGATTAGAAAATATCCTTGGAGAAACACTACTTGTTCATATTGTAAGGCCCCGTTCCCAGGCACCTCACAGCTGGTCATTCATCGCACGTAAAACATATATTTGTATAGGCTTAATAAAATCACGCAGTGGAAATTCTGAAATAAACTTTCATTTTACTATAAATACTTTTGCCATTTAATACAACGTACTTCAATTACAAGACATTTGATGTTGCATTACATTACAAAAGCACTATTACAAAAGGGTCATAAACAGTGACCTCTAGTATGGAAATATAAAAATTTTCATCATAAAGAAGATTCCTTAAGTAATCCCGTATATCGGGATCCTCAAGGAACACTTGACACTTGCATGCAACATAAGTTGTTGCATGTATTATGCGCCCGCATTCCATTGCGTTGTAGCATTATCAAAAGGAGAATGCCATCCCAAAAGAGCTGAGTAGCCGCCTCGTGCCATCCCCAGCAACACTACCTACCAACTGGAAACACATAAAAAGTCAGCGTTGCTGAGTGAGTTCTAGTTTTATAACAAACATACTTTATTTACATTATAAACCATTCCTTTCTTTCACATGATCATACATCTTATGTAAACATAGATAATATTCTTTATTATCTTCATCGTTCGTTATACATCATATTCTTTCGGTTCTCATATGGATCCTGTCAGGCTTTACCTACTTCATAGCACTCAACTATGATTACTGTGGTCGAATGACAAGGATCCCGTTCATCTTTGCTTGCACATTGAATACGTTTTGTACCAATACCATATGCTATACCACGATCAGTCTTAGCTACTGGGCCGTGAATCCATAGAGCGTATGCCACAGTGGGCCGTGAATCAATAGAGCGTATGCCACAGTACTAGTAGGTAAGCGGTAGAGGTACCATGACTATGGTCAATCACAAAGAAGGACCCGTTTACCTTAATTCAATGTTTGCAAGACTTAGTTCATTCATTCATTAATGCATGTATTCATCATCATATTTCCTTTTCGTTCATTCATTAATACATGCATTCGTCATCATGTTCCTCTTTCATTATCTTTCACTTTACGTTACATAATACTTCATTCATTCATTCACATAAAGTTACGAAAAGATAAACATACATTGACATAAGGAACACCGATACTTACAAATCATCAGTCATTACCATTATATATGGCTACATCATACTTAGCCTACATACATCATACATACACTTCTCTCCTCATTCACATCAGCCCTATTTGGGCGATTGAACATACTCCAGTCACATGGCCTCCATACGACTGAGTCATGCGTATGGGCATATAGTCATGCGAATGGACTTCCTATCATACGAATAAACACTATGCGAATGGGCTTCTATGCGACTAACCCTCAGTCGTGCAACTGAACAGCTATGCGAATGGACCTATGCGACTGAACCCTCAGTCGCATGGCCTATCATGCGACTGAGCCCCAGTCGTGCTGCTGAGCCTCAATCGTACGATTGAACGTCAGTCGTTCCTCAATCATGCGACCGGACCTTCAGTCGTCTAGCCCTAACTGGGCAGCGACTGGAGTTCATCACGAACAGCAGCCGCGACCTACGGCCTTCTAATTCCTCTAAACTCATTTCCAGCCCAAATTACCCCTTCTAAACCTCAGCGGTTCATACTAGGACATCATACATACTCATACAAGTCTAAAATCGTACTTTAAGCATACTAAACATGATTGTACCCGAATGGGTCAAACATACACTTTACAAAAATAGGGTTTATATGTGATCCAGCCATAAAATTGTTTGAAAACATGTAATGAGGGGTCCTAGAACTCACATTATCAAGGAGAAGATGAAGAGCTTCGATTTGACTAGCCACTCGATGAATCTCGAGCCCGAATCACCACGTTCTCTCTTTCTTTCTCTTCTTTCTCTGCTCTCTCGCTCGCTGCTCTTTCTCCCGACTGAATAAGTGTAAGTGTTGGGGAAGAGTAGAGAGCTGCCCCTCTTTTATATTTACAGCTCAGTCGCCCAAGGTCCAGGGGCGACTGGACCTTCAGTCGCATGAACACCATGCGACTGGTACTTCAGTCGCATGAGTTCCATGCAGTTGATCCTTCAATCGTCCGAGCTTTATGCGATTGAACCCCCAGTCGCATGAATTCCATGCGGCTGAGACTCAGTCGCATGACATACCAAAAAGTCAAACTTTCGGGTGTTACAAGTCCACCCCCTTATTTAGGTTTCGTCCCCGAAACCTGTTATTCCTCGAACAATCGTGGGTAATGCTGCCTCATTTCTTCTTCAGTTTCCCACGTTGACTCGGATCCCTTCCTGTGTCGCCACTGTACACGCACAAGAGGAACAACTTTATTTCTTAACCTCTTCTCCTTAATATCGATGATCGTCGCTGGTTGCTCAGAAAGGGCCTATATACCGCGGACTCAACTTACCCTGCTTCCGGAACCGAATGATTCCTTTCCAAGGCGAGACCTTTAACATAACCCGATCTCCCACCTGGAACTCAATCGGCCTGCGTTGTTTGTCAGCATACGACTTCTGTCTGTCTTTGGCTACCTTCATATAGGCTTTGATCCTTTCAAGCTTTTCAGTCGTGGCCTCGATCACTTCGACGCTTCCCAATTCCTTCTAACCAATATCACCCTAACAGACGGGTGTCCTGCATCTCCTACCGTATAGCATCTCATAGGGTGGCATGCCAATAATGGCATGATAGCTGTTGTTGTATGAGAATTCAGCTAACGGCAAGTGGTCATCCCAACTTCCCCCGAAGTCAATAACACATGCCCGAAGCATGTCCTCCAAAGTCTGAATGGTCCTTTCCGACTGACCATCAGTTTGAGGATGATAAGCCGTGCTAATATGCAACCTCGTCCCCATAGCATCGTGGAATTTCTTCCAGAATTTGGATGTAAACCGAGTGTCGCGATCAGACACAATCGGCACCAGTACACCATGACGAGTCACAGTCTCTTTGATGAAAAGATCGGCCAACCTCTCAGATGAATATGTCTCGCATATCGGTAAGAAGTGAGCGCTCTTCGTCAGACGGTCCACAATCACCCATATTGTATCATACCCTTTCGTGGTACGTGGCAGCTTTGTAATGAAATCCATGGTGATGTGCTCCCACTTCCATTCCGGTATATCCAACGGTTGAATCTTTCCATACGGCTTTTGATGCTCTGTCTTTACTTGCAAACACGTGAGGCACTTACTCACATACTCCACCACATCACGCTTCATACCCGGCCACCAATAATCTTTCTTTATGTCTTGGTACATCTCTGTAGCACCGGGATGAATGGAGTATCAAGTTTTATGGGCTTTGTCCATGATCTTCATACGTAGATCCCCAAATCGAGGAATCCACATCCGCCCAAATCGAGTCTTGACACCAAACGTGTTTTCACCCAGTTTCGCGACCAGACCTCTCATTCGTTCAGAGTTTAGATGATCCTCTTTCAGTGCCTCATCTTGGAACTCTTTGACTTGCTTCATCACGTCTGAGGTCATAATTAGTTGGTACGCCTTCACCCGAATCGGCTCGGGCCTCTCTTTTCGGCTAAGGGCATCAACCACCACGTTGGCTTTGCCTGGATGGTAGTGGATTTCACAATCATAATCCTTTATAAGTTCCAACCATCGCCTTTGCCTCATATTCAAATCTTTTTGCTCGAAGAAGTACTTCAAGCTCTTGTGGTCGGTAAAGATGATGCACTTCGTCCCATAGAGATAGTTCCTCCAAATCTTCAATGCAAAGACCACGACTACTAGCTCCAAGTCGTGAGTAGGGTAATTAACCTCATGAACTTTCAGCTGTCGGGATGCATAGGCTATCACCTTCCCCCTTTGCATTAATACGCACCCCAACCCCGAGTAGGAAGCATCAGAATAAACCACCAAGTCTTCGCTTCCATCGGGTAATGCCAATACAGGAGCTTGGGTCAACCTCGTCTTCAATTCTTCAAACGCCTTCTCTTGAGCTTGACCCCATACAAACTTCATATCTTTTCGGATCAACTTGGTTAGTGGAGAAGCAATCTTGGAGAAGTCTTGAATGAATCTTCTGTAATAACCCGCCAAACCCAAGAAACTTCGGATCTCAGATGGCGTCTTTGGAGACTTCCATTGCATCACCGCTTCCACCTTCGCCGGATCAACCATAATCCCATCCGGATTTACCACGTGACCCAAGAATTGAACTTCACGCAACCAGAATGCGCACTTGGAGAATTTAGCATACAACTTCTCCCTTCTCAACGTCTCCAGAACTTCTCGAATGTGACCGGCATGCTCAGTCTCACTCTTCGAATAAATCAAGATATCATCGATGAATACAATCACTTATTTATCCAACATCGGCCGACACACCCTGTTCATCAGATCCATAAAAGCAGCTGGCGCATTGGTCAAACCAAAAGACATGATAAGGAACTCATAGTGACCGTAGCGCGTGCGAAAAGCTATTTTAGGGACATCCTGCTCTTTCACTTTCAGTTGATGGTAGCCGATCGAAGATCTATTCGTGAAAACCAACTGGCGCCTTGAAGTTGATCAAACAAGTCATCGATCCTCGGCAAGGGGTATCTATTCTTCACCGTCAGCTTATTCAACTCGCGGTAGTCGATGCACATTCTCATACTACCGTCTTTCTTCTTTACTAACAGGACCGGAGCACCCCAAGGTGAGATACTCGGTCTAATAAACCCCTTATCCAGCAGCTCTTGCAACTGCTCCATCAACTCTTTCATTTCCGTCGGGGCTAATCGATATGGTGCTTTGGCAACAGGTTGGGCACCCGGTATTAGGTCAATCTGGAACTCGATCTCTCTGTTAGGTGGCAGTCCCGATAAGTCTTCCGGGAATACGTCTGGGAATTCACACACCACTGGAACATCGGACAGTTGTGGTGTTGGCGTTTCTACATCCTTTACATAACATAAGAAGGCGCTACATCCACGCCTCATACATTTCCCCGCCACCGCCATTGAGATCACCTTCGGAATCGTAGTAACCCGATCGCCATAAACTGTCACTGAACTACCGTCGGGCGCTGTCAAATTAATCATCTTCTTGCGACACACAATGTTCGCCTCAAAGTCCGCCAACCAATCCATTCCAAGCACCAAATCAAAACCACCTAACGTCATCGCGAAGGGTCTAACCGGAAACTTGTGGCCCTCCAATTCAACATCACAACCCTCTATCACCTCATAGATCCTAGTGGACTTACCTATGGCAGTTTCTACATCGAAGGACACATCAACACGTCTACTACTAACAGGTAGCTTAGTACAGAAGGCGGCATAAATAAAACTCCTACTGGCACCCGAATCGAATAATACAGAGGCTAAAGTTTGGTTCACTAGAAACATACCGGACACAACATCAGGGTCCATCCTGGCCTCCTCCTACGTCATCGTGAATGCCCTGGCCTTTGCCCTCAGTTCTTCACTTCCCGTCTTCTTTGCCCTTGATCCCTCAACCCTCGGCTTCTTGCAGTCTCTGCTCATATGACCACTTTCCCCACAGTTAAAACATTTGCCTGCCCGGCAATCCTTTTACATATGTCCTGCCTTCCCGCATCTGAAATAGATGTTTGATCCCCACTTGCACTCCCCCGAGTGCTCCCTTCCACATTGGCCATACTTCCTCAACCCTGCTCCTGACATGACCACACGGCGGTCATCCACCCTTGTCTTCTTGTTACTCGTCGAAGTATCACCTCGACCAAACCTCTTCCCCTACCAGTTCCTCTCACCACCTCCCTTCTTACTACCCTCAGTCTTCACCGCCACAGCCCGTTCATCATACAACCTTTCCGCCAAATCCACTGCCGACCTGAAGGTGCTCGGTCGCGCAGAAATTAAATGCCAACGAATTTCAGCTGCCAGCCCCTGAATATACCGGTTGATCTTTCGAGACACCGGCGTCACCTGATCCGGCACCATTCTTGCCATGTCATTAAACTTGGTGGTGTATTGTTGGTGGGTCATCGTCCCCGCCTCCAACTGTAGGAACTCTCTCTCAACTTTGTCCATTTCCTGACGAGGACTGAACTCCTTGATCACCATCCTTTTTAACTCGGCCTACTTCATCTTTCCTATGGCCCTGCTACCCTCGGCTTGGACTATATTGTCCCACCAGCACAAATCTGACCCCGTGAAAGAGTGGGTAACAAATCTGACCCCGTGAAAGTAGGGGGCATGCACCTCATAAATGCCCCGTAGTTACAACCCCGTGTTGTCTCCCGTACCTGCCCTTCCTCCTCTTCCTCTTCATCATCAGATAGAACCGTCACCGGCTCTGTTTGTTGCTGTCTTCCTGAGGACCTGTTTCTTTCTTTTCTTTCACCTTCCCTGACAGCCTTAATCACTTCAGTTACCATAGACGGTAAGATCGTCTGCATAACCTGATGTACCTCTTCAAACACTGCCTCTTTTATCAAGGCTCTCAAATTGGCGCTCTCGTCTACTCCCTCCTGATGAGGGGTCTCGGTTTCCTCATGAACCACTTCCTCTACCCTAGGTCTCCCTCTCGTGACACGCGGTTCAGCACCACGTCCACCACCACGTGAAACTTTAGATGATCTACCACCGACCATCTTCTATCACACTGAAAGATTCAAACACCAACACGGTCATTCAAGGAAATAGCTCAGTTTATGTCAAGTATAGTAAGTCCCTAATTACAGTGGCCAGTTGTGATTAGCCACTTAGTTTACTCTTCGTACCCCAAGCATTACCTGTCCTGACTACGTTAGTATCTAATTCTAACAGTAACACATACATCACACAACATGCACACGTAATACTGGTTAACTTTTAAGAAAATACCTGATGGCACGCAGCTACTCAGATGGCATTCTTCCCCTTTCCGGTCCCATTTTCAGTTTAAGTTTAGGTTTATTTTGAAAATTTACCCATTTCACTTAAACTTTCGCTCTGATACCAACTTGTAAAGCCCCGTTCCCGGGCACCTCACAGCTGGTCATTCATCGCACGTAAAACATATATTTGTATAGGCTTAATAAAATCACGCAGTGGAAATTCTAAAATAAACTTTCATTTTACTATAAATACTTTTGCCATTTAATATAACGTACTTCAATTACAAGACATTTGATGTTTCATTACATTACAAAAGCACTATTACAAAAGGGTCATAAACAGTGACCTCTAGTATAGAAATATAAAAATTTTCATCATAAAGAAGATTCCTTAAGTGATCCCGTATATCGGGATCCTCAAGGAACACTTGACACTTGCATGCAACATAAGTTGTTGCATGTATTATGCGCCCGCATTCCATTGCGTTGCAGCATTATCAAAAGAAGAATGCCATCCCAAAAAAGCTGAGTAGCCGCCTCGTGCCATCCCCAGCAACACTACCTACCAACTGGAAACACATAAAAAGTCAGCGTTGCTGAGTGAGTTCTAGTTTTATAATAAACATAGTTTATTTACATTATAAACCATTCCTTTCTTTCACATGATCATACATCTTATGTAAACATAGATAATATTCTTTATTATCTTCATCGTTCGTTATACATCATATTCTTTCGGTTCTCATATGGATCCTGTCAGGCTTTACCCACTTCATAGCACTCAACTATGATTACTGTGGTCGAATGACAAGGATCCCGTTCATCTTTTCTTGCACATTGAATACGTTTTGTAACAATACCATATGCTATACCCCGATCAGTCTTAGCTACTGGGCCGTGAATCCGTAGAGCGTATGCCACAGTGGGCCGTGAATCAATAGAGCGTATGCCACAGTACTAGCAGGTAAGCGGTAGAGGTACCATGACTATGGTCAATCACAATGAAGGACCCGTTTACCTTAATTCAATGCTTGCAAGACTTAGTTCGTTCATTCATTAAAGCATGTATTCATCATCATATTTCCTTTTCGTTCATTCATTAATACATGCATTCGTCATCATGTTCCTCTTTCATTATCTTTCACTTTACGTTACATAATACTTCATTCATTCATTCACGTAAAGTTACGAAAAGATAAACGTACATTGACATAAGGAACACCGATACTTACAAATCATCAGTCATTACCAATATATAAGGCTACATCATACTTAGCCTACATACATCATACATACACTTCTCTCCTCATTCACATCAGCCCTATTTGGGCGATTGAACATACTCCAGTCGCATGGCCTCCATGCGAATGAGTCATGCGTATGGGCATATAGTCATGCGAATGGACTTCCTATCGTATGAATAAACACTATGCGAATGGGCTTCTATGCGACTAACCGTCAGTCATGCAACTAAATAGCTATACGAATGGACCTATGCGACTGAACCCTCAGTCGCATGGCCTATCATGCAACTGAGCCCCAGTCGTGCGGCTGACCCTCAATCGTACGATTGAACGTCAGTCATTCCTCAATCGTGCGACTGGCCCTTCAGTCGTCTAGCCCTAACTGGGCAGCGACTGGAGTTCATCACGAACAGCAGCCGTGAACTACGGCCTTCCAATTCCTCTAAACTCATTTCTAGTCCAAATTACCCCTTCTAAACCTCAGGGGTTCATACTAGGACATCATACATACTCATACAAGTCCAAAATCGTACTTTAAGCATACTAAACATGATTGTACCCGAATGGGTCAAACATAAACTTTACAAAAATAGGGTTTATATGTGATCCAGCCCCAAAATCATTTGAAAACATGTAAATGAGGGGTCCTAGAACTCACATTATCAAGGAGAAGATGAAGAGCTTCGATTTGACTAGCCACTCGATGAATCTCGAGCCCGAATCACCACGTTCTCTCTTTCTTTCTCTTCTTTCTCTGCTCTCTCGCTCGCTGCTCTTTCTCCCGACTGAATAAGTGTAAGTGTTGGGGAAGAGAAGAGAGCTGCCTTCTTTTATAGTTACAGCTCAGTCGCCTGAGGTCCAGGGGCGACTGGACCTTCAGTCGCATGAACACCATGCGACTGGTACTTCAGTCGCATGAGTTCCATGCGGTTGATCCTTCAATCGTCCGAGCTTTATGCGATTGAACCTCCAGTCGCATGAATTCCATGCGGCTGAGACTCAGTCGCATGACATACCAAAAAGTCAAACTTCCGGGTGTTACACATTTTGAATATCATTCTTTCTAAAGTTTGTATTCAGTATGCTTGGCTAAAAGTTCAAGAGAGTGTGTTTTCATCAGGTGGTATCAGAGCCTTGGCTCAATCAAACATTGATTTTGATCCTCTCATTCAACAAACATGATTTCAGTGGTTCATTAGCTTCATACCATACATTTTAAGCTTCAAATCATCACATTTTCTTCTTCTACATCATACAATCAACAAATGTTCAAAACATGAGTTAATCTACTATTTTTGTTCATTATGAAGAAGGATTTTTGTGCTTTTGTGATTTGAAAACCTCTAAAATCATTCATACACTGTTTTTGAAACAGATACATGGCAAAATCATAGAAATCCATCGATTTCTACTGTTTCCTTGATAAAATAGTAAACGATTACTGTTTTATTATTTTCATCAAACAAATCATTCAAAATTATTCACACATTGTTTATGAATCGAAAAAACATCACAAAATCATAGAAACCACATCGGTCTCTAAGGATTTTTTATATAACAATACACGGGTATTGTTCTATCACTTTTTAGCCGCCAACAAACCCTAGAAAATCCTAGTTTTATTCAAACAATTTCATTCACATTTTGTGTTTATTGAGGTTGTTCATCAGGAAAATTCAAAGAAGAACAGTATTCTTCTTTTGAATTTTTATCAAAAGTTACTTTTTGATCCAAAAAGTAAAGTTTCTAAGAGTAAACTTTTGTTTTCATAAGGGTTTTGACTTTTTGGTAGGGTTTTGACCAATTGTCACGGTGTGGCAACCTTAACAGAATATTCTTTCTGTTACCGAGGAGAAACATTCTCGTACCATCAAATTAATTAAAATTAATTAATTACCTTTATTCGGTAACTTAATTAAAATTAAATTAATTAACAAACAATCCTAGCGACCTTAGGATAAATCAAATTTAGCATCAAGCAAAATATTTCAACTAATTCTAACTTAAACCGTTAAGTTAAAAAAATTAGAACAAACATGTCTGACGAATTGTCTGGAACAAACAGTGGTCTCAAGCCACCAAGACTGAAAAACAAGGCTGATTTCAAACAACGGAAAATAATGTTTAGAAATTGGATTATTTTTCAGGACCCAGACTTGTGGACCTCCATAACAGAAGGACCGTACATCCCTGTGAACTTGGGTCGAGATTATAACACACAAAAACCAGTTAGTTTAAAGAATGTTGCTGGTGATGAACTAAAGAAGGTGAAAACAGACATGAAAGCATACAACATTTTGGCAATGGCATTGCCATTTGAAATCTTAACACGGGTTAAGAATTTCAAAACAGCCAATGAACTATGGAAAGTTCTTCACACAATGTGTGAAGGAAGTGATGAGATTAGGGAAATCAAGAAAGAAAATTTAAGGACCCAATATGAAACTTTCCATCATGTTCAGGGTGAATCTATTCCCCAACAACTTCACAAATTTGTACAACTAGTAAATGAGATGATTGTTTATGGTCTCAAATACGAATCTGTTGAAATCAACAAAAATATGTTGCATACACTGCCTGAGAGTTGGACTCAGTCAGTGTCTCTGATGAAAGCAACATTAGATTTAGGAGCACTATCACTGGATTCTCTAGTTGCTAAAGTGGAAGCACTAGAACTAGATGAAATATCTAGAAACAACAACACCATCAGACATGTAAAAGCATACAAGTTCAAGGAACTACAACATACAGACAATGCTTTTCTGACAAACACTGGTGAAGATGAAGATGAAGAATTCCTAGACACTAGTGAGACATCATTCTTCTCTGCACCAGATTCATCCAACAACATACAAAAGTCAAAGAAGACTGGTGTTCATGCTTCTCATGAAACAACTCCATAAAGCAAACATAACCAACATCATCATGCTTCAAGCTCAAGCAAGCAACAACAGACAAAGCATCAAAACATACACAAGTTTGATAAGCCCATTGATGCTCTCACCATCATTCTTCAAAGTGAAGAGCAGAGGCAGCTTATTCAGCTTTTTCAACAAGTTTTGAAGCATATTTGGGTGCAACTCTCACACCCTCTCAGATCATTCAACAAAATTTGGATGAACTTTCACCAGACATGGTTGAAGAAATGGATTTTTAGTGGTCTATGGCAATGATTGCATATAGATCAAAGAGGTTTCTGCAAAGAAACAGAGGTCTTAGCATGGACAAGAAAACAAAGATTGGTTTTGACAAAACCAAAGTCAGATGCTACAATTGTCAACTTTATGGATATTTCTCAAGAGAATGTCAACAACCAATAGTTGACAGAAAAACAACCAAACACAAGCATTAAGCAGCTACCATCCAAATAGACAGATCCCTTAACTAATCAGTATCCTTGCTGCACCAACTCCACCTCAAATCATTCAATACAGTCCAAGTCAACAATCCAAATCATCAGCCTTGATCATTAAGAAGGATGGTGAATGTGACTGGAGCATGTATGAACCTGAAATTCAATCTCCAGATCATGCCCTCATGGCAGATATTGAAGATAAAATTTCAGAAATCCTGAAAGAGGTAAAAGAGAACCTATGCACTCAAGCTTGCATAGATGAAGTCAATAGATACAGAGAACATGCAGACAAACTTTCTAAGAAAGTAATTGAAACAAATATTTTAAATGAAAGTATTAAATCAGAACAAAATCAATATGGCATCAAAATACTTTCATTACAAAATGATTTAAACAATTTGATGTCTGAAAAGTTAACACTGGCATCTCAAGTTGAGCAACTCTGATAGGATCACTAAAACATTTTGTTAGTACTTCTTTAAAGATTAACATTTTGTCTTTATGTGTCTTTTTGTCTTTTGTAATAGTATAAGGACTAGTATTGTAATTTTTTAGTTCCTTTTAGTGTTTATTAGTAATATATATAGCATAGACTTGTGTAGGTTAGAGAGACGAGAATCTACTTACACACTTTGTAATTGTCTTTGCTTTATATCAATAAACTCATTGAATTTTGTTGATATTGTGCTTTGATTTGATTACTTTGATTGTGTTTTTCATTGAATTGTTAACTAATATCATCACAGATCTATACATTTGATCCTATCAAATGGTATCAGAGCTGTTGGTTAAGTGATTTGAGTTTTCATCGAACTTTGAAAACTCAAAATTCACTTAATTCTGTGATTGATTAGCAATTCAATTGAAATATTATGGTTTTTAGTTGTGTTTAATCATCATAAACATGAATTGAACCACAATTAGCAGTCGAATTCATCAAATTTCAGAGAATTAGTCGAAAGTTGGTTCGAAAAGTGCTCAACTTTGTTGAACTGAAATTTGGAAGATTCACTGATTTGTTGTTAATAATCTGTCACACCCCGGGCCCAGGTAGGGTGGGACATCACAGACTAGCAACAATATATGGTAGCGGAAACAAACCAATACAAGAGCTCAAAGGAGAGAATATCATATGGCATTTAAAGTTCCAAAAGATACCAGGGCTAGAAACAAATCTAGCCCCCAAATTAGTTATACAGTCAACATAGAAACAAATTGTATTGTTTGACAGAAATTTTCAATTGTTCAAATCATTCAATAAGCGAAAATAAGCCAATGCCATGGTCTCGGGGATAGGTCTAGGTCTTCAACAATAGCTAAGACCTCTTCATGGATTACCTGAAACATGCTCAAAAAGAAATTTATGTCAACTAAAAAGTTGGTGAATTCAAGTGCTTAAAGATTTAAAAACAATTGTACTTACCAAAATTTTTATTTGATAAGAAGGAAAGAATCATAGTTCATTTTCGTGGGAGTATCATAATCAACCCTGCACTCAATCCCGGTTAGCCTCTTCGAAAGTTGTGTTTAACCGGTTAACCCCCAAAAAGGGGAGAACTGAGCCCCAAACCAGTGAACCCTACCTGCCCGGATGGTTCACCATAGTTTCTTAGCAAAACCTGTCACATGCCACAAACGAGCCCTCAGGATCTCAGTGGGGTACCTCCCTGTGGTGGGAGCCACTGTGTGTGGGGAATTCCCCAAATAGATCTATCCATATAAAACAAGCGGTTCACGAAAGAATTAATGATCATGATATAAGTATCAGCAGGTATCCATAAATCCCACATACAAGAATCAAGTAAAGCATATTTATAGTTCATAAAACAACAGAGCATGTTTCATCCCAAAACAGTAGTAAAAAGGGATCACTAGAACTCACCTTAGGTGTTAAGCAAAAGTACTCTTCGTGTGCTGGGAGTGTCTCAAGTATAGCACCCTAACATGAATATATTAAGTGATTAGCTACTGATCTAAACCTATTTAAGGTGCAACATGTGTGTCTAAGTCTTAGTTTGTCGGATTCGGCTTTGATTCGATTAGGGTTTGCATTAAAAGTTTCCTTTTATGGAAAGTCCAGTTTTGTCATACAATCAAGATTTTACACTATTAAGTTAAGAATATAGGGTAAATATGCTGTTCAAGTGATTATTGGGCTCATTTTAGTCGGTTATAAAGTTTGGTAAAATTTAGAGTTTAGCCCCTAAAGTTTCAAAATTGACAGTTTCTACCCTCAAGTTTGGTTTTCTTGTGTTAGATGACTTTTATAACCAAAAATAAGGTTCATGACCTTAAACTAACTTATTTTTAAGAAAATGTACACAAATTTTCAGATTATAGGTTCGGTTTATTTCTTACGTGTTTAACGTTCCTAGTTACGGTAAAACCGAAGGGTTTTAACGGTTACCTATGAACTTTCATGTTTTTGAGTCTTAGACCAGTATATAACATTATAAAGACATTTTCCTAAGTTTCAAGTCATTTGATTATGAAATTTTTGCCTCTAGTAGTTGAAAGCCTAGTTTTTGTGTTTAACCCGTTAAAACGCGTTTTAAACGAATTTGACCGTTTAAAAGCTCGTTTGACCAACTTTTCTACTTTATAAGTTATTTTCCAACTTAACCTACTGGAATAATATGGTTTTTATAAATTTTAGCTCTATACCCATATTTCTTAGATTTTCCTAAAAAACGTCACCCTGTTAGTACCCGTTTTTACTTAAAAATTCATTTAAATTACCCATTTGACCACTAAAATTTCCCATTGACTCCAGAACACTTTATTAATCCTTAATAACCTGTAATTCTCTTTAAAAAGTTTATAGCCCAAGCTTTCTTGTTTTTTAGTTGTTTTTCCATGTTTTCGAGTCCCGAAAGTGACTAAAATGGGTCTAATCTTAACATGTATTTCATTTCCAGAGATTAACCATTAATAATACACTTAAAATTCATCAAAACTTTCTGAAATTTAAGTCCCAAATCATGTCCTAGTTGTTCTACACATCCCTAGACTACAAATATAGTGAAAATGTCATAACCGACCATTACACATGTGTAAATCATTGTAACTTGAGTTTAAACATTGCCAAAACTTTATTTAAGTTAAAAATCAGATTATTAGGGTGTTTAAAAGTTGTTCTTGAGCAGGTTATGACCCTTGTTTGAGGGGGTTCTCAAACAAGTGCCTTAATGGTGTTGTTACATGTAGAAAGAAGGATTTTCAAGGTGTACTTATGCTATAACCTCACATTCATGGTGTACACCCATTTGTAACATTCAAAACAGGTTATTAGAAGTCTTATGAACCATTAGAAAGCAGGTTACAAGTTTTGTTTCCAAAGGTTACAAGGTTTACAAGTTGAATGGTGCAAAACACCCAAAATGAGGGGTTTCAAGAGGTAAATCGGGTTCTACCCGTTAGAATAGTTATCATATCAAGTGATATACCTTCAAGAACGTTAAGAAATCCTCAAGAACAGGGTGATGGTGTCGGGTTTCTGCTACAACAAGGAAAGGAGAGGTTTTTAAGTGAAAAATGATGAAAACATGAGAAATGACCAAAACCAGCAACATGAAGCTTACACTTGATGTAACTCGTGGTTTGGAGGGTGTTGTTGGTCGTGGATGGTCCGGAACTCCTTGGACTAAGCTGTAGAATCTCTAACAAGTTCTGGAAAGGTCGAACAAGGTGGATACGTGCACTCAAAGGCTCACAAAGCTTCTCCTTCTTGCGGTTTTGATGTTGGCCGATGCTAGTGTTGTTGTTTACGATTTTGGAGCTGAAATGGAGTTCAAATTGTGGTGTGTGTGTGTTTTCTGGATAGAATCTGAGAGAGAGAGAGGAGTAGAAAGAAGGTGGAGTGTGGGTTTAAATGCATGGAATGGTAGTGGTGGGGTTGTGTGGTGGTGGGTAGTGGTAGGCAAGGGAGAGGATTGGTGGTCAAGGGGGTGGTCGAGCCTTGTCTTGCCGTGGGGAGTTCTTTTAAGCTTTTTAAATCAAAAATGTATATTAGGTGGGATTAATTTGTAATGTAGTGTATAAATATTAGTTAGTAGATAGTGTAAGTTGTTGTCATGTGCATGGTTATGCATGCACTAGCCAAAATTACAAGTGTATGTGCATATGCACATCTTTTAATTGTTTTAATTAGGATTTTGAATTCTACTTAGGGTGACTAATTAACATTCTCGGGCACTAAGTTTCTAAAAGATAAGACTTGAAATAACTAAAATTCATAAAAATCACATAAAATCATAAAATGCAAATAATAGCAATTGATGATTCTAAATTCACTAATAGAGTTAAATTGTTTCTATCATTAGTATTCATAAGACGGGTGATGATGCAAGTAAATTAGGGTTGAGAATAGTGACATTGAGGCCGGTTGTCACATTCTCCCACCGTTTAGGAAATTTCGTCCCGAAATTTAAGCTTTGATTAGAATCTGAACGGGTGGGTTTGAAGAGGTGTGGATAATTCTTTCTCATTTCGTCTTCTCGCTCCCAAGTGAACTCAGGTCCTCTTTTCGAATCCCATCGTGACGTTATCCCATTTCCATTCTAGGATTTCCGGCTGTTGCAACGTCCCTGATGGTTTTTGGTTTTCAGCTTTTACCATGGCACAGGTTAGACACTTCCCGAGCTCCAGCCGGATCCATCACGAATGCTCTTCCCTTAGGCTTGTTGGGCTTGGCATCCTTATCTCTACCCAGCTTAGGACACTTGCTCCTCATGTGTCCTGGATCCCCACATTCATAGCATTGTTTTCCTAGTGTGTAAGTACAATCCTTGATTAAATGACCTGTCCTCTTGCATCTGAAACAGGGCATCGGGTTACATTCCCCTTGATGGTGTAGTTTGCACTTGTTGCAAAATAGGTTTGTCCCCGAGTACAGTCTTCGGGTCTTGCCTCCCTGATCTTCGCGTCTCGCACATTCGAAACTCTTTCTTCCTGTCCCGCTACTACTTCCAACTGATTCCTTTGCTTCAAACCACCTTCTTTTATCACTAACAGACTTCCTCTTTTTATCAGTCCTAGTTTGCTCGGTCCATCCAGCCCTAACTATGTCATTAGTCAAATTGCTGGTAAGGTCAACTACAGATTGTAGAGTCAAGGGTTTGGAGGAGCGGACCATTCCCCTAACTCTAGGATGTAGCCCCCATATGAAACGTGCTACGCCTTTAGATTCAGGTGTCACCAGATGAGGAACCAGTCGAGATAGGGCTAAGAAGCGATTGATGTACTTGGTGTAATTGGGACCTTTCATTTCCAGACCCAAGAATTCTGACTCTAGCTTCTCAAGTTGATTGATGGGGCAATACTTATTGGTTAACAGCTCTCTAAATTCTACCCAGCTTATTCGACTTGCAGCATTCCTTCCACGTGCTTGAGTGATCGACTTCCACCACTCTAATGCCGATCGTTTCAATGATTGAGAAGCGAATTTCACCATAAGGTCCATTTTGCATTCGCTGATATCCAAAACAACTTCCATCTCATCGATCCATCTGTAAGTATCTATAGCACCCTCGGTGCCATAGAAGTCCTCGGGTTTACATGCCATAAAGGTCTTATAAGAGCACCCATTCCTTATCGCTTCAGCTTCTTCGTTGCGGTCTTCGTGGTTCTTAGGTCCATCATTCCCATTAGTATTACTCCGATAAGCATTGATCTGAGCGATAATTTTCGGGATGGCGTTAGCAATTTGTTGTGCTACTAGGTTAGTCATCCTCTCGTTGTATTCTTGGTTTGCATTTCCCCGGCGGGGAGTTCCCGGTGGCGTAGGTTGGGCTCTTGTTTGCGTGGCCTCCTCATGGCCTCCAGTAGCTCCTTGCCTCCCAAATGGTGTTCCCCTCCTAGTTGGCATTCTGATAGTAACACAGATAAATTCGTTTAGCATCTCAAAGTTTGTTTCGAATTGTTCATGCATCATTACCCTATTATACCTAGCCTCAGGAAGAGAGATCGTGGTGTGTATACATATATGTTTATATACAACCCACTATGTGATCCTTACAAGGTTTAATTCAAAGTATGGCATAGAAGTTTAGGCAATCAATAAAAATGGGCACAGATAAATTTCAAAGCATAAATTAATACAATTAATGTTAATATAAATAGTCTAATAACCTAATTCCAAACAAGCAGTTTCATAGTTAAATAGTGATAGTAGTGTCAGCAAGCCAGTTGAATCAGAGTCATGCTCTTACAATTTGGAAGGTGCCATTACCCCCATAATAGTAATAATAATAGTATCAAACATTAATCAAGATTGTTTCCTTCAACTGTCTAAAGACAGATAATCCCATTTCTCATCCCTACTCCCACATCCACCTTTTCTTCAGCCATCCAAGCCATCCAGAGTTCTTCTTCTTCTGTTCCTATTCCAACCTCTGCACCCCATGTGAAGCCATCATAGCCTGGAATTGAGTAGACTGGGAGGTCTGGGTAGCATGCTGAAGAGTCAGCTCGTGGCGACGGACGGACTTCAAGATCTCATCCAGTGCTGCATCAGAGGGTCCTACGTCACTTGCCCGGCGGCTGGATTGGGAGTACCTATCACCTGTTAGTATGCTTGGTCCGTCGTACATACTGTGACTCGGTGGCATCTAGGGCTCATCATGTGGGTGGCCTCGGAGTAGGTCAAATGGCGGTGGTGCGGGTATAGGTGTCCTAACAGGTGGTGGAGGAGGAGGTGGCATCCTAAACGAGACTAAAGGTCCAGGCCTAGCACTCTTGCATGGACAAGTGACAACACGTGCTCCCCTATTCCCGATAGGTGGGATAGGCGAGTGAGCAGAAGCAGCAATGTGTAGAGAGTGGGAGCGTGTCCGGCTCCTGGAAGGTGTCGTTGAGGAAGAATCCTCAGAAGCTTCAGTGTCGTCCGATGTGACGGATATCCATCCTGGGTGTCCGCATCTCCGGAGGTATGCCTCGTACTCAGTCTGAGTCTTCGCTCTTCTAAGGGTTCCAGTAGGGTAGTCTCATTGTCTGGGTGTGCGGGCGCCTTACCTTTGTCTGCCATAGTCCTTGTGCCCTGTATAGAAACGTCATGAGTAAGTTGGTTTCTCATAGCTCATGATTATAATATTAATAGTACTAGTAATAGTAGTAATGACAGTAGTACCGCACATTTCAATATATCATTTGTCAATGATATAAGAATCAATAGTCTCTTTAAATAGTATCAGTAGTCTCTTTAAATAGTATCAGACAACACAGCTTACCATAAAAATCATTTAAATCTCCCTTTTTCTTTTAAAATAAGTTTCAAAGTCATCAATGTGAATCAGAAAAGTCCAAACATTACCTAAAGGTTCGTGTTGGAAATTACACGTCCGGTAAATTGATGATTACGTTGATCAAGTGTAATCATCAATTTACCCAACCCGATCATTCCAACACTTCCCACAAGGACAGTCCTAGGGTATCAGGGTTGTAGCCTAAGGTCTACTATGGTATTCCGATTTCTCTACAACCTTTGGCTCTGATACCAATCTGTCACACCCCGGGCCTAGGTAGGGTGGGACGTCATAGACTAGCAACAATATATGGCAGCGGAAACAAACCAATACAAGAGCTCAAAGGAGAGAATATCACATGGCATTTAAAGTTCCAAAAGATACCGGGGCTAGAAACAGATCTAGCCCCCAAATTAGTTATACAGTCAACAGAGAAACAAATTGTATTGTTTGACCGAAATTTTCAATTGTTCAAATCATTCAATAAGCGAAAATAAGCCAATTCCATGGTCTCGAGGATAGGTCTAGGTCTTCAACAATGGCTAAGACATCTTCATGGATTACCTGAAACATGCTCAAAAAGAAATTTATGTCAACTAAAAAGTTGGTGAATTCAAGTGCTTAAAGATTTAAAAACAATTGTACTTAACAAAATTTTCATTTGATAAGAAGGAAAGAATCATAGTTCATTTTCGTGGGAGTATCACAATCAACCCTGCACTCAATCCTGGTTAGCCTCTTTGAAAGTTATGTTTAACTGGTTAACCCCCAAAAAGGGGAGAACTGAGCCCCAAACCAGTGAACCCTACCTGCCCGGATGGTTCACAATAGTTTCTTAGCAAAACCTGTCACATGCCACAAACGACCCCTCAGGATCTCAGTGGGGTACCTCCCTGTGGCGGGAGCTACTATGTGTGGGGGATTCCCCAAATAGATCTATCCATATAAAACAAGCGGTTCATGAAAGAATTAATGATCATGATATAAGTATCAGCAGGTATCCATAAACCCACATACAAGAGTCAAGTAAAGCACATTTATAGTTCATAAAACAACAGAGCATGTTTCATCCCAAAACAGTTGTAAAAAGGGATCACTAGAACTCACCTTAGGTGTTAAGCAAAAGTACTCTTCGTGTGTCGGGAGTGTCTCAAGTCTAGATTCCTAACATGAATATATTAAGTGATTAGCTACTGCTCTAAACCTATTTTAGGTGCAACAAGTGTGTCTAAGTCTTAGTTTGTTGGATTTGGCTTTGATTCGATTACGATTTGCATAAAAAGTTTCATTTTATGGAAAGTCCAGTTTTCTCATACAACCAAGGATTTTACACTATTAAGTTAAGAATATAGGGTAAATATTCTGTTCAAGTGATTATTGGGCTCATTTGAGTCGGTTATGAAGTTCGCAAAATTTTACAGTTTAGCCCCTAAAGTTTCAAAATTGATAGTTTCTACCCTCAAGTTTGGTTTTCTTGTATTAGATGAATTTTATAACCAAAAATCAGGTTCATGACCTTAAACTAACTTATTTTTAAGAAAATGTACACAAATTTTCAGATTACAGGTTTGGTTTATTACTTACGTGTTTAACGTTCCCGGTTACGGTAAAACCGAAAGGTTTTAACGGTTACCTATGAACTTTCATGTTTTTGAGTCTTAGACCAGTAGATTACATTTTAAAGACATTTTCCTAAGTTTCAAGTCATTTGATTATGAAATTTTTTCCTCTAATAGTTGAAAGCCTCGTTTTTGTGTTTAACCCGTTAAAACGCGTTTTTAACCGAATTTGACCGTTTAAAAGCTCGTTTGACCAACTTTTCTACTTTATAAGTTATTTTCAAACTTAACCTACTGGAATAACATGGTTGTTATAAATTTTAGCTCTATACCCATATTTCTTAGATTTTCCTCAAAAACGTCACCCGGTTAGTACCATTTTTTACTTAAAAATCCATTTAAATTACCCATTTGACCACTAAAATTTACCATTGAATCCAGAACACTTTATTAATCCTTAATAAACCTGGAATTCTCTTTAAAAAGTTTAAAGCCCAAGCTTTCTTGTTTTTAAGTTGTTTTTCCATGTTTTCGAGTCCCGAAAGTGACTAAAATGGGTCTAATCTTAACATGTCTTTCATTTCCAGAGATTAACCATTAATAACACACTTAAAATTCATCAAAACTTTCTGAAATTTCAGTCCCAATTCATGGCCTAGTTTTTCTACACATCCCTAGACTACAAATATAGTGAAAATGTCATTACCGACCATTACACATGTGTAAATCATTGTAACTTGAGTTTAAACATTGCCAAAACTTCATTTAACTTAAAAATCAGATTATTAGGGTGTTTAAAATTTGTTCTTGTGCAGGTTATGACCCTTGTTTGAGGGGGTTCTCAAACAAGTGCCTAAATGGTGTTGTTACATGTAGAAAGAAGGATTTTCAAGGTGTACTTATGCTATAACCTCACATTCATGGTGTACACCTATTTGTAACATTCAAAACAGGTTATTAGAAGTCTTATGAACTATTATAAAGCAGTTTACAAGTTTCGTTTCCAAAGGTTACAAGGTTTACAAGTTGAATGGTGCAAAACACCCAAAATGAGGGTTTTCAAGAGGTAAATCGGGTTCTACCCGTTAGAATAGTTATCATGTCAAGTGATATGCCTTCAAAAACATTACGAACTCCTCAAGAACAAGGTGATGGTGTTGGGTTTCAGCTACAACAAGGAAAGGATAGGTTTTTAAGTGAAAAATGATGAAAACATGAGAAATGACCAAAACCAGCAACATGAAGCTTACACTTGATGTAACTCGCGGTTTGGAGGGTGTTGTTGGTCGTGGATGGTCTGGAACTCCTTGGACTAAGCTGTAGAATCTCAAACAAGTGCTGGAAAGGTCGAACAAGGTGGATACGTGCACTCAAAAGCTCACAAAGCTTCTCCTTCTTGCGGTTTTGATGTTGGCCGATGCTAGTGTTGTTGTTGTTCACGATTTTGGAGCTGAAATGGAGTTCAAATTGTGGGGTGTGTGTGTGTTTTCTGGAGAGAATCCGAGAGAGAGAGGAGTAGAAAGAAGGTGGAGTGTGGGTTCAAATGCATGGAATGGTAGTGGTGGGATTGTGTGGTGGTGTGTAGTTGTAGGCAAGGGAGAGGATTGGTGGTCAAGGGGGCGGCCGAGACTTGTCTTGTAGTGGGGAGTTCTTTTAAGCTTTTTAAATCAAAAATGTATATTAGGTGGTATTAATTTGTAATGTAGTGTATAAATATTAGTTAGTAGATAGTGTTAGTTGTTGTCATGTGCATGGTTATGCATGCACTAGCCGAAATTACAAGTGTGTGTCCATATGCACATCTTTTAATTGTTTTAATTAGGATTTTGAATTCTACTTAGGGTGACTAATTAACATTCCCGGGCACTAAGTTTTTAAAAGATAAGACTTGAAATAACTAAAATTCACAAAAATCACATAAAATCATAAAATGCAAATAATAGCAATGGATGATTCTAAATTCACTAATAGAGTTAAATTGTTTCTATCATTAGTATTCATAAGACGGGTGATGATGCAAGTAAATTAGGGTTCAGAATAGTGACCTTGAGGCCGGTTGTCACACAATCAATAAAATTGTTATGATTTAGACGTTCCTTATGGAGAATCGCTAGTAAAGATTGGGCGGACGTGGATGAATTATCATGATTATCATTATTATTGGTGGCCATCTACAAAATTTAACAAAGATTAATTTTAGTATTTTCGATATTGTTATTTTAATAATTAATACCTTTTAAGGTCATTTTCATATTAAAATCTAGAACCCAACATTACATTTAAATAGTGGTTAGGTGACCTTTATCCCACGATTTAAATTAATAAGGTGGTCAACAATTGACAGTTGCAACCATTTGCAACTTCTAGAGGTATGGGATTGACTTGAAACATCATATGTAAAGTCAGCATGTTAATCCCATCAACACCATTTGGAAACCACATCATAGGTGATCCATTTGACATGGTTTGCAAATCAAGACATCCTACTTACACACACGTGTGAGTTTGCCAAAATAAGCGGTCAGGTGACCTTTATCCCACGAATATGGCATTCTCACCTCAAGTCATAAGTTCCCTCAAAATTGTTAGGTGACCTTTATCCCACTAGGAGTTCCCGAGTGGCTCAAGTGTTGTGTAAAAGGACGATGTTGATCTTATTTTAAAATATTTAGAGATTTCATAATTCTAGTTTAGAAAACTCTATGTATCCATATTTGCATGCTTTCAAATATAAGATACCCTATGGTACATTGATTAAAACCTTTTAATCTTTAAAATCATTAAACAATGTTAATAACCTTTTATTATCTTTTAATGATTAAGGACCATGAAAATTCAGCTTGTTATGATCATTTATTAAGATTGTTAAGCATATCCACATATCAAACAATCAACCCAAAAAGGATAAACAAACAAGCATATACGAAACAAGCACATGTGCATAACCATAGCCACTATGTTGACAACACTTGTTTGCCATCACAAGTGTTGTCATTTGGTCTTTCCTAAGGTTTGAATACAACACAAAAGATGAGATCTCCAAAGACCCCCACTTGAAATTGCATCCAAATGCTTCAAGTCCTTCTCTTTGTGTCTTCTTTTGTGCCTCCATCTTGTGCATCTTCATTTACAAAATTTATATCCTAATACAAATTTTCTAATAAAGAAAACACACTTAATCTATATAATACATTACAAATGAATGAATAAATAAATTACACCCAAATACAAGCATAAAAGAATAATTATTACAACCCATGAAAAATGAAATCAACCAAAACATATCATTCATCCAAATAACACAAGGTCAAGGCTAGTAGGTTATGCACCAACATGAACAATGATCATATCATCCAAAACAACAATGAATCCCCACTAAAAACCATGAAATTTCAGCCAACACAAACTAAAATTTCGGGTTTTATCTTGTCCAAACAAGCAAATAATACAACATACATGTCTTTCAAAGTTTAATCATAAGCATGTGTGATATGACTTTGAAAGTTTGGGGATTCATAATACATGAACATAGCAGCCCCTAAAAGGGTTGTAAAGTCCCATAAAATGAATTTTTAAAGAACTATTGAAGCATGCATTCCATATAACCGGCTCTAGATGCCATTGTTGGGGTTTTAGTCATGTTTATCAAAGCTAGTTTACCATTTAAACTATAAAACGCAGCGGATATTAGGTTAAACATATGATTAATAATCTGAAATTTTGATCATTTTAAATCATAGACTAAAACCCAAGAACAAGGATCGTTTATATATATGAAATAACATGCAATCAAAACCAAAAATGCAACCATAGGGTGTTTCAAAGTTTACAACCTTTCTTGCACAAGAACTTGTAGATGTAAAGGGTGAAGATGAAGGTGTTGTTGAATATTCAGCCCCCAAGAGAGAGAGAGAGCCTCAAGTTGTGATACCCACAAGTTTGAACAAACACCTTGCAAGTTAGGATGCAACACCAAAGAACTCTCTTCCTTGAATCCTCAAGAAAACGAAATTTTCAGCCTTCTTATCCTGTTGAATCCGAAAATTTTCAGCTTTTAGAGAGAGTTTTTCCTTGAGTTGTCTATAGAGAAGTGTGTGTAATGAGAGAAGAGTGTGTGAGTGGTTAATGTCATGCAAAAGCCAAGACAAACAAAAGGAATCCCAATGCCCTTAAGGGCGGCCAAATTTCTTTCAAGACCCATTTTGAACTTTCATCCAAATATTACTCTTTCAACCCTCGATTTACAAAATAAAACCCATTTCAATTTTATAACATTAACACACTTTTATTTGTTATTACTTAACCAACTTAAATAATAAAACAAATAATCTCTCATGAACAAATTATCCACATAATGTTGTTCATTTACAAAAGCAATATCTTAGAAAACCCATTTTCTAAATTGGTGTCAATATTTATTTGTATGATCTTATCAACGAATAAATATTTATTGGTGTTTGTTTGGCTACTTGGATCATAACGTACTAACCACATCAATCTTGTATGTGTCTTGGGCATATAAGATACAACAGTGATAAACATCCTATTAGAGGATGAAGAGTCTAAAACTGCTTTTACTGCTTTTATGGCTAGTTTTCAAGCATATCAAGGTAGCCATTTAACTCAATTAGATCTAGTTTTGCAGGATTTGTTCGAGATGGATCCTGAAGATGTTGAAGAGATGGACTTAAATTGGCAGATGGTGATGATTGCATACAGAACACAAAAACGCTCTTATGTCAACAGGAAGTACAAGCCCAGTGTTAACAAGACTGTTGGATTTGACAAGTCAAAGTCAAGGTGTTTTAACTGCAATAGTTATGGACATTTCTCCAGAGAATGCAAAGCTCCAAGGAACAATGGAGGAAATGCTCAATCAAGTTCTGGCAATCAAAGATTTCAACAAGATCAAAAGACTTTTCAAAAGCCTTATCAAAGTCTTCCTATGCCTGAGCTTAAAGAGGAATCAAAATCAGCTGAAGAGCCCAAGAAAGCTTTTGTAGTCAGCATTAAAGATGGTTATGATTGGAGTGTTATGATTGGAGTGCATATGCTGAGCAGTTCACTAATGATCAAAATCAGCTGAAGAGCCCAAGAAAGCTTTTGTAGAAATTTAGGGGGAGGATTGGTCAGAGAATTATGATCCAAAGGTAGAAGGTGAGAATCAAGAGGATAACTATGATTGGAGTGACAAATATGATCCTAAGGAGGATACAGACGAAGTAGCTTTAATGGCACAATCTGATCAACCCAAGGTTGACACTTCATCCTCAAAATCTGAAACCTCATCTCCTAAATTTCCTGAAATACCTTCTGAAGTGAGAGAAAAACTGTGCACTAAATCATGCTTTGAACATGTTGAATATTATCGAAGCTATTCATACAAAATTTGTAAGAAATTGAAACAAGAAGAATCAATGCACAAAAAATTAAAATCTAATCATAAAATAGCAGATCAAAAGATCATCTCTCTTCAAACATCATGGAACAAAACAATAAAGGAATTAGAAATTATGTCTAAACAATTGGAAGAGATGACCAAAAATCTTGAACAGGATAAGATAGCACATGCTGCTACACAAATGGATCTTGCTAAAGTGAAAAGTTCAAAATTGATAGTTGAGAAACTGGTGAGTGAGAGAAAAGATAAACAGAAAGCAGGTTTAGGATTCACTCATGAACCTATGCCTGAATCAGTTACAAACACTTTACAAGAAGAACTTTAATACACATGACCATTCTCCTGAGAATAAGGCTAAACTCAAAGCCTTTCAGAACAAAAACAAAAATTCTGAAGAAGAAAAAGATAATGTGAAAGTTTTTGTTGAAAATGATCAAGTAAAGATCAACAATGGTCATCCAATCAAGACAAAATCATATGAACCTATACTGACAAAACAGAACACTTCTGATCAAATTCATTATGTATTAGAAGAAGTGAAATTTCAAAGCAAAGATAAAGCTAAACATCAGGAAGGAACATTAGAAGATTCAAACTCTATGAATCTAAAACAAAAAATTAATGAAAAAGATTCTTCATCTGAAGATTTTCAATCTAAAAATGAACCAAGTTCATCAAAAGCAAAGAATAAGAGAGGAAGGAAGACATCATCAAAAACCAAAACTGAACAAAATAAAAGTTCAAAAAATCTGAGTAATCCAACAAATCAGACAACTAAAATCAAACTGATAAAATTTGTGTCAGCTGTTTTGTTAAACATGAACTCTCCTCATCAAAACAAAATCAGTCCAGTGTACAAATCTCACTTTGATCTGAAAACGGGTTCAGATTCTAAGACTTCCGCTACTACAAAAAGATTTATTCCTAAGGAATTAAAGAAGGAGGTTCATGATAAAAAGATGAAAATTAATTTGTCATAAAAGCCAAAATTGACAAATCAGAAACAACAATTTAACTTTTTGACGCCAAAATTTAAAAATGAATCAAATATAGCGTCAACTTCAAAAGTTAACAAGTAGTTGTTTAGAACTTGTAGCACCTCTGAAATATGCCTAATTGGATGTAACACCCGAAATTCTGATTAGACAAAGAGAAATAATAAGAAGAAAAGAAAAGAAAGAATTTTGGAAGGGAAGGAAAAGAAAGAAAATATGGAAGGGGGTATTGTGTAAAAGTACAAAGAAAAGAGAAATATCTGATATACATAGGGATGGCTGCCCACTCTTTTCTCACAACCCCAAATCAGCGAAAGTTTTAGAGAGAGAAAGAGCAAACCACGAGATCTGAAGGAAGAACAAGAAGAAGAAGAAGACTGATTCAAGGTATCGGGTTCCACGACGACCGATTTTCAAGAAAGCCACACCCAGCAACACAATGTGAGTTCTAAGACCCCCTTCTTTTATGTTTTTCGAACGATTTTGGGGGCTGGAACACATACCAAAACTGTTTTTTTTAGTTGTGGGTGTTTAACCCATACATGTATGTATGTGTATATGTGTATACGGTCTGTTCGGGAGACTGGTTCTACTATATGTGAACTTTCCAGAACAGGTGTATGTGATTCATGCGTGTATGTTCATAGGTATACTGTTAGTGTATGTCATAGAATGGTAAACATGATGTCTAACTGGTTCTAAATGAATAATACGATAATTATATGACATAGAAGTGTTAAGATGATGAACGAGTATGAAAAGGGGGACAGGTTAAGTTGCAGGTTGCTACATTCAACCGCATCGTCCAATGCGGACTGACAAAGTAAAGGTGGCCAAAGTGGTCAACCGCATTAGCCAATGCGGGTGACCAAGCAAATGCGGTCAAGGCATGTTCTTCATCCGCATTGACCCAATGCGAGTATGTTCAGGAATGCGGCTAAGGCAGTCAGCCGCATTAATCAATGCGGAATGTGACACCCCGTAATTTCAGATTATCATTATTCAAACCGTTGTCGTTAACATTGACCCGTACTCGCTAATACTCGAAACATATATAAACACCACCACCGACATCGTTAAACTAATTGTGATAAATAATAATGCGGGTGTTTGTAGAGGATTCAGATAAACGAGATTACCTAAGGAATCCTATTAATTAATAGGGCTCGCTCATCTACGTCGATTATCAACCGAAACAAATTCGGGAACTCTGTACCTAAGTACAGGGACCAAACCTGACAATTGCCAAACTGGGGCTGGGTATAAATACCCATCCACCAGCCCAAACAACTCACATTCTGCTATCTTTCTCTCCTACGCTCTCTACACTCCTATTCTTCACTCTAGCACCAAATTCCACCCGATTGAGCCCGTTTTCGCCGGCTAAACCACGCAACAGCTGAGAAATCATGTTCCCAGCAGGTAGGCGACCATTTTCATCCTTTTTATCACCCGTTTCACTGCTGCAAGTATGGGATTCGGGTGTTCGGGTTCAACCCGAATGCATGTGGTCGTGGGGGTGCGTGTGAGTTCAATCAGCGTGTGCATTTCCCTTAGACATGTTAGGAGAGTGTTTCTGGAAGTCCTGATTGTGAGAAAACCGAGCACGGAACAGCCGAAGGCTGTTCGACCTGCCCTGCAGTCGCGACCTGCTGCAGTCCGCGACTGGGCCAACCGCGCGACTGAGTTATGCGACTGGGTCCTTCGCGCGATTGATCGAGGCGACTGGGGTGAGACGTGCGAATGAAACCGTGCGACTGAGTCAACCGAATGAATGTGTGCGATTGAGTCGACCGAATGAATGCATGCGACTGAGTATCACCCGACTGAAGGTCCAACCGCACGAAAGAAGGTTCATTCGTGCGATTGGATATTGATTCGGGCGGATGGGGGATGTGTGGTACGATTGAATGCTAAGTCGCATGAATGAGGGTTCAATCGTACGAGTGAAGTTGATTCGTACGATTGAAGGCCCATTCGTGCGAATGAAGTGTCCAGTCGTGCGTCTAGCCTTGTTATGTGATTGGAGTCATTTTGAGTGAATTCTTCTGGTGTGCGAAGTGTCTATCGTGTGATGATAAGTTCACAACAATAAAAATGTCATTTTTTGACCACAAAGATTAAAGTCAACGCAATCAACAGACATATACTTTTCAACCCGAAACAACGTAACTGTTTACAAATATCAACAACCCATTTGAGGTCTACATGAAGTCTAATACGTCTATGACTGCTTGTGTGTGTGACACCCACGACCGAACCCATGCGACCCGACCCGACTAAACATGTCTATTAACGCTAAACACAACATTAACGCTTAACACAACTGTCAATAGGTGTTTGACAGCGCATCGTGAACAACACTTGGGAGACTTACATCCTACATACTGGTTACATCATCTGTGAGTTTCACGGCCCCTTTTTACATCTCTTTCCTTTTGGGGGAGAAAACATGCAAAACAGATTTTCATAAATGGTTGTAGTAATATTGATATCGCTTGTTACGTTAGTGCAAACACACTCATGTCCTCACACACTCGAACCGTTAGTAATGGGATTAGCGAGGTAATTTTGAGTAGTACTACTGGGTCTGACAAACCCCGTCCTGGCTAGTCGCGCTAGCTTGATTGGAGGTCAAACGGGTGCCAAATTGACCTAACATACGATTGCCACGGTCGGTTAAGACGTGGAGGAAACACATTGTCATGGTCTGATGAGACATGATGGAACACAACGATTGCCACGGTCGGTTAAGACGTGGTGGAAACACAATAGGACGTAAACAGTCAGCTTCGGTTCGAAACGCTAAGTAACAAGAACATAGGCTAGCTACCTAACGATATGCTTTATGTACTAAACCATTGAAACACAAAACATGGAAACACTTACGAATACATTTATTGTTGATTAAACCTGTGAACTCACCAACTTTATGTTGACACACTTTAGCATGTTTTCTCAGGTCACAGGAACGCATAAGCATTTGAGGCACGCTTCAGGATATGCACACAGGACATACATTCATCTAGTTTATTTTCAGCATTGAACGTTTTGTATAAACATGGCTATTGTAGCAGTTCTGTAATGTATTTACCACTTTTGTAAACGCTTCCGCACTATTGTAAACTTTGTTTATGTTCTGTTGAATGAAGTCAAATGTTTATTTCTAAATTCATATAGTGTCGTTCGATATGACTGTGTCTGAGATCCTGGTATGTCACACGCCTAACGGTAAAACCCCGTTCGTGGAAATTGAGGGTGTGACACGGAAGGCTAAGGAAAATGCGGGCCAGGCAATGTCTCATCCGCATTGTCCTAATAAAAAGAAAATGATCAAGGCAACTCAGCCGCATTGACCAATGCGGACAAGTTCATAAAATGCGGATAAAACATTTCTCATCCGCATTGACCAATACGGATGGGCAAACAATGCGGATAAGGTGTTACTCATCCGCATTGACTAATGCGGATGGTTAGACTAATGCGGTTGAGCCAGAATGTGAAATGCGGTTATAGGTTTAGCAAGACCTGATTTAATTGGGTAGACGAGTAACATAGGCATGATGATGATGATGATGTTGCATGGGTTACCTATGGTATACCATATGTGTGTGATGCTTTGTATGATGATGAATGTATGATATGTGTATGTTCCTTATGATTATGTATGTTTGTCTTTCCAAAACTTTACGAGTTATGAAAATGAATGAATGAAGTATTACGTAACGTAAAGTGAAAGATAATGAAAGAGTAACATGATGATGAATGCATGTATTAACGAATGAACGAAAAAGGAAATATGATGATGGATACATGCATTAATGAATGAACGAACTAAGTCTTGCAAGCATTGAATTAAGGAAAATGGGTCCTTCTTTGTGATTGACCCTGGTCATGGTACCTCTACCGCTTACCTACTAGTACTGTGGCATACGCTCTATTGATTCACGGCCCACTGTGGCATACGCTCTATGGATTCACGGCCCAGTAGCTAAGACTGATCAGGGTATAGCATATGGTATTGGTACAAAACGTATTCAATGTGCAAGCAAAGATGAACGGGATCCTTGTCATTCGACCACAGTAATCATAGTCAAGTACTATGAAGTGGGTAAAGCCTGACAGGATCCATATGAGAATTGCATGATAATGATGTATAACGAACGATGAAGATAATAAAGAATATTATCTATGTGTACGTATGATGTATGATCATGTGAAAGAAAGGAATGGTTTATGATGTAAATAAAGTATGTTTATTTTAAAAACTAGAACTCACTCAGCAACGTTGACTTTTATGTGTTTCCAGTTGGCAGGTAGTGTTGCTGGGGATGGCACGAAGCGACTACTCAGCTCTTTTGGGATGGCATTCTCCTTTTGATAATGCTGCAACGTCATGTGTTGTAGGCCCGTAATGCACGCAACACATTATGTTGCATGCAAGTGCAAGATTTCTTGAGGATTCCCATAAACGGGATTACCTAAGGAATCTTTTTTATGATGAAGAACTTTAATATTTCCATACTAGAGGTCACTGTTTATGACCATTTTGTAATCAGTAACGATGTAATCTTTTGTAATAGTGCTTTTGTAATGTAATGCAACACTAGATGTTTTGTACTGATGTACATTGTATTAAATGGAAAAAGTATCTATATTATAAATGAAATTTATCTTTTGAATGTTTCCGCTGCTATGTTTATCTAAGATGTTTATGAATGTATACCAAATGTATCTTTTATGTGCGATGACGACCGACCGTGAGGTGCCTGGGAACGGGGCCTTACAAGTTGGTATCAGAGTCAAAGTTTAAGTGAAACGGGTAAATTTTCCAAATAAACCTAAACTTAAACTGAAAATAGGACAGGGAGAAAGAGAATGCCATCTAAGTAGTAGCGTGCCATCAGGTATTTTCTTAAAGATTAACTGGTATTATGTGCGCATGTGATGTGATTTATGTGTACTGTTAGATTTAGATACTAATATAGTCAGGACGGGTGATGCTCGAGGTGCGAAGAGTAGAGTAAGTGGCTAATCACAGCTGGCCACTATAATTAGGGACTTACCATACTTGACATAAACTGAGCTATTTTCCTCGAATGACCGTGTTGGTGTTTGAATCTTTCAGTGTGATAGAAGATGGTCGGTGTAGATCATCTAAAGCTTCACGTGGTGGTGGACGTGGTACTGAACCGTGTGGAACGAGAGGGAGACCTAGGGTAGAGAAGGTATTCCATGAGGAAACCAAGACCCCTCATCAGGAGGATACAGACGAAAGCGCCAATTTGAGAGCCTCGGTAAAAGAGGCAGTGGTTGAAGAGGTGCATCAGGTCATGCAGACGATCTTACCGTCTGTGGTGACTGAAGTAATCAAGGCGGTTAGGGAAGGTGAGAGGAAAGAGAGGAATAGGTCCTCAGGAAGACAGCAACAGACGGAAGCGGAAATGGTTCTTTCTGATGATGAAGAGGAAGAAGAGGAGGAGCCAATGTATGAGTCAACGCGGGGTTGTAACTACGGGGCGTTTATGAGGTGTAAGCCCCCTACTTTTGACGGTTCTGGCACTACTGCTGATGCTCACCAATGGGTGAGAGAAATGGAGGCTGTCCTCGATATTAGTGATTGCCAGGAGGACAAGAAGGTGAAGTTTGCTACCCACTCCTTCACGGGGTCGGCTTTGTGCTGGTGGGACAATATAGTCCAAGCAGAGGGTAGTAGGGCCATTGGGAAGATGAGTGGTCCGAGTTAAAAAGGATGGTGATCGAGGAGTTCAGTCCTCGTCGGGAAATGGATAAAGTTGTGAGAGAGTTCCGGCGGTTGGAGGCGGGGACGATGACCCACCAACAATACACCACCAAGTTCAATGAAATGGCACGGTTGGTGCCAGATCAGGTGATGTCGTTGTCTCGAAAGATCAACCGGTATATTCAGGGGCTGCCAGCTGAAATTCGTTGGCATTTGATTTCGGCGTGACTGAGCACCTTCAGGTCGGCAGTGGATTTGGCTGGGAGACTATACGATGAACGAGCTTTGTTGGTGAAGGCTGAGATTAATAAGAAGGGCAGGGGTGAGAGAAACTGGCAGGGGAAGAGGTTCGGTCGAGGTGATACTTCGACAAGTAACAAGAAGACAAGGGTGGATGACCGCCGTGTGGTCATGTCAGGAGCAGGGTTGAGGAAGTGCGGCCAGTGTGGAACTGAGCACTCGGGGGAGTGCAAGTGGGGATCAAACATCTGTTTCATATGCAGTAAGGCAGGGCATACGTCAAAGGGTTGCCGGGCAGGCAAATGTTTTAACTATGGGGAAAGTGGTCATATGAGCAGAGACTGCAAGAAGCCAAGGGCTGAGGGATCAGGGGCGAAGAAGACGGGAAGTGAAGAACCAAGGGCAAAGGCCAGGGCATTCACGATGACGCAGGAGGAGGCCAGGACGGACCCTGATGTTGTGTCCGGTACGTTTCTGGTGAACCAAACCTTAGCCTCTGTATTATTTGATTCGGGTGCCAGTAGGAGTTTTATTTATGCTGCCTTCTGTACTAAGCTGCCTGTTAGTAGTAGACGTGTTGACGTGCCCTTTGATGTAGAAACTGCCATAGATAAGTCTACTAGGATCTTTGAGGTGATAGAGGGTTGTGATGTTGAATTGGAGGGCCACAAATTTCCGGTTAGACCTTTCGCTATGACCTTAGGTGGTTTCAATTTGGTGCTTGGGATGGATTGGTTGGCGGACTTTGAGGCGAACATCATGTGTCGCAAGAAGATGATTCAATTGACAGCGCCCGGCGGTGGTTCAGTGACAGTTTATGGTGATCGGGTTACTACGATTCCGAAGGTGATCTCAATGGCTGTGGCGGGAAAATGTTTGAGGCGTGGGTGCAGTGCCTACTTATGTTATGTAAAAGATGTAGAAACGCCAACGCCACAACTATCCGATGTTCCGGTGGTGTGTGATTTTCTAGACGTTTTCCCGGAAGACTTATCGGGATTGCCACCTGACCGAGAGATCGAGTTCCAGATTGACCTGATACCGGGTGCTCAACCTGTCGCCAAGGCACCGTATCGATTGGCCCCGACGGAAATGAAAGAGTTGATGGAGCAGTTACAAGAGCTGCTGGATAAGGGGTTTATCAGACCGAGTATCTCACCTTAGGGTGCTCTGGTCCTGTTTGTGAAGAAGAAAGACGGTAGTATGAGGATGTGCATCGACTATCGCGAGCTAAATAAGTTGACGGTGAAGAACAGATACCCCTTGCCGAGAATCGATGATTTATTTGATCAGCTTCAAGGCGCCAGTTGGTTTTCACGAATAGATCTTCGATCGGGCTACCATCAGCTGAAAGTGAAGGAACAAAACATCCCTAAAACAGCTTTTCGTACGCGCTACTGTCACTACGAGTTTCTTGTCATGTCATTTGGTTTGACTAATGCGCCAGCTGCTTTTATGGATTTGATGAACCGAGTGTGTCGGCCGATGTTGGATAAATCAGTGATTGTATTTATTGACGATATCCTGATTTACTCAAGAAGCAAAACGGAGCATGCCGATCACATTCGAGAAGTACTAGAAATGTTGAGAAGGGAGAAATTGTACGCCAAGTTCTCCAAGTGCGCATTCTGGTTGCGTGAAGTTCAGTTCTTGGGTCACTGGTTAATCCGGAGGGGATTATGGTCGATCCGGCAAAGGTAGAAGCAGTAACGCAATGGAAGTCTCCAAAGACGCCATCTGAGATCCGTAGTTTCTTGGGTTTGGCGGGCTACTATAGAAGATTCATTCAAGACTTCTCCAAGATTGCTTCTCCATCGACTAAGTTGACCCGGAAAGATGTGAAGTTTGTATGGGGTCAAGCTCAAGAAAAGGCATTTGAAGAATTGAAAACGAAGTTGACCCAAGCTCCGGTATTGGCATTACCCGATGGAAGTGAAGACTTAGTGGTTTATTCTGATGCTTCCTACTCGGGGTTGGGGTGCGTATTAATGCAAAGAGGAAAGGTTATAGCCTATGCATCCCGACAGCTGAAAGTTCATGAGGTTAATTATCCTACTCATGATTTAGAGCTAGCAGCTGTGGTCTTCGCGTTAAAGATTTGGAGGCACAACCTTTACGGAATGAAGTGCACCATCTTCACAGACCACAAGAGCTTGAAGTACTTCTTCGAGCAAAAAGATTTAAATATGAGGCAGAGGCGATGGTTGGAGCTGATAAAAGACTATGATTGTGAGATCCATTACCATCCGGGCAAAGCCAACGTGGTGGCTGATGCCCTTAGCCGAAAACAGAGGCCCGAGCCAATTAGGGTGAAGGCGTACCAACTAATTATAACCTCAGACGTGATGAAGCAAGTCAAAGAGTTCCAAGATGAGGCGCTGAAAGAGGATCATCTAAACTCTGAACGAATGAGAGGTCTGGTCGCGGAACTGGGTGAAAACACGTTTGGTGTCAAAACTCGATTTGGGCGGATGTGGATTCCTCGAATTGGGGATCTGCGTATGAAGATCATGGACGAAGCCCATAAAACTCGATACTCCATTCATCCCGGTGCTACCAAGATGTACCAAGACATGAAGAAAGTTTATTGGTGGCCAGGTATGAAGCGTGATATGGTGGAGTATGTGAGTAAGTGCCTCACGTGTTTGCAAGTAAAGGCAGAGCATCAAAAGCCGTATGGAAAGATTCAACCGTTGGATATACCGGAATGGAAGTGGGAGCGCATCACCATGGATTTCATTACAAAGCTGCCACGTACCCCGAAAGGGTATGATACAATATGGGTGATTGTGGATCGTCTGACGAAGAGTGCTCACTTCTTACCGATACGCGAGACATATTCATCCGAGAGGTTGGCCGATCTTTTCATCAAAGAGATTGTGACTCGTCATGGTGTACCAGTGTCGATTGTGTCTGATCGCGACACCCGGTTTACATCCAAATTCTGGAAGAAATTCCACGATACTATGGGGACGAGGTTGCATATTAGCACAGCTTATCATCCTCAAACTGATGGTCAGTCGGAAAGGACCATTCAGACTTTGGAGGACATGCTTCGGGCATGTGTTATTGACTTCGGGGGAAGTTTAGATGACCACTTGCCGTTAGCTGAATTCTCATACAACAACAGCTATCATGCCAGTATTGGCATGCCACCCTATGAGATGCTATACGGTAGGAGATGCAGGACACCCGTCTGTTGGGGCGATATTGGTCAGAAGGAATTGGGAAGCGTCGAAGTGATCGAGGCTACGACTGAAAAGCTTGAAAGGATCAAAGCCTATATGAAGGCAGCCAAAGACAGACAGAAGTCGTATGCTGACAAACGACGCAGGCCGATTGAGTTCCAGGTGGGTGACCGGGTTATGTTAAAGGTCTCTCCTTGGAAGGGAATCATTCGGTTCCGAAAGCGGGGCAAGTTGAGTCCGCGGTACATAGGCCCTTTCCAAATCATTGCTCGAGTAGGAGAGGTGGCCTATAGATTGGAATTGCCAGATGAGCTAAGTGGAATCCACCCTACCTTCCACGTATCTCATCTGAGGAAGTGTTTGGCTGATGAAGATATGATTGTTCCGCTGGAAGATATCGAAGTAGATGAGAGGCTCAATTATGTGGAGCAACCAGTGGCAATCATTGATAGAAAAGAGAAGCGGCTGCGAAATAAAGTAGTTCCCCTTGTGCGTGTACAGTGGAAGCACAGAAAGGGATCCGAGTCTACGTGGGAGACTGCGGAAGAGGTGAGACAACATTACCCACGTCTGTTCGAGTAATAACAGGTTTCGGGGACGAAACCTTTATAAGGGGGGTGGACTTGTAACACCCGAAATTCTGATTAGACAAAGAGAAATAATAAGAAGAAAAGAAAAGAAAGAATTTTGGAAGGGAAGGAAAAGAAAGAAAATGTGGAAGGGGGTATTGTGTAAAAGTACAAAGAAAAGAGAAATATCTGATATACATAAGGATGGCTGCCCACTCTTTTCTCACAACCCCAAATCAGCAAAAGTTTTAGAGAGAGAAAGAGCAAACCACGAGATTCGAAGGAAGAACAAGAAGAAGAAAAAGACTGATTCGAGGTATCGGGTTCCACGGCGACCGATTTTGAAGAAAGCCACACCCAGCAACACAATGTGAGTTCTAAGACCCCTTCTTTTATGTTTTTCGAACGATTTTAGGGGCTGGAACACATACCGAAACTGTTTTTTTAGTTGTGGGTGTTTAACCCGTACATGTATGTATGTGTATATGTGTATGCGGTCTGTTCGGGAGACTGGTTCCACTATATGTGAACTTTCCAGAACAGGTGTATGTGATACATGCATGTATGTTCATAGTTATACTGTTAGTGTATGTTATAGAATGGTATACATGATGTCTAACTGGTTCTAAATGAATAATACGATAATTATGTGCCATAGAAGTGTTAAGATGATGAACGAATATGAAAAGGGGCACAGGTTAAGTTGCAGGTTGCTACATTCAACCGCATCGTCCAATGCGGACTAACAAAGTAAAGGTGGCCAAAGTGGTCAACCGCATTAGCCAATGCGGGTGACCAAGCAAATGCGGTCAAGGCATGTTCTTCATCCGCATTGACCCAATGCGAGTATGTTCAGGAATGCGGCTAAGGCAGTCAGCCGCATTAATCAATGCGGAAGGGTAAGGAAAATGCGGGCCAGGCAATGTCTCATGCGCATTGTCCTAATAAAAAGAAAATGATCAAGGCAACTCAGCCGCATTGAGCAATGCGGACAAGTTCTTGAAATGCGGATAAAACATTTCTCATCCGCATTGACCAATGCGGATGGGCAAACAATGCGGATAAGGTGTTACTCATCCGCATTGACTAATGCGGATGGTCAGACTAATGCGGGTGAGCCAGAATGTGAAATGCGGCTATAGATTTAGCAAGACCCGATTTAATTGGGTAGACGAGTAACATAGGCATGATGATGATGATGATGTTGCATGGGTTACCTATGGTATACCATATGTGTGTGATGCTTTGTATGATGATGAATGTATGATATGTGTATGTTCCTTATGATTATGTATGTTTGTCTTTCCAAAACTTTACGAGTTATGAAAATGAATGAATGAAGTATTACGTAACGTAAAGTGAAAGATAATGAAAGAGGAACATGATGATGAATGCATGTATTAACGAATGAACGAAAAAGGAAATATGATGATGGATACATGCATTAATGAATGAAGAACTAAGTCTTGCAAGCATTGAATTAAGGAAAATGGGTCCTTCTTTGTGATTGACCCTGGTCATGGTACCTCTACCGCTTACCTACTAGTACTGTGGCATACGCTCTATTGATTCACGACCCACTGTGGCATACGCTCTATGGATTCACGGCCCAGTAGCTAAGACTGATCGGGGTATAGCATATGGTATTGGTACAAAACGTATTCAATGTGCAAGCAAAGATGAACGGGATCCTTGTCATTCGACCACAGTAATCATAGTCAAGTACTATGAAGTGGGTATAGCCTGACAGGATCCATATGAGAATTGCATGATAATGATGTATAACGAACGATGAAGATAATAAAGAATATTATCTATGTGTACGTATGATGTATGATCATGTGAAAGAAAGGAATGGTTTATGATGTAAATAAAGTATGTCTATTTTAAAAACTAGAACTCACTCAGCAACGCTGACTTTTATGTGTTTCAAGTTGGCAGGTAGTGTTGCTGGGGATGACACGAAGTGACTACTCAGCTCTTTTAGGATGGCATTCTCCTTTTGATAATGCTGCAACGTCATGTGTTGTAGGCCCGTAATGCACGCAACACAATATGTTGCATGCAAGTGCAAGATTTCTTGAGGATTCCCATAAACGGGATTACTTAAGGAATCTTCTTTATGATGAAAAATTTTAATATTTCCATACTAGAGGTCACTGTTTATGACCATTTTGTAATCAGTAACGATGTAATCTTTTGTAATAGTGCTTTTGTAATGTAATGCAACACTAGATGTTTTGTACTGATGTACGTTGTATTAAATGGCAAAAGTATCTATATTATAAATGAAATGTATCTTTTGAATGTTTCCGCTGCTATGTTTATCTAAGATGTTTATGAATGTATACCAAATGTATGTTTTATGTGCGATGACGACCGACCGTGAGGTGCCTGGGAACGGGGCCTTGCATTGGAAACCTCAAAATATTATAAAACCTAATCAAGGTCTTGATAAAGTTGGGCTTACAAAAGAAAACTTGGGAAATGAAACTAACCTTTTTAGGCCCAATAAGCCCAATAAGGGCCCGAACTTATAAACAAGGCCCATTTAAGGCCCAAGTACATGTTTACGAACTAAATAAATGAAAAACCATGAAACAATGAATTTTTGTGTGATTTGAAATAACTATGGAAAGATACAAACTAAAAACAGATTCAGAACCCATACCGGGTAAAATCCGGCAATTTAACGCGTACTTACGTCTGAATTCCCTAAGAAATTCTTACAATGGCTCGTCATCCAATCTAAATCATTGTTAATCATAACTAATATCATAAATAATATTTGCTAAAAGATTTTTCATCAAACATGCATAAGCAACGGAAATACGTAAGTGAAATGCGAATACCGATTTTCACCGGCATTTAACTGACGTCTGCTATGACAACCGAGCTTCGTAACTCTGGAAAGATTCAACTAATCATTGTTTATTATCATAACATATTAAATTGGTGAGTGATACGTTGTCCGGAATAAATGCGTTCCGAAACGCAATCGTGGCGTGCATCGATCTTGAATTAGGTCAAAACCCGAGAATTGGACAGATAAGGTTATAACGCGACTGGCATGGGAAGTTAACGTACACAATATCATTTTAATACTTAATTGCATATATTTTGATACCAAAATGATTATATTAACGCTCATTCAAGGAAAACGCGTAAAGCCATTGAACGTGTTAAATACGTGGTAATTTACAAACTCATTTAATTATTCGGCATGTTTTAAAAACGATAAAATCAATAATATCGGAATATTTATAACGTTTTGTATAATTGTATCTAACGGGAAGTGAAATTTTAACGATACGTGAAAACCAATTCGAACGCGTTACGAACCGAACCGTTAACGAACCCATCACTTAACCCTACTATATAAACAAGTGTTCTCTCATTTTAGGGTTTTCACAAAGAAATTAGGGAAGAGAGAGAGCGGCCACATCCCCCCTTCCCCCCTCTCCGACTCTGGCCACTGGCGGCGACGGTGGTTCCGGAGAGTGTCGGCGAGTGGCACGCAAATCCGGACTCCCCTCGGCCCCTAAAACCCGATAGGGATGATGGTTTCTCCTAAAACAAAGCGATAATGGTTTAATCGGAGGTGGTGCTGATGGTTCTGAGGGTTCTAAAGGCGACAATGGTGGTCGTTGATCGTGGTTATGATGCGAGGAAGCCACGATGGTAGCAATCGGTTGTGGTGGTTGTGGCTCTGGTGGCTGCCGGTAGTGGATGTGGGCGTCAGGTTATGGAGGTCAGTCGTGGGTGTGGCTACGACGGGTGAGGGTGGGGGATGGTGATGGCTGTTGTTGTAGGCATTGGCGGTGGTGTTCGATTCATGGCACCCGAAGGCTGCCCAAACTGGATGGTTCCTGGTGACCTCGAGACTCGACCGCAGAGGCCCGGTGATAGTAATGATGTTGGCTGTCGTTGATTGTTGGCTGTGGTTGTCGGGTTACCTGCGGTGGCCGGCTGTGATTGTATTGGCTGTGTCGATTTATGGTGGTTTGTGGTGATTGTTGCTGTTCGAAGTGTATTGGAGCTGACTGATGCTGTTCTAGTGGTTTCATGTTGGATTTAGACGAGATCCATAAGATTCGATTACATTGGGTTAATTCCTGCGAGGATACCGGCCGAGCAGGAGGCTGCCCGCGGTGGCAGGTGGCTATCCGTGGTGGACAGTGGCTGCAAGTGGTGGAGTATGGTGGTAGAAATCATAACCAAGGTGGTTGGTAACATATAATGCGATTATGGTTGCGTTTGGTTATGAGATAGCAATGTAGTAGTATTTATATATAATCTCGGTGCGTTTTGACTAGGTTAAATCTTGGTCGAAGTTGTTGGTCAAAACTGGTCAATCATGGTCAACAGACAGTCAACACAATGCGGGTCGGCACAAGCGAGTTCTAGGATGTGAAACGGAAATGCTAGGTATAACCGTGTGCTAGAAATTCTTATGCGTAAATATAGTGATTATATATTAACTTGTGTGTGTTGAGCTACAAATATGTATAAAAATGTTAGCTAGTTATGAGTCATCAAGAATGAATGCGTAAACTAGAAATGTCGTGACCAATCACATGATGTAAAACAAGTTTGGTAATGTTATCATATAAACAAGATATTAGACAACATATAAGAAATTATTTGATCTAACATCATACAAATCTTTACAACACGTATTTATTTAAGGCAAAAGGCTTATAATTCTATAATAATTCATCATCTTATTATTATTATTAGTTGACCATCTCATTACTATTGGAATAAATATTATTTGTATCACCTCTTTTATTCAATATATCGACAACTATTATCAATATTTGGATTACTCTAGCATCAGTCAATTTAATATTATGATGTAAGTGTAAGTATTATAAACATCAATTGAAACATTTCATATATTACTTACATCATCAATGCAAGTTACCTATAAAGATTTGGAATCCATGATATAAATTGATTATTTCTACATTCGTCATGCTAAGACTCAATTCTTGATTAAATGCATTAATTAACCTAATGTACACGAGTTAATTCATGACAATTAATAATTACACTAGAAGATAAGATACAATAAGGATACTAATCACCAACATTAATTTAACTAAAGAGCTCAACCGCACGCATGTAATAGCATCGTGCTAATTCTAAATGTGAATCTTATATGTTCTAATTAGGATTGCTTGGTTGGTAATCATCACTTTTCTATCTCAAGCTCTGAAAATTATATAAGGATACCAGGTGAGTTCTAGTGATCACTTTTTACTACTGTTTTGGGATGAAACATGCTCTGTTATTTTATGAACTATAATTGTGCTTTACTTGATGCTTGTATGTGGGATTTATGGTTACCTGTTGATACTTACATCATGATCATTAATTCTTTCATGAACCGCTTGTTTTATGTGGATAGATCTATTTAGGGAAACCCCCACACACAATGGCTCCCGTCACACGGAGGTACCCCACTGAGATCCTGAGGGGTCGTTTGTGGCATGTGACAGGTTTTGCTAAGAAACTATGGTGAACCATCCGGGCAGGTAGGGTTCACTAGTTTGGGGCTCAGTTCTCCCTTTTTTGGGGGTTAACCGGTTAAACAAAACTTTCAAAGATGCTAACAGGGATTGAGTGCAGGGTTGATTGTGATACTCCCACGAAAATGAACTATGATTCTTTCCTTCTTATCAAATGAAAATTTTGTTAAGTACAATTGTTTTTAAATCTTTAAGCACTTAAATTCACCAACTTTATGTTGACACAAAATCTTTTTGAGCATGTCTTCAGGTACAGCTAGGGAGAATAGTTGAGCTATAGAAGTTACCCAAATCCAAAGCAAGATATGAGGGTAGAGGTTGAAGACAAAAGTTGAGCCTAGAAGCCTTAGTTACTGAAGCCTCAAGAAATATTGACCAGGAGATTGACCATGATACCTATAGATTGTAGATTGAGATACCTTGTGAATTGAAACAAGGCCAATATTTTAATGTAAATATTATGTGACGCTTTGTAATAATCCATTTAGTTTCCGCGACATTTTGGTTGTTGTTTACTGATCGTTACGTCCCGCCTCTCTGGGCCCGGGGTGTGACATATTGGTATTAGAGTCAAAGGTTGTAGAGAAGTAGGTCTGCTTCGCAAGACCTAAACTACAACCATATGAACCCCATAGGACCACCTTTGTAAGATAACTCTTCCGAGCTTCGTTGAACCCAGGGTGTAGAAATGTGGGTTTGCTTTGCAATACCTAAGCTGTAACAATAAATAGAACCAGCCTGGTAGGTTGTTTCCATAATCCAGTGATCCAAAGTTTGCAGCAAGAATAGGTTCCCTTAAGAACTCCCATCTTTAACCTGTATAAATTAAGGATTATTTATATCCCATTAAGAATTCTCTATCCTATAAGAAACCTTGATACATTAGGGTATTACCTATGATAGGTGCACCCGAGTAAACCAGGAAGGTAAGGAACCTTCTGGAGTGGACTAATAGGACCTCTGAACATCAAGTACTAAGAATGTTAGAAACACTAGGTGTGCATATATATTAGGACTTAAATTTTGGAGATGTACTTATCTAATTGTACAGTTGACTTTTGTCACACTATATGAAACAACTGCTGTTAGCTATACACTTGATACGACTTGTGTCGTTACGTGAGACAACTGCTATAATGTTACTTGTTGGAATGATGATACTTGCTTATATGCCTCATTTGTAAGATGATACATGTTGGAATGTAGTGATAAGATAGTAACCATGATGCCTTTTTGTTTGATCTGCTCCCTAGAATAGTATGTACCTGAATGCCCATTTATTGCTGGATTTGTTAAAACTGTACTTTGACATAATTCCTAGGTTAGCAAGAATGTTAGCATAATTAGAATCTAAGTGTACTTAATTGTAAATGATGACCAAATGGGAATTTTAACTCCATTACCTATTTACACAAAACTTGGAACTTATGATGGGAATAACTAGAATGATAGTGTAAGGTAAATTGACGATTACGGGTGCACACGTAATAGTAAATTTACAGGTACACTTGAATTTTGGTGGGCCCTGTCATGTAAACTAATATCAATGTAAAACACTTAAAGAACCAATAAATACAAGAATAAACACAAATATTTGGAATATATTCAATGATTATATATTCTAAAACTTTCGTGTTGGGCGAAGCCATTTGACACTTGAAGAGCTACCAGGGACGACATTGTAGTAACTATTCCTTTTCTTCTTCTTCTCTTTTCTTTTGTTTTGCAATCCTATTGGAATTATAATGATACAACTATCAGACTTAGAAGATCATCAAATGTTGTTCTCAAACTCAACTAGTCTTGCGCTGAGAGTACGGTACTCCACCTAAGTCATGCGTGTACTTTAGCAATATTGTTCATTCTTTTTGTGATGCCCAAGGATTTCTTCCTACCTATTACAGAATTCATTTCAACTTTATTGGTATCATAAAAGACTCTCTAACATAAACTCTACAACTGAGAATAGATTGGAGTAATCGATTGTCGAGAAGCACGTCATGTGAACAATGACATAGAAGACTTGTCACTTCTTTCTTCCTTATTAGCCTGCACTTCCTAGGGCATTCTGGACTCTAGAATTACTCTATCAATTTCATAAAGCCTTTGATAACTGATTACTTTATACCTATTCGACATCATAGAACCACTTAATCCAAAATAAAATTCTTAATATCAGCTCCGATAATGATTAACAATCACCTCTCATAGTACTAAGTGCTTGCGAAATCCTTCATCATCTTCAACCGTTAGTCACCTAATGACAATCTTCACATGAAACTTAGGTTGAACTATTTGACCCTGCTTTTAACTGACCGTGCTGTTGATAAAGTTCTGACCGCCAGAATATATAGGAAATGAAACCTCCTTATAAAATCCAGATTCTCCGGAGATAAAGATCCAAGTGCAAGGGTTAATTGCCGAGAAAAGCTAACCTTCGAGATTCAAGACAAAAATCTGAACTTACAACTTCTTTGGATCCCTGATTCTTCCACTCACCCTCTGTTCTCGATTTATTCTCTTAACGAGTAGTGCTACTCCTCTAGCATAACCCTCATCTTTGGAAATGCGTGATAGCCGATGCAGAAAACTTTAAAACCTTGTATGTTATCTCTACTCGGAGATCTCTACTACTTGAGTGATAAGTTCGTGATTCGAGCGCACAGATCTGAAGTAGAATACGATCTCGAGCTATCCGATAAGTTATTAGAGTGGTAGTTAACCTTCTTATGCTAGCGAGCACCTTGATAAAGTGCTAAACTTGTTCGAATCGATGCAGTCGATAATAATGAAGAATTCAATGGAAGAACTCATAGTCGAACTTAAAGGATGGTATTGCTCCAAAGGATGTACTAAGAAGCATAGAAGATCGGCTACCAGAAATCTCATATGTTAAATCACTTGAGATCCAACTACAACGAAGTGATAGAAATGCAGCAGATTGTAGACAAAGAAAGTCTGCATAATCATCCCCGATCGTAAGCGTTGGTGTTATTCCTCTCTAAATTTTAAACCTCTCCTAAAGAGATTCTCTAATACCTTACCCTAGAACGCTCCGTACCGTCGGATATTCGAGCAAAAAGTCTTACTCCCATATCTCGTTGGAACAATCGATATGATTATAAAGGATTAGAATCTAAACAGAGTTACTTGCTTTACAAATAGACCCTCTAAAGGGCACAGTTACCTTGTCGAATATGGACCGAGGAAGAGGTCATCTAGAAGGTTGACCTTAATTGGGAAGCACTATGAAGGAACTAGTGGAAATGTTTGCAGCAATTCTGTAGCTTAAGACAACAGTTGAGGTTGCTCTTAAGGAAATTGAGTCGGAGAATAGAAGAAGTACATATATATGGGGGTACTGGACTTGAAGCTTATATTAAGGAGCTGGTGGAAGGAAAGCAGATTCGAGAGCCGTCAGATAAACAGTTCATAAGACCTGGTATGTCACCCTGAGGGAACTTAATACTCCTTGTGGAAGGAAAATAGAATGCTCCAACTATGGATAGACTACTGAGAGCTAAATAAAGTCGCCAAGGATAAGTGATACCCTCCCCCTAGGGATGTTCACCTACTTAATCAGTTGCAAGACGCTACCTACATCTTAATTGTTATCAGCCGTGTTTATAAGGAAAACGACGTTACACAAGTAACAGTTGAAACCAGATATGGCAAGTACGAAGGTTGTGGTCAAGCCCATGTGGGAGGACCTACACAATTCACGAAACTCATGAGGGTCATGGATAGGATTTTGCAGGACATACTTAGACATGTATGTCATTTTGTTACTATTAATAAGCACGAAATTCGAGACAAGTTGCTATAATTTGAAGCTATAAAATTTCCGGGAGAAGTAAAACCCCATTGAGATGCGTCAATACTTAGGGTTAGGCGAAAGTTGTAGTAGGATTAATAAAAATTTCATTCGTATAGCTATAAGACTGTCATCGTTATCCTTGGGAAAATGCGGAATTCGTTTGGGCGCGAATAAGAAAGTTTCAGATGCGTGTTGATGCAACAGTACAAGACAATTTTCTAGCCGCCCGATGAAGCTAAGAAAATGTATGGAGAGCTACATTAAGCAGGAACTGGACCTCCCGCAAAATAAAAGGATGCATCTGGATACATTATTGGTACGACACTACCAACTACACATCAAAATACTAGATTAAGTAGAATAGGGTGATCGACAATCAGTAATGTCAACTGCGTTGACAAGTGTGGATAGGAGGCCATCATCCGCATTGTCCTAAGACATCCGTATTACCAAATGCGAGAGCTCAAGCCTTGACCACATTTTTATCTGCTTACCCTCTTTGATGAATGCAGATAGCCTACAGTTAGGCTTTTCTTCTATTGCCTTCGCAGTATCGTTTCTTGAACTTGTAAATTATCCTAGCATTGGTTCCTGAGAGTTTATGGCACATCCTATATCGGGAAACTCTTGACATGCGTCTGTTAAGATGAATGGATCTACTCGAAGACTGAGATTATGATATATACAGAACCATTACGGAAAAGAAAACATACTCGAAGAAGCACTTGGTGGAAGAAAAGACTTAACCCCTTAAGATGGAAATCCTAGAAAGAAGAGGTCGAAGAAAATCTTTCCGAGGAAAGCCGAGAATTAAAAAGGAGGCTTTGAAAGATGAAGACCTTTGTGTATGACCTAATCTCTCTATTGTTAGCAATCGTGAAAGCTTATTAGTTTTAGCTTGTAGGAATAATCGTGCAATTCCTAGATATTAATATGTACTCGTTGGGAAAACCCAAATCCTTCTTGACTTGAAACTTTTAATCCATTGTGACATGATTATCCTGTCTAATTAAAGGCATTCACACTAATATCCTCTTCTTTTCAATCATTCTTAAGATTCTCAGTGAGGACGGTAACACCGTCGGGATTTTGGGAATCTTCTCCTTGCTAGATCTACCTAGCAAAGTGGTGCGTTGAACCACAATGGAGAATCTCTTCTTGTTAATTCTTTACAATTGTAAACTGATCTGATTGTGAAGCCAAAATCGATACATGATTTGACTCATTAGTTCTGTCAAGCATGTTCTAACGTTCGGATAGTAACTACAATCCATATCAAACCTGGTTATTTAACACATATGTTGGGTTTGATATAACACAAAACAAGTTTAACCATTTAAACTTTCTGAAAAATGCAGCGGAATAATAGCTTTATAACATTGTTTATAAGCTGAAAATTTCATGTTCTATTTGATGTTTTAAAGTGTAAACAAACCCAAGAACAAAGGGGATCTTATATGTGAATAAGCAAGCTATGAACACATGTAAAAGCACATGAAATCACAGCTACAATGAGCTGTGATTAACTACCTTCCCAGCAGCAAAAAGTCGACAGAAAATGGATGTTGGAAGCTGAAATTTCGGCCAAGGCTCCAAGGAAAGGATCCCTCAAGCTTGTATACCCCAAGCTCTTTGCAAAAGCACCTTCTTGTTAGGAAGAAACACCACAAAGAAAGCTCCTAAACCCTTTCTTCTTTGCTGCTTGTTTCCGTAAACAATGAGAGAGAGAGAGGAGAGTTTTTTTTGAGTCTATTGCATGTGTGAAGTAATGAGAGATGTTGAGTCCAAGACTAGTAGTAAGTGTGTCTTCTCAAGGAGAAAAAAGAACCAATGAAAACAAGGGGGGCAGCCGAATTAGTGGTTTCAAAAGGCTTTTCCCTCCTTAAATCTAATACACACATATATTAACTAGTATTGTAACTAGTTTATGCAATTAACCATTTAATTGTATAAGTGGTATACTCTCATTATTATTTGGTGTTATCCAACTTATTTAAATAACACTTCAAATAATATTATTGAACAAAATATCCTAATAAGTTGTTCATTCTCATATGCAACTTATTTAGAAAACCCATTTTCTAAATTGGTGTAAATATTTAATTGCATGATCATGTCATCAATTAAATATTAATTGGTGTTTGTTGTTATTGGGTATAACCCGACTTGGATCATAACGTACTAACCGCATCAATATTCTACGTGTCTTGGGCATATAGAATCCTGCAATCTCCCACTTGCCCAAGATTCATAGAAGATTGATGCAAGCAGTAAATACCGCCTAACAATGGTTTACTACCTTTAATACGCATGACTTATGGCCATTCAATAACATCATCCCATTCATGTACCCTACTTGAAATGATTTAGGTGAATCAATCATCTATCCTTTTATTACAGATGTCATGTTAAATCAAGGAAACAGAATGATCATTCCTTGTTGATTTAACTTAATCAGGCCTTAGACATCTTGCTCTCAACGAATAAGAGGAACAAATCCCACCTTGTCTACATACGTTTCTCACAAACACCTCGTGTCACACCTAAACATAGCCTTATGTACTGTCCAATATTTCAGGACAGTGAAGAACTAGTTCAAGGTATAACACCTGGTGAATATCAAAACCCAATATGTATCTCCGGTCTGAGGATACTAAATGATATTCGCCTTTTACTCAAACTTACTTATGATCAATCTGGAAGAATCTATGTAGTAAAATTTGAGATGCGGGTTATTCCAATATTTGTATCCCACAAATATCTATGAACCTTGGTAGTAACCCATTGCTCTATATTCATCCTTGTGAATATCAACCAATCCAAGTTCATAATAATCTTACCTTCACACTTGTTCCCACAAGACTGAACAACTACGAACATTTAGAGTAAACAATTTACTCATGGATTAAACATGCTAAATTGGAACATTAATTGAAACATTATAACCATATAATTTTATTCAAATAATAAATAGTTCCACATATCCAAATACAAAATTTACAGATCAAATCCAATCACTAGAATATCGAAGTCCCATGGCACAAGTATGACCTTCATGCTTTGCCTTTTCAAGGAGCTTCGTGAGAGGATCCGCAATGTTTTGATCCGTGTGAACTTTGTGAATACATATCTTTCCCTTTTCAACTTCATCTCGTATGTAGTTGAATATCCGCTCAATGTGCCTGGTCTTTTGATGAGCACGAGGTTCCTTGATTTGAGCAATCGCACCCTCATTATCATAAAAGATCTCTAGGGGGTCCTGAATGGAAGGGACAACCCCTAGATCGGCAATGAATTTCTTCAACCATGCAGCTTCTTGAGCTGCCAATGAGGCGGCGATGTATTCTAATTTTGTAGTTGATAGAGCCACTACATCCTGTTTGGAGCTCTTCCAAGAGACTGCTCCTCCATACAGAATGAAAATATATCCCGATTGTGACCGTGAATCATCACGATCGGTTTGGAAACTCGCATCCATGTAACCTTTTACAACAAGTTCCTCATCACCAGATCCATAGATTAGGAACATATCTTTCGTCCTCCTTAGGTACTTAAGTATGTTTTTAACAGCCATCCAATGACTGCTTCCAGGATTTTGCTGGTATCGGCTTGTCATGCTTAAGAGGCATGACACGTCCGGCCGAGTGCATATCATTGCATACATGATGGATCCAATAGCAGATGCATATGGGATTGCCTTCATTTTATCATGCTCATCCTTTGAGCTAGGACATTGAGTCGTACTCAATATCATTCCTCTTTGAATAGGCACGGTACCTTTCTTAGAGTTCCCCATCTTAAACCTTTTCAAGATCTTATCAATGTATGCGCTTTGATTTAAACCAATCAACCGCCTTGATCTATCCCTATAGATCTTTATTCCCAGAATATAGGCGGCTTCACCAAGATCCTTGATGGAAAAACAACTTCCAAGCCAGGTTTTTACACCTTCCAAGGTTGGAATGTCATTTCTAAATAGTAGTATGTCATCAACATACAATACTAGGAAAGTGATGATGCTCCCACTAGCTTTCTTATATACACAAGCTTCAGCAACGTTCTTGATGAATCCAAATTTAATTACTTCTTCATCAAAACGGTGATTCCAACTTCTCAATGCTTGTTTCAATCCATAGATTGATTTCTTTAACTTGCATACTTTATTAGGATGTTTTGGATCGACAAAACCTTCAGGCTGAACCATATAATCTTCTTCCTCTAGATATCCATTTAGGAAAGCGGTTTTGACATCCATTTGCCAAATCTCATAATCATAATGAGCAGCTATGGCAAACAATATCCTTATAGACTTTAGCATCGCAACAGGTGAGAAGGTTTCATCATAATCAACCCCTTGAGTTTGAGTGAAACCCTTTGCTATAAGTCTAGCCTTATAAGTATCCAAGTTTCCATGCATATCGGTTTTCTTCTTGAAAACCCACTTACTTTCAACTACCTTGGAATTAAGAGGTGGTACAACAAGTTCCCAAACTTGATTGTCATACTTGGTTGCATCTCAACGTTCATGGCTTCAAGCCATTTGTCATAATCCGAATTGGACACTGCATTATGGTACGTGGTTGGTTCATCTAAATCTACCACATAGCATCCATCCATGAAAAATCCGTATCTTTCAGGTGGATTACTAGTTCTACCACTTCTGCGAATGTTTTGTGTGTATTGATCAACCGCTTGATCATCCTCAACATCCTCATGTTGAGTGCTAGTTTCAACCAAACATGCATTGGGTTGTGGTTCTTGATCCTCCTCAAGATCCACAGTTCTACTGCTAGTTTCTTCCATAAGGAACTTTGCTTCTAAGAACTCACCCTTTTTGGCAACAAACACTTTTTGTTCCAGTGGATCATAAAAATAATATCCCATAGAATCTCTAGGATATCCAACAAAGATACACTTGGTGGATCGGACTTCTAATTTGTTTTGGGTGGGGGTCTTAACATAAGCCTCACAACCCCAGACCCTTAAGTATGATAGGGATGGAACTCTTCCATGCCATATCTCAAAGGGTGTCCTTTCCACCTTTTTGGTTGGGGCCATATTTAGAATACGGGCCGCGGAGAGCAAAGCGAAACCCCAAAATGATAGAGGCAATGTGCTTTTAGCCATCATAGATCAGACCATATCCAATAAGGTTCGATTCCTCCTCTCAGACATACCATTATGTTGTGGTGTTCTAGGTGGAGCGAGTTGCGAGACAATCCCACAACTCCTAAGATGATCTTGAAAAGCATCACTTAGGTATTCACCTCCTCTATTGGTGCGGAGAACTTTAATCGACTTGTTGAGTTGATTTTCTACTTCATTCTTGAAGATTTTGAAAGTTTTAAAAGCTTCATCTTCGTGCCTTAATAAGTACACATACCCATAGCGACTATAATCATCGGTAAAGGTAATGAAGTATCTTTCACCATTCCTAGTCATTGGCTTAAAAGGACCACATACATCCGAATATATGATTCCTAATAAATCTTTTGCCCTTTCGTTAGTTCCACTAAAGGGTGCCTTAGTCATTTTTCCTTGTAAACAAGATTCACATACATCAAATGAATCATATTCATTTGTTTTTAAAAGACCATTCTTTTGAAGTGTTTGTATACGTTTCTTGTTTATATGACCAAGACGACAATGCCAAAGATAGGTATCACTCAAATCCAACTTGATTTTCTTGGTGTTAGTTTGGTACAATGAACTATTTAAAGTATTTTCATGAACCAATTCATAAATACCATTAATAGGAATAGCTTTAAAATAGAACATATCATTTAAAGAAACATGAATATCATTTTCAACAAAAGATAATGCATGATCGTAATGTCTTAATTGGGATACAGAAATAATGTTCCTAGTCAAACTAGGAGCATACAAAACATTCTTCAAAATTACATCCAAGACACTTGGAAGTTTTAGGATGTAGTCCCTACGGGCTTCAACTATGACTTTTGTTCCATTGCCTATGAAGAGGCTAACATCCCCTTGATTGAAGTCCCTACTTCTTGTGAACCCCTACAACAAATTGCAAATATGAGTTCCACATCCGGTATCCAATACCCATGTGTTAGAAGATGTAACATTAAGATCAATATGAATCATGTATATTGTACCTGAGGTCTACCCGGCATCCCTCTTTGCTTTCAACTCTTGGAGATGGACAGGACAATTCCTTGCCTAATGTCCAATCTCCCCATACTTGAAGCATGGGTCATTAGTAGCAACCTTTTGTTTCTTCTCTTGTGGTTTGGGTGGCACCCTTGCCACCCCCTTCCCTTTCCCCAAACGGGTCCCTTACCCTTGGCAACTTTTGCCTTGGATGCGGGATGAGGCCTTTTATTGTTCCTACCTTCATTGATGGTGAGAACAGGTAAAACCCTTTTACCCATGGCCGCCTCGGCCGTTTTGAGCATTGAGTGAAGCTCACCAATGCTTTTGTCCCAAGCATTCATGTTGTAGTTCAACACGAATGTCTCGAACTTCTTGGTAAGGCCTTTAAGGATCAAATCCGTGGCCAATTCCTTCGAGACAGGACAATTAAGCCTTTCGAGGTGGTCAATGTGGATTTTCATCTTAAGTACATAAGATGAAACCGATTGGTTGTCGTCATACGACATGCATGGAGTGCTCGAACCGTTTCGAAGCGCTCAACCGTTGCTTGCTGTTGGAACGTTTCCTTCAGCTGGGTTATCATGTCATAAGCTCTGTGATGTTCATACTACTTTTGGAGATCCAGAGTCATGCTCGCTAGCGTGAGACAAGGCACTTGGACGGAGTCCTTATCATCCTCAGTAGGTTGATCGGGGATAGGGTCGTCTAAAACATATGATCGTCTCTCTTGCTTGAGAACGATTCTCAAATTTCGATACCAATCTATGAAATTGTTATGATTTAGACGTTCCTTTTGGAGAATCGCTCGTAAAGATTGGGTGGACGTAGATGAGTTATCATGATCATCATTATTGGTGGCCATCTACAAAATTTAACAAAGATTTGTTTTAGTATTTTCGATATTGCTATTTTTTTAATAATTAATACCTTTTAAGGTTATTATCATATTAAAATCTAGAACCTAACATTACATTTAAATTGTAGTTAGGTGACCTTTATCCCACGATTTAAATTAATAAGGTGGTCAACGATTGACGGTTGCAACCATTTGCAACGTCTAGAGGTATGGGATCGACTTTAAACAACATATGTAAAGTCGGCATGTTAATCCCATCAACACCGTTTGGAAACCATATTGTAGGTGATCCATTTAACATGGTTTGCAAATCAAGACATCCTACTTACATACACGTGTGAGTTTGCCAAAATGAGTGGTTAGGTGACATTTATCCCACGAATATTTCTCACCTCAAGTCATAAGTTCCCTCAAAAGGGTTAGGTGACCTTTATGCCACTAAGAGTTCCCAAGTGACTTAAGTGTTGTGTAAAAGGATGGTGTTTGCATGCTTTAGAGGTTTCATAATTCTAGTTTAGAAAACTCTATGTACTTGTATTTGCATGCTTTCAAATACAAGATACCCTATGGTCCTTTGATTAAAACCTATTTTAATCTTTAAAATCATTAAATCATTTTAATAACCTTTTATTACCTTTTAATTATTAAGAATCATCAATTTTCAGCTTGTTAAGTTTGTTAATTAGTTTGTAATGCATGTCCAAATATCAACCATACAATCAAACAACAAACATTCAAACAAGCATAAACATAAACAACCACATGTGCATAACCATAGCCACTATGTTGACAACACTTGTTTGCCATCACAAGTGTTGTCATTTGGTCTTTCTTAAGGTCATAACAAAACACATAGAAAGCTTCCAAAAGCCTCCTACTTGAAACCGCATCCAAAATGCTCCATGTTTCTCTTGTGTCTTTCCTTTGTGCTTCCAATGCGTATGTCTTCATATTACAAGATATAAAGTCCTAATACATGATATCTAGTAAAATGAAAAATACACCTAATCTATTTATTACAACCCAATAATGAATAAATTACATCTTTTAAACAAAGCACAAATAAAATAACATACAACCCCATTGAATAAACCAAAAAAAACCATTGCAAACATCCAAACAACATAAGGCCAAATGCTAGGTTATGCACCAATATGAACATTCATAATATCATCCAAATATAACAAAGAATCCCCACTAAACCCACAATTTTCAGCCAACATAAACTGAAAATTCGGGTTTTAAACATTGTCCAAACAATATACATATCATCATACATATCTTTCAAGGTTTAATCACAAGCATGTGTGATATAACCTTGAAAGTTTGGGGATTCAACATACAAAAATAGCAGCCCTAAAGAGGTTTTAAAGTCCATAAAATGAATTTTTAAAGGACAATATAAGCTATCTATCCACATAATCGGCTCTAGATGCCATTGTTGGGTTTGATAGAACACAAAACAAGTTTAACCATTTAAACTTTCTAAAAAATGCAGCAGAATAATAGCTTTATAACATTTTTTATAAGCTGAAAATTTCATGTTCAATTTGATGTTTTAAAGTGTAAACAAATCCAAGAACAAAGGGGATCTTATATGTGAATAAGCAAGCTATGAACACATGTAAAAGTACATGAAATCACAGCTACAATGAGCTGTGATTAACTACCTTCCCAGCAGCAAAAAGTCGACAGAAAATGGATGTCGGAAGCTAAAATTTTGGCCAAGGCTCCAAGGAAAGGATCCGTCAAGCTTGTATACCCCAAGCTCTTTGCAAAAGCACCTTCTTGTTAGGAAGAAACACCACAAAGAAAGCTCCTTAACCCTTTCTTCTTTGCTGCTTGTTTCCGTAAACAATGAGAGAGAAAGGAGAGTTTTTTTGAGTCTATTGCATGTGTGAAGTAATGAGAGATGTTGAGTCCAAGACTAGTATTAAGTGTGTCTTCTCAAGAAGAAAAAAGAACCAATGAAAACAAGGGAGGGGACGAATTAGTGGTTTCAAAAGGCTTTTCCCTCCTTAAATCTAATACACACATATATTAACTAGTCTTGTAACTAGTTTATGCAATTAACCATTTAGTTGTATAAGTGGTATACTCTCATTATTATTTGGTGTTATCCAACTTATTTAAATAACACTTCAAATAATACTATTGAACAAAATATCCTAATAAGTTGTTCATTCTCATATGCAACTTATTTAGAAAACCCATTTTTTAAAATGGTGTAAATATTTAATTGCATGATCATGTTATCAATTAAATATTAATTGGTGTTTGCTAAGCTTGTTATTGGGTATAACCCGACTTGGATCATGACGTACTAACCGCATCAATATTCTACATGTCTTGGGCATATAGAATCCTACAACATAATCATCAACATTTGTCCTGGGATGCTCAGAAAATAACGTTAAATCCTCAAGATTCATACTATGAGTGTATCACAGTCGGAAACAAATATTAACAGTACTAAAATTTCGAGGGCGAAATTTCTAAAAGTATGGGAGAATGTAACACCTCTGAAAAATGCCCAATTGGAAACCTCAAAATATTATAAAACCCAATAAAGGTCTTGATAAAGTTGGGCTTACAAAAGAAAACTTGGGAAATGAAACTAACCTTTTTAGGCCCAATAAGCCCAATAAGGGCCCGAACTTATAAACAAGGCCCATTTAAGGCCCAAGTACATGTTTACGAACTAAATAAATGAGAAACCAAGAAACAATGAATTTTTGTGTGATTTGAAATAACTATGAAAAGATCCAAACTAAAAACAGATTCAGAACCCATACCGGGTAAAATCCGGCAATTTAACGCGTACTTACGTCTGAATTCCCTCAGAAATTCTTATAATGGCTCATCATACAATCTAAATCATTGTTAATCTTAACTAAAATCATAAATAATGCTTGCTAAAATATTTTTCATCAAACATGCATAAGCAACGGAAATACGTAAGTGAAACGCGAATACCGGTTTTCACCAGCATTTAACTGACGTCTGTTATGACAACCGAGCCTCGTAACTCCGTAAAGATTCATCTAATCATTTTTTATTATCATAACATATTAAATTGGTGAGTGATACGTTGTCCGGAATAAATGCGTTCCGAAACGCAATCGTGGCGTGCATCGATCTGGAATTAGGTCAAAACCCGAGAATTGGACAGATAAGGTTATAACATGACTGGCATGGGAAGTTAACATACACAATATCATTTTAATACTTAAGTGCATATATTTTGATACCAAAATGATTATATTAACGCTCATTCAAGGAAAACGCGTAAAACCGTTGAACATGTTAAATACGTGGTAATTTACAAACTCGTTTAATTATTTGGCATGTTTTAAAAACGATAAAATCAATAATATTGGAATATTTATAACATTTTGTATAATTGTATCTAACGGGAAGTGAAATTTTAACGATACGTGAAAACCAATTCGAACGCGTTACGAACCGAACCGTTAATGAACCCATCACTTAACCCTACGATATAAACAAGTGTTCTATCATTTTAGGGTTTTCACAAAGAAATTAGGGCAGAGAGAGAGAGCGGCCACATCCCTACTTCCCCCCCTCTCCGACTCCGGCCACTGGTGGCGATGGTGGTTCTGGCGAGTGTCGGCTAGTGGCACGCAAAACCGGACCCCCCTCGGCCCCTAAAACCCGATGGGGATGCTAGTTTCTCCTAAAACGAAGCGATAATGGTTTAATCGGAGGCGGTGCTGACGGTTCCGAGGTTTCTAAAGGCGACGATGGTGGTCGTTGGTCGTGGTTATGGTGCGAGGAAGCCACGATGGTAGCAATCAGTTGTGGTGGTTGTGGCTCTGGTGGCTACCGATAGTGGATGTGGGCGTCGGGTTATGGAGGTTGGTCGTGGGTGTGGCTACGATGAGTGAGGGTGGTAGATGGTGATGGTTGTTGTTGTTGTAGGCGTTGGCGGTGGTGTTCGATTCATGGCACCCGAAGGCTGCCTAAACTGGATGATTCCCGGTGATATCGCGACTCGACCGCAGAGGCCCGGTGATGGTGGTGATGTTGGCTGTTGTTGATTGTTGGCTGTGGTTGTCGCGTTACCTGCGGTGGCCGTCTGTGATTGTATTGGCTGTGTCGATTTATGGTGGTTTGTGGTGATTGTTGCTGTTCGAAGTGTATTGGAGCTGACTGATGCTGTTCTAGTGGTTGCATGTTGGATTTAGACGAGATCCATAAGATTCGATTACGTTAGGTTAATTCCAGCGAGGATACTGGTCGAGCATGAGGCTGCCCGTGGTGGCAGGTGGCTATCCGTGGTGGACAGTGGCTGCAAGTGGTGGAGTATGGTGGTAGAAGTCATAACCAAGGTGGTTGGTAACATATAATGCGATTATGGTTGCATTTGGTTATGAGATAGCAATGTAGTAGTATTTATATATAATCTCGGTGCGTTTTGACTAGGTTAAATCTTGGTCGAAGCTGTTGGTCAAAGCTGGTCAATCATGGTCAACGGACAGTCAACACAATGCGGGTCGGCACAAGCGAGTTCTAGGATGTGAAACAGAAATGCTAGGTATAACCGTGCGCTAGAAATTCATATGCGTAAATATAGTGATTATATATTAACTTGCGTGTGTTGAGCTACAAGTATGTATAAAAATGTTAACTAGTTATGAATCGTCAAGAATGAATGCGTAAACTAGAAATGTCGTGACCAATCACATGATGTAAAACAAGTTTGGTAATGTTATCATATAAACAAGATATTAGACAACATATAAGAAATTATTTGATCTAACATCATACAAATCTTTACAAGACGCCGAAATGTTAAATGCTTACGAATACAATAGTACATATATATATATATATATGTATATGTATATGATATGATATATACTATAGGTAAACCGATGTTTACACGTATTTATTTAAGGAAAAAGGCTTATAATTCTATAATAATTTATCATCTTATTATTATTATTAGTTGACCATCTCATTACTATTAGAATAAATATTATTTGTATCACCTCTTTTATTCAATATATCGACAACTATTATCAATATTTGGATTACTTTATCATCAGTCAATTTAATATTATGATGTAAGTGTAAGCATTATAAACCTCATTTGAAACATTACATATATTACTTACATCATCACTGCAAGTTACCTATAAAGATTTAGAATCCTTGATATAAATTGATTATTTCTACATTCATCATGCTAAGACTCAATTCTTGATTAAATGCATTAATTAACCTAATATACACGAATTAAATCATGACAATTAATAATTACACAACAAGCTAAGATACAATAAGGATACTAATCACCAACATTAATTTAACTAAAGAGCTCAACCACACGCATGTAATAGCATCGTGCTAATTCTAAATGTGAATCTTATATGTTCTAATTTGGATTGCTTGGTTAGTAATCATCACTTTTCTATCTCAAGCTCTAAAAATTATATAAGGATACCAGGTGAGTTCTAGTGATCCCTTTTTACTACTGTTCTAGGACGAAACATACTCTGTTATTTTATGAACTATAATTGTGCTTTACTTGATGCTTGTATGTGGGATTTATGGTTACCTGCTGATACTTACATCATGATCATTAAATCTTTCGTGAACCGCTTGTTTTATGTGGATAGATCTGTTTGGGGAAACCCCCACACACAGTGGCTCCCGCCACAAGGAGGTACCCCACTAAGATCCTGAGGGGTCGTTTGTTGCATATGACAGGTTTTGCTAAGAAACTATGGTGAACCATCCGGGCAGGTAGGGTTCACTGGTTTGGGGCTCAGTTCTCCCGTTTTTGGGGGTTAACCGGTTAAACACAACTTTCGAAGAGGCTAACCGGGATTGAGTGTAGAGTTGATTGTGATACTCCCACGAAAATGAACTATGATTCTTTCATTCTTATCAAATGAAAATTTGGTTAAATACAATTGTTTTTAAATCTTTAAACACTTGAATTCACCAACTTTTTGTTGACACAAAATCTTTTTGAGCATGTCTTCAGGTACAGCTAGGGAGAATAGGTGAGCTATAGAAGTTACCCAAATCCAAAGCAAGATATGAGGGTAGAGGTTGAAGACAAAAGTTGAGCCTAGAAGCCTTAGTTACTGAAGCCTCAAGAAATATTGACCAGGAGATTGACCATGATACCTATAGATTGTAGATTGAGACACCTTGTGAATTGAAACAAGGCCAATATTTTAATGTAAATATTATGTAACGCTTTGCAATAAACCATTTAGTTTCCGCAGCATTTTGATTGTTGTTTACTAATCGTTACGTCCCGCCTCTCTGGGCCCGGGGTGTGACAGAACTCCACAACGGTACTGTGACATATGTGATATGAAAAATCACAATACTGCTGAGTGCTATTTCAACAAGTACTGTCACATGTGCGACATGAGAAATCATTCTATAGCAGATTGTTATTTTAACAGATACTGCACTTATTGTGATGAGAAAACTCACAACACTGAAAATTGTTATTTTAGAAAGAGCTCACCTACTAGAGGATTTGCCAATTTAAACATGAGCAAAGGTTATGTTAATCCTCAGTATATGAGAAATCAATCTGATGGATTTCAACAATTAACTAACCAACCCTCTTTAGGTCTGAGATCTTTTCAAAAGAACAATTTTGTGAGGCCTAAACAAACTATGCAAGAACAACTCATACCAAGATCAGTGAAAATGACTAATAAAAATGTTGGTCATCAATACTCTTCAAAGATTGGTCACTCAAGTGGTATGAATGTTCATAGAAATAATCCTAACAATGTTCACAACAAGATTGGTAACTTCATCAAAAATAAATCTGATTTAAATAATCTTCATTTTAAACAATTTACCATTGTTGACAAATATGGAAAACCCAAGACCATATCGGCTTGGGTAGATATCTCAACTTAGTTTCTTATTGTGTAGGTACGCCCGAGAAGACCTCTTAATACATGGTATATGGATAGCGGGTGTAGCCGGCACATGACAGGCAATCCTGCCTTGTTACAAGCTATTAAGTTAAAGGATGGAACGCACGTCGCCTTTGGTCGTGATGCTGGTGGCAAAATAACTGGAGAAGGAACAGTGTCAAATGGGATAATAAGCTTTGACAAAGTCACCTTCTGTTCACAGTTGAACTTTAATCTTTTAAGTGTATCCCAAATATGTGATAAAGCATACTCTGTTCTATTTGATGATTCTTTTTGTTATGTCTTAAAGCCAGGTTTTTAGATAAGCAAGGATTGGGTAATTGTTAAAGCTAAAAGGGATAGAGATGTATACAAGCTGGATATGTCTCAAGTTGATCCTTCAACAGAAACAACTTGCCTAATTGCAAAAGCATCAAATGATGAAAGTCAGTTTTGCTATAGACGTCTCGGACATTCCAACTTCAAGAACATGAACAAGCTCGTAGCAGGAAATCATGTTATTGGACTTCCATCCAAGAAGTTTACAACGACTGATCACTGCTCAGCATGTTTGAAGGGAAAACAACACAGAGCATCTTATAAGTCCAAGCTCATAAACTCAAATTCCAAACCTCTACAGATGTTGCACATGGACCTATTTGGACTAACAAACATCAAGAGTATTGGAAGAAAATCATATTGTCTAGTTATCATTGATGACTATACAAGATTTTCATGGGTTTTCTTTTTTACATGCTAAATCTAAAACGGCTGAATTTCTAAAATAATTTATCATTAAAGTTGAAAATCAACTTGAACACAAAGTAAAAATAATAAGAAGTGATAGTGGAACGGAATTCAAAAATGCTAACATTGAAATATTTTGTGCGGAGAAAGGGATAGCTCATCAGTTCAGTGCTCCTAGTACTCCTAAACAAAATAGAGTTGCGGAAAGGAAAAACAGAACACTGATTGAAGCTGCTCGTTCTATGTTAGCCGATGTAAAGATTCCTATCACTTTCTGGGATGAAGCTATATCAACAGCGTGCTTTGTTTAGAATAGAACTTTAATTGTGAAAGATAAAATGAAAACTCCTTATGAGTTAATGTTTGACAGGAAACCAAATATAAATTTTCTAAAATCATTTGGTTGTCCGGTAATGATTCTTAATTCAAGTGATCAGTTAGGAAAATTTGAAGCAAAATCTGATAATAGATTTTTTGTTGGATACTCATATGTTTCAAAACCCTATCGAGTTTATAACTCTAGGACAAATATAATTTGTGAAACATTCAACGTTAAATTTTTGGAAGATTCCTTTCCATCAGTTTCAAATGGTCCTGCTGGTTGTTTGATTTAGATTCATTGTCAAACTCTCTTCAATCTAACTTGTTTAATCAATCGAACTTTCTTGATTCTACAGGTAAGAAGAGCTCTAGAGGAGATCTTGGATCCTTTAGTGAAGAGTCAGATTCTGACGATCCAGATGATTCAAGCCTAGATTATCCATTCTTCTCATTTGTCAAGGATTCAACAATAAGATTCAATGATAATGATCAAGAAAATCAAGCTTCAGATCATTCAGTTCCATATGATCAAGAGGGATCACAACCAATTCCTAATGATGGTAATGACTTTGTGCAACCTGAGTCAGGAACATCATCTATCTCTGGTGATGCAGTTGATACTGATAACTTTGATTACTTTATCAACTCACCGACTCAAGTTCCAAACTTCAATCCACGTTCTTCTAACCTGCTGCATCAGCTCTCCAACCCGAATCAAACAAATCTGGATGTTAATGTTCAAGGAGATGAGATTCCAACATCTCGTATTCACAAGAATTATCCAACATCACAGATTATTGGTCCATTGAATGAGAGAACAACAAGGAGTAAATCAGAACAAGCAAACTTGTGATTATATTCTTGTTTTCTTTCTCAAATTGTTCCCAAAAACGTTACTGAAGCGTTAAAGAACAATGGATGGATTGAAGCAATGCAAGAAGAATTATTTCAATTCCGCAAACAAGAAGTGTGGTATTTGGTGGAATTACCTGAAGGAGAAAATGCCATAGGTACTAAATGGTTGTTTAGAAATAAAACTGATGATCGTGGGATAGTTGTAAGAAACAAGGCGAGGCTAGTTGCACAAGGATACACACAGGAAGAGGGAATTGACTATGATGAAGTATTTGCTCCAGTTGCAAGACTCAAATCCATTCGTGTTTTACTGGCTTATGCCTTGTTCATGCAATTCAAGGTGTATCATATAGATGTCAAAGGTGCATTCTTGTATGGTCCCATCACTGATGATGTGTATGTGAAGCAACCTCTGGGCTTTGAGGATGAAGAATTTCCACATCGAGTGTACAAGGTTAGCAAAGCTTTGTATGGACTTCATCAATTACTTAGAATCTGGTATGAGACATTATCACAACACTTGATCCAACATGGATACACAAGAGGGAAAATCGATCTAACTTTATTCATAAAGAAGGATAATGATGATCTCTTATGTGTGCAAGTGTATGTTGATGATATCATATTTGGTTCGGTGCAATGAATTTGAAGAAATCATGAAGTCTTATTTCCAGATGAGTTTTATAGGAGAAATCAATTTCTTCCTTGGATTGCAAGTTCAACAATCTATAGATGGTATATTCATAAATCAAGAGAAGTTTGTTGACAAACTCTTGAAGAAATTCAAACTGCATGATTGTCAGTCCATAAGAACTCCAGCTGACATAAACACCAAGATTGAGCCTGATCCTAAAGGAAAATCAGTAAACCAAACTCTATACAGATCTATGATTGGTTCTTTGATGTATCTTACTACATCAAGACTAGACATAATGTATGTTGTTTGTGTCTGTGCCAGGTATCAATCAGACCCAAAAGAATCTCACTTAATTGCTATCAAGAGGATATTCAGGTATCTCAAAGGCAAACCAGCTTTAGGGCTTTGGTATCCTTACGAGGGTAACTTTGAGTTACATGGATACACAGATAGTGATTATGGTGGATGTTGCCAAGATAGAAAATCTACAACGGGTGGTTGTCAGTTTCTTGGTCCCCGATTAGTCTCATGGCAATGTAAGAAAAAAACAAATGTTTCTGTTTCAAATGAAGAAGCTGAGTACATAGCTACATCAGTAGGATGTTCTCAAATCTTTTGGTTGCAAAACCAACTGCTAGATTATGGGTTTAATTTTCTTAAAACACCCATTTACATTGATAACACTGCTGCTATGTTCATTATAGCTAATCCAGTTCAACATTCTAAAACAAAACATATCAAAATTTGATATCATTTTCTAAGAGATAATTCTGAAAAAAGGTTTAATGCTTTTGATTCAAATTGCAACTGAAAAATAGTTGGCCGATCTATTTACTAAAGCTTTTCTACCAGGAAGTTTTGAGTACTTAGTGGAGTCAATTGGCCTCATTAACCATGTGTAAACCTGGTTTCTAGGTTCTTAATTTAGTTCTTTGAATCTTTACATGATCAGAACCTCCCTAAACCAAAAGGTCTTCATAAGTGAACCTTTTATAGTTATTTGCCTGATTGCTTTTGTGTGTATGTGTTTTCTTTTATAGAAAAACAAAATACAAAAGTAGAAAACTCAAAAATCCAAGATTAAACAATATAAAACAAAAACTCCAAAAATAGAGTTCTTTTTATTTCATTTTTAGGAATGAATCTGTGTATGCATCATGTGAGAAATGATAGTACATTAGTGAGTTGCATATTTCACTCGCTAATAAAGTCTGACATGATCAGATATAACGTGTAGGTAATATCATGCTAGTATACCAAAAAGTAAATTCTTATGATTAAACTAAATCTCTATGCTTGTATGTGTATTCATCTAAGTTCTTTTGAGTTGTATTAGCTTATCAACTTGATTGCTTGTACAACACTCACACCTGATGGTGATATGACTAATCATGAGATCTGTTACAACCATCATTTCATTTCTCTGTTATGAGTCATCATAGACCTGAAGTGCTGAGATATCCTCTGTTGTAAGTCATTACAGACCTGGATATTCTCCTTTGATGCAAAAGATGCCAATGTGTACAACCCATTCAAATGGATGGTTAGAGTTGATCAAATAGATATCCATGATCATTCTCTATTACATTAAGTAACATGAGCTCTGATTATGTATATTTGTCAGGTAATAAGTTGAGAATGTGTGCTTACCTGCATGTCTTGATGATAGTTGATCCTCTAAGTCTTGGTATTAGTCACATCATGTCATATGTAACTCTACCCTAATCAATCCAAGAATTGAACAAGTAAGTGAGCTGATATTTTTGTCAAAAACACTCATTTTCTGTCCTTAGATCTTGTGTCTCCTTTGCTGTGATATCACTGACCTGGAACACACTTGATCAGGATTTATTCATTGTCTATGTCGATTCATATTTTATTTTACTTTAATGTACTGATCTTCATTCATATGATCTCACTGCAGACAATGATTCTATTATAATTATTAGATTTTCATTCTGCTTTCATTTTGATTTTATGCATGTTTCTTTGTGTGCAGGCAATTTAACAATGACATGTGTGATCTTATTATGTTACCTTGGGAAACTTTTAAGTTCTTCAAAAACATAAAAGTTTAGGGGGAGTAATAAAAAGAAGAATTTTCTTAGAAAATCAAAATAAAAATATTGAATTGAAAGGATGATGCTTTATGTTCAAAGTATGTGTGTGGTTGATAATGTAAAATTTTGATTATAATAAAATGATCCTATATAAATTTACAAGTGGAAAAGCTTTTTTCAAATGTTGAAAACAAGAATATTTGTTTATTTTGAGACTAAAATGAAGGGAAAATTAATTTGAAAATTTAAATTAAAATAAAAGGGGTTAAAAGGATATAAGTGAAAATTGAGGGTCAAAAATATAATTTTGTGAAAAAAATTCAAAATCCTGTAAATTGTTTGAATATTAGTACATGAACAGTGCTAATACATCCAAACAGTGTTCAGATGAAATATGAGAAAAATGGAAGTGTTTTGAATATCATACGTCTAAACAGTGACCATAAGTTCTTTTTAGGTGTATGAAGAGTTTTCAAAATTTGGACAAGTGTTTAGATTGTTCTCATGATCCCATGCGTCTGAACAGATGTCAACCGTCTGAAAATTTGAAAAATGTGTACGTGTTTAGATGGTTCTCATGATATCATGCGTCTAAACAGTTGTCAACCGTCTGAGAAATCAGTCGAATTGGTTAAGTGTTAGATGACTCTTCAATCTCATGCATCTACACAGTACAAGACGGTTTGTGTAAAATGACCAAGGGTTGGACGTTTCTATAGATACATGCGGCTGAACAGTGCTCAACCGGCTGAACAGTTCATCCAGCTGAACAGTTCAGAACCGTCTGAACAGTTCCCAAGCGGCTGAACAGTTGTCATGCATCTAACCACAAATGTCTAAAAAGTGCTCATCCTTCCTAAATTTTACACTTAGTATATAAAGCACACTTCTCGTTTTTCATTCATTCACAACTCATAGCCTCAAAACACTTAAACTTTGTCGATCCATTTTCACCCATTTCATCAAAAATTGTCATTTGTTCTTGAAACATTCATATTCGAAAGGTTATATCAGTGATTTGTGAATGTAAGTTCAGTGTATAATCATCAAATTTCAAGTTTTAGAATCAAACTAGGTCAGACGGTTCTCGTCTGTTCGGACGGCTTGAACCGTAAAAAGTTGAAAATTTTGAAAATAATGAATTAATCTGAACAAAAGACCTGAAATTGATTACGTATTATTGATATAAATTGAATTTCGAACAACTTGTCAATTGAAACTGGTGTTTTCATGAACTTCGATTTCAGGGTGTTCATCTTCATTCAAATGAAGAACATGAACAGTTTCAAAAATTGAAAACGTATTTTTAAATAAAAAAATTAATTAATAATTCATAAGAACTAAATTGAAAATTAACTTTGATCAATGTTAATTGAACTAATATGTTTTGAATCAATATTACAACAAAGTTTAAATAACATCAGTTTGACAGAATTGCTATAATTCTATACAGTGATTAATTATGCTTGTTGATATATAAAACCTAAGTGTTTTCAAAACATAATAGTTCATGTACATCAATTCAAAGTTTAACAATAATCAAATCATTTAAAATTCATCATCCTAACTAACTTGTTTTGTTGTATATGTAGATGGCAGAATTAAAGTTTGAGCCTAAACATAATGTAGCTGCATTCTTAAATGAGGAATGTAGAGAAGCTAATGGTTATGAAGAGATGATTAGATTTTTGCTAAGGACCAAATATGTCTATGCAATATGTGCTAGGCCAACGATTCATGCTAGATTAATTAAAAGGTTTTAGAGAACAGCCGAGGTTGAAGTAGATGAGGCTGGTCATAAAGTGGTGAGGGCTTTTATTACAAATGACAGAATGCTTGAAGTCTCAAAACAAGCCATTCGTACAGCTCTCAGACTTGGAGAAAATGAAGTTGAAGATACAGCTGAATATACATTCAATGAATGTATGGAAGTATTTTTACAAATGGGTCATCCTGATCACTTCGCAAAGAAGTAGTTTTATAGAACTAGAGTGTATAATCACTAGAAACTTCTGTGCTATATCTTTCAGCAGTGCATGTCCAAAAGGAGTGTTGGTTGGGATTCCTTTCCTGTGGATATTGCATCTCCAATTATTGCATTAGCCACAAACAGGAGATTTAACATGGCAATGGATAATGAATGGATTCATTTATAATCTAGAAAGGGGAAGGAGACATAAGTATCTGATGTATCCTAGCTTCCTTCAGCTGTTGATTAATAAAGAGAATCCTGACTTTCATGTTGATGGTGTAGAAGGGGATAAATTGCAATTAGAGCACATGTCTAAGGTTGTGTACAAAAGATTTGCTGTCATTACAGGTGCTCCAAATATTCCACTGTTTGACTACATTAGGAATGTTGCTATGGACAATGTAGACATCAATCAATAACATTTTCACCTGACGGAAGATGAGCCTATAGATATAAGAGATCTAATTGAAGATATTGTAGAAGAGATGATTGATGAGTGTGATGAAGAAAATAATGATGCTGATGATGCTACTGAGAGCTCATCTGAAGGAGATAATGATAGTGATGATGATGATGGTACTGATTGTGCTGATGAAGCACATCGTACAGTTAGTAGTGAGAGAACTATATCTGAGCATGTTTCTGAGCATGTTTATGAGACCCATGACTTGGGTGAAGGAACTTCTACTGTTGTCATGCCTGAGGAAACTCAAACTGAAGCTCAAGATGAAGAGTTAGATGTACATGAGCATGCTAAAACCATAGTGAATTTTGAAGAATCACAAAATCAAACTTTTGACTTTAAGTTTATGGAAGCAATGCTCTCAGAGCCTGTGTCTCAAAGTACTGCTCAAGAAGAGACTGAAGATATACCAGTTACTACAACACACAATGTGTCCGTACAAACTCAGGAAATATTGGATGTGGATGAGATTGAAAAGCTAAAAGATGATAATAGTGCTCAAGAGAAAATAATTAAGGATTTGAAAGAGGAAAATGAAAAGTTGAAAGAGATGAATATCTCTCTTGAAAATGAGATGGAAAAGTTGAAAGAAGCAAATGAAAAATTAAAGGAAGAAAATAAGCACAAGGATGAAAAGATTGTGGTGTATGCTAAAGACAAAGAAGATGTGGTCAAGAATTTTGAAGTAATGATAAGGGATTATGACTTGCTTGAAGAGAAACATAAGAAATTACTTGAAGAAACTGAAAAGTTGAAAGAAGAATTAAGTAAATCAAAGGAATCACAGAAATCAATCTCTCCAGAAGTCGAGATTGTGTCTGAAATGGTTCCTATTGATGTTGAGAAAAGTGTTGAGATGGAGAAAGGAAAAAGAAAATTAGATGACATAGAAGCTCAAGTCTTACCTGAGTCTTCTTCAAAAGTGCAAAGAATTGAAAAGGTTGGTGAAGAAGAGGTGTAAGAAGCTCTGATACCATTTGATAGGATCAAATGTATAGATCTGTGATGATATTAGTTAACAATTCAATGAAAAACACAATTAAAGTAATCAAATCAAAGCACAATATCAACAAAATTCAATGAGTTTATTGATATAAAGCAAAGACAATTACAAATAGTGTAAGCAGATTCTTGTCTCTCTAACCTACACGGGTCTATGCTATATATACTACCAATAAACACAAAAATGAACTAACAAATTACAATACTAGTCCCTATACTATTACAAAAGACAAAAAGACACATAAATACAAAATGTTAATCTTTAAAGAAGTACTAACAAACTCTCTGTATCCTTGACTGAATCTAAAACAGTTCAAGCTGAAACTGAAGTGAAACTTCAAAAGTATTAGGTAAGCAAAAAGAAGTTTGAAGAACTTCTTGCTCAACAAAGGGATTTTAAAGACCCTTCAGGTTTAGGGTATAACAAAGTTAATCCACCATATAATGATAATTATATTCCTTTACCTGATTCCATGACAAACAAACAGGGTGAGTCACTTGACCCACATTACAGAACAGATGATTCAAAGCCATCATCATCAACATCATCAAAGTCATCATTAAATGATAAAACACCTTTGATAAAACTTGTTAAAAGTCATGATTCACCACAAACTAAATCAACAGATTTTTATCAAGGAGAAAACAATGAATTTGATGAACAAACTTCTGATGAAGATGATGCTGACTTATTGGATGATGAGTCCATTCAACCAATTACTAAAACTCATAAAGTTTCAAGTTTGGTTGATGGTCAAACAAAACAAACAAAGCAGACTCAAGGATTTGACATCTGCTCTCATGGAAAGAACAGTGAATCTTTCAATGTTTCTATTAAACAAACAAACAAAGGAAAAGGAAAATCTCCTATTCCTCAAAAACAATCAACTGTGACTTTTAACATTCCTCTCAAATCAAACTTAAAACCAATGGTTTCAAACAAACAAGACAATTCTGATTTACCATATTATAAGTGGTGTGATCAATACACTCACAGCACTGAAAAATGCAGATATGGTAAATATTGTAAATACTGTCACATGAACAATCATAGTACTGAAAGTTGTAATCTTCACAACTATTGTTCTATCTGTAAAAGGAACAATCACAGTACTGATACTTGCTTTTTCAATAAGAAAAACAAAAAGCAAAACACACAGACTCAAGTTGTAAAAAATAATGAAAAACAAACAGTTTGTACTAAAAGAAACAAGCCAGGAGTTCCAAGACAAACTACTCATCAAAAGGTTGCTCTAGACAATGACAAATCATTTTATGACACCTTTACATAAACACCAAGGAGACATAAGTCTCAGACCAGACAAACATCAGATATAAACTCTAGTAGGAGAAGAGCTCAAAGTACTTCTCCTGACAGAGCTAAAATCAATCAAAGGAAATCTAGTGTACCTAGAATTCCTAAACCACTAGAAAATGCAATCTTAGAAGAAATTTGTATTATGGGAAAAGACGGAAAACCCAAGACCATCATGGCTTGGGTTGCACCATCTAACTGATTTCTTGTGTTTTCTCAGGGACATCAAAGAAGGCCTGACAACATCTGGTATGTTGACAGTGGATGCTCCTGACGTATAACAGGAAATTGTTCCCTCCTTTGGGATTTTAAAAGCAAACATGGAGGAAATGTAGCCTTTGGAGGTGACAAGACAGGTGGAAAGATAACTGGAGAAGGAATAGTATCAAATGGCTTGATTAGCTTTGAAAATGTCAACTACTACTCCAACCTTCAGTTTAATCTTCTAAGTGTATCCCAAATCTGTGATAAGGGATACGCCACCTTATTTGACTCCAACAACTGCTACATCCTCAAGACAAGTTTTCAAATACCAAAAGATTGTATCCTTTTGAAAACTCCACGTCATAACAACACATACATTGTTGATATGAACACTGTTTCAACAACCACTCCTGAAACATGTTTGTTACTAAAAGCATCAGAAGATGTTTCCCAATTATGGCATAGACGATTGGGACACTCTAATTATAACAGAATGAATCAACTTGTAAAAGGTGACTTAGTAATAGGTTTACCACAAAAGGAATTTTTCTGTACAGACCACTGTACTGCATGTCTGAAAGGCAAACAACATAGAGTGTCTCTCAAATCAAAATTGGTAAAATCTAATAACAAACCACTTAAATTGCTTCACATGGACCTTTTTGGCCCAACAAACATCCTAAGCATAGGAAAGAAGCAATATTGTCTTGTTATAGTATATGATTACTCCAGATTGGTTTTCTGTCTACTACACAAGTCAGAAACACCAGACATACTTAAAACATTTATCACTAAAATTGAGAATCAATTAGATCTTAAAGTTAAATATTCAAGAAGTGATAATGGCACTAAATTTAAGAATGACAGTATCTTTTCTTTTTATGGAGAAAAAGAAATAAGTCATCAGTTCAGTGTGGCAAGAACTCCTCAGCAAAATGGAGTAGCTGAAAGGAGAAACAAAAGATTGATAGAAGAAGCCAGATCAATGCTTGCTGACTCTCTATTGTCCATATCTTTCTGGGCTGAAGCAATTAACACTGCTTGTTACATTCAAAACAGAACATTAATAGTCAAAGAACATACAAAAACTCCATATGAATTAATGTTCAAAAGGAAACCTTTCATTGGATTTCTAAAAGCATTTGGATGTTCAGTTTCAATATTAAACACCAAAGAACAATTATCCAAATTTGTTCCAAAAGTAGATGACGGATTCTTTGTTGGATACTCTGGAAGCTCAAAAGCTTACAGGGTATACAACCCAAGACTTAATATTATGGAAGAAACAACTGACATTACTTTTAATGAACACTCTTTCACAAAGAAATTCATTGGACAAGACTGGTTGTTTGACATTGATTCATTAACAAAATTATTTGACACATCTTATTTTGATGTTTCAGGTACAAAAGAAGATATTGAATATCCCATGGCACCTCCTCAACCAACCATTGATGTTCCTCTAACTGTTGATCCTCCAAGGAGAACAAACACATCTCCTTCAAGCATAACAGTTACACCTCCAATGGAAGAAACCAAAACATCCAATGAAACAAACATGTCTACACCATCTTCATTAACACCTGTGACAACCAAACCTCCCAATCAACCACCATCACATCAACCTCACACAGTTGAGGAAGATGATAATTAGCATTATTTATCAGACACACATCATGACGATGAAATCTTAGATTTCTTTCATGATTCCCCACAAACATTCACTTAACCTGCACAACCAGAATGTCCCTCAAACACAAACACCCTTGCCCAACCAACCACACCAGAACAAACATTCAACAATCTTGATTCAACAATTCCTGTTGATCAGATTGAAACAACAAGAATACACAAAGATTACCCCTTAGAAAATATCATAGGTGACCTTAATACACGACTGACAAGAAGTCAATCAGACACAACAAACATTTGCTTGTATTCCTATTTCTTATCCCTAACTGTACCCAAAAACATCACCGAAGCACTTAAAGACAATAATTGGATAGAAGCAATGTAGGAAGAACTACAACAATTCAGAAAGCAAGAAGTATGGAAACTGGTTGATCTATCTGAAGGTCAATATGCCATAGGCACAAGATGGCATTTCAGAAACAAAGCAGATGATAGAGGGATTGTCATTAGAAACAAAGCAAGGCTTATTGGCCAAGGATATATTCAGGAGGAAGGTATTGACCATGATGATGTCTTTGCTCCAGTAGCCAGGCTAGAAGCCATCCGAGTATTCCTTGCATATGCATCATCTAAAAACTTCACTATCTTTCAAATGGATGTAAAATGTGCATTCTTTTATGGAAAGATAGATGAAGAGGTATATGTTGCTCAACCACCAGGGTTTAAAGATCCAAAGTTCCCTCATAGAGTCTACAAGTTGGATAAGGCTCTATATGGTTTTCATCAAACACCTAAGAAGTGGTATGAGACTTTATCAAAGGTTATACTACAGAATGGGTATTCCCGAAGGAAAATAGATGAGACATTGTTCTTAAAGAAGAAAGGACAAGACTTGTTAGTTGTTCAAGTCTATGTGGATGACATCATCTTTGGCTCCACAAACACATAACTCTGCAAAGAGTTTGAAACTCTTATGCAATCCAAATTCCAGATGAGTTCAATAGGAGAACTTACCTTTTTTCCTGGATTACAAGTTCATCAATCTCAAGATGGAATTTTTATCAACCAAGACAAGTATGTCCATCAGATTCTCAAGAAATTTAACATGGCAGACTGCACATCAAGCAAAACACCATTTGCAACTGGACTGAAGTTTGGACCAGATCCAGAAGGCACATTAGTTGATCAGAAACTCTATAGATCAATGATAGGTTCTCTGATGTACCTTACATCAAGCAGACTAGATATCATGTATGCAGTATGCATGTGTGGTAGATATCAAGCAGATCCAAAAGAATCACACATTAATGCTGTAAAGAGAATCTTTAGATACTTGAAAGGCAAACCAGCGCTTGGTTTGCGGTATCCTAAAGATGGATACTTCTCTTTATATGCATACATAGACAGTGATTATGGTGGATAAAATAACAACAGAAAATCCACTACAGGAGGATGTCAGTTTCTTGGATCAAGATTGATCTCATGGTAGTGCAAGAAACAGACAAATGTCTCTGTGTCAACAGCTGAAGCAGAAGACATAGCTGCTTCTGCATGCTATTCTCAAGTGTTATGGATACAAAACCAAATGCTTGACTATGGCTTTAATTTTCTTAAAACACCCATACACATTGACAATTCGGCAGCCATGTTTATAACAGACAATACTGTTCAATATTCAAAAACCAAACAAATAGAGATCAGATATCATTTTCTAAGAGATTGCTCAGAAAAGGGTCTGATCCAGTTGATCAAAGTTCATACAGACAATCAATTAGCTGATCTTTTCACAAAATCATTTGATTCAACTAGATTTGAATTTCTAGTTCAGTCACTTGGTATGATCAACTATGAAATAACAAATTAATGTTTTCAAACATTAAAATCAAACAGTCTTGATTTTTTCAAAGTCTAAAACAATGTCCCACTTCTATTTTTTACAAAATCAAGATAACATGCAAACCAATCATTTCTAACATAGAATCACACGTACATATCATGAGAAATGATAGTACACTAGCATAGATCCTCACTTGAGTCTTTTTCCACTAATAAAGACTGATGATACTTTGTTTGATATGTGGATAGGCTCAGCATGGGACACCCAACATCAGATACAACAGTGACAAACTAAATTCTCATGATTGTGTGATCAACAACACAACTTGGTCTATAGTAAGTATTGATTTCTTCAACATAGATAGCTTAAAATCTAGCTTCAATACACCAAGTGAAACAGATTATAAATTGCTCAATTTAAGTGTCTCCTCTATTATGATAATCATAGACCTGGAGTACACCAAGACATTCTTTGTTATGCTAAGCACAGACCTGAATGTTCTTAATCTTGACTAACAAAAGATTCCCAATGAGGAACACATCCTATAAGGATGATCAATCAATAAAGTCTTTATGATTAGCTTCCAAAGAGAAGTGCAAAAGAATCCTAAAATGGATCACCCAATAAACAAGACAATGATTAAGCATTTATAATCCTAAGTAACTAGGTCTTAAGTATTGAACTTAATTTCTATCTTATCCTGAGGAGAATCATACATATCATACAATCAAATATGGGGTACACACATAACTCATATCAATCAACACACAACATGATAATCACTCACTGTTTCAATCAACCATTAATACCATGCTTAAGTTTAAGTGGATCAATATATCTACAATCAACATTGTACTTGTCTATGTCTATTCTTCAAATATCAAACAAACAACTTAGTGAAGAACTATAGACTAGTATGATCTCATGGTATGTGCACATGATTCATGTGGTTTATGATTAAACATGCATTTTGAGTGAACAAAGGATCACATTCAAGATACATAATAAGTACATCACTCTTAAAACAAACATTTGGACTTTGATAATTTCAAAATTTTACTATATATAAATTTTTTGTCAAATTTTTATAAATATGCAAAAATTTAGGGGGAGAATTTGAATATTGAAATTGTCAAAGGCAGCAAAGTTGTGCATTAACATTCAAATCTAAAAAATAAACAAAGCCAAAGTCAAGCCAACACTAACAAACAACAGGTTGACACACATATATTTTCTTGTTTATTTTATTGCAAAGTATTGCTTTAGAGTGATGTCAAATCATCCATATATTGAGGTGTTAAGAATTCAATATTTTAACATACAATTTAAATAGTTTGAAAATATTCAAAATTAATTTGAATATATAATTTAAAGAATTTTAGATTATTTAGAATTAATTTGAATATAAAAGTTTTTAAACAGATCAAACAATCACAACATTCAAAATAGTTAAATTTTTGAAAAATTTACAACTGTTCATATAGCGGATGAGTAAAATGTCATCTGTTGTGAATAAGTTAAAACAGACAACTGTTCATACAGCGGATAACTAAAATTTATTCATTCGCTGAAGGTACAGTAACATACAAAATTTTACAAGTGTTTACAGCGCATGAACAAAATTGTTCATCCGCTGTGAATATCAATCAAAATGATTACAAGTGTTCGCAGCGCATGAACATTTTGTTCATCTGCTGTGAACATCATTCAAAAATAACACAAGTGTTTACAGAGCATGAACATTTGTTCATCCGCTGTGAACATATCAAACAGATCACACAAGTGTTTACAGCGCATGAACATTTGTTCATCCGCTGTGAACATATCAAACAAATCATACAAGTATAGACAGCGCATGAACTAAATTGTTCATCCGCTGTGAGCATCATTCTCACAAAGTATTCAACAACGTATGAACAAAATTGTTCGTTCGCTTTATGAACAGTGCACACTATTATGCACAGCGCATGAACATTTTCTTCATCAGCTATAAGAACAGTGCTTGCACAAAAGGGTGCATAACGTATAGCCAAAACTGTACAGCGGACACTGTGTCCATAGCGGACACTATTCCCACAGTGGATGACCAATTTTGTGATTCAAAATTTTACACAGCGGACGTACTGTATACACAACAGACATATTAATTGTACATTGTATATATAGTTCACACTTGTAACTTATTCAATTCACCACGAGTGAAAGTGAGAAAATCAGTAAAATTTCAAAAACCTTCGATAAACCCTTGAACCCCCATTCTTCATAATCAAATTCTAATCGATAAATCTTCTGATTCATCAATGATTAGGTATAATAACATGATTCATAACATAAAACATTCATGAAACATCCTGTTAAGTGATTCTGATTCAAACATTGTTTGACCAAAGTCAAAATTGAACTAAAATCAAGAATATGAATCATTTGATGTTTTAAATCAAAATCAAACACTGAATTTGTGTTTAATGACCATAGTCGATTGTGTTTGAAATGGTTATTTGATGAAATTTGATTAAATGTTCATCGGGTTCATACTCAAACAAAATGTTCATGCCCAAAATTAAACAAAAACTGAATTTTGATCTTTAAAAATGTTGAAAGTTACTTAAAATGTGTTATAACTTAGCAAACATATTCAAATGGATGCAACTAACTTGAAAATTCAGTTGATTTGGCATAGCATTAAACATACAAAATTAAATGCATTTGCATTGAATATGCATTAAATGGTCAAGTTTGACTTTGGACAGTCAAACTAAAATTTGCAATTGGAATGATATGAGATTAGACTGAAGTATGGGATGACTAAATCAAATTGTTGATGATAAACTAACTCATTATCGTAAACTGTGGAGAAAATCAAGTTGAAACTGTCAAGAATTTGATGAATTAAAATTGAAAACAGTTGACTTTTCAAAAGTCAAAATGACTAAATTGTCAAATTGCAAAGAAGATACACACACAAACGGTTAAACATACATTCAATCATCTCATAACATACATAATATACCAACATACACTTGATCATCATTACATTATTACAATTTATGTGTACACTCAATACTAACACTTAATCTCTTTACTACAGATATGGCTGATTTAGTGTTTGTAAAAGATCATAACATATGTACATTTCTTGATCCTGACTCTCCTAGGTCAGTGAACAATAGAGATATGATCCAAGCAATCACGCAGACAAGACTTTTGCATGCCATGACTTTCAGACCAGTCATCTATGAAGATCACATTGTCAAGTTTTGGACTAATGCACACCTTAAAGAGATTGATGATCAGCAAGTAGTTATATCTACTATGCATAATCAAGATATCATCATCTCTGAAGAAGTGATCAGAAGGGTGTTGCAATTGGGTGAAGAAGATGCTTTAGGTCTAGTTGAGTTTGATCAACACTATGTACTACATGTGGTCAGGCAAATAGGATATACTGGAACCATAGAAAGAAAGCAAATCAAGAAGGCAAATATGTGTGCTCAGTTTAGGTTCTTGAAGCACACATATCAGAAAACCATGGCAAACAGAAAGACAGGATGGGATGCAACATCCCTAAGGGCATCATGTGCATTGCAAGTATCATTGCAAGAAGGCCATTTAACTTTGCTGTTCAAATTCTAAATGGCCTTTTCTACAATATCACAGAAGTGAGGAATAGATTTTTGATGTTTCCAAGATTTCTGCAGATGATTATAAATGATCTATCGCCAAACATCCCAAGAGAAGGAGCCATTTTACAGCCTGCTCATCTGAATGAGTATGTGTTTAATTGGATAAGATCAAACATCTATCAGGGGGATAAGGTGTCTGTGCCTCCTCATATGATTGACCATAACATCCCTGTTCCTGAGGAATTTCTTAGAATTACAGGACAAGATGAACCATTTATGTTGTTTCAACAAGCCAACCAACCAGCCCCTATCATCCAACCAACTCCAATCATACAACCTACCCCTATCATTCAATAACATCCAATCATTCAACCTGAACCCATCATTCAACAACATCCAATCATATAGCCTGAACCAGTGATTCCACAACAGCCAATATCACCACAACAACCACTAAGCCCACAAACACTTAGCCCTCAATCATTCAGTTCTCAACAAGCACACTTCACATCTCCACCGCACAACCCAAACTTATCAGATTAGCAAACACTTTCATCTATATTGAGAAATATAGATTCATCACTAGCACAACAATCAGATGAACATGAAGGTGTTGGAACATCAACTCACGAGCCTGAAACTGAACAGGCTCCCACTGCTACTGAGATGTGAAATGCTCACAGAAGAAGACATTGAGCACTCCAAAGTCTTTCCATTCACTGAGTACAATAAACTCATTGAAAGATCAAATCAAAGAACTAAGAAGTTGAAAGAAAGAATCAAAGAGAAAGACAAGGAGATTGAAAAGCTTAATTCAGATCAAAAGGCACAAAAGCTGATTGTAAAAGTTGTGGAGCAACAGCCGAGCCAAACAAAGAAGAAGTTAAATGAGAAGGATAATGAACTCCTTGTTTCTAAGGCTGAAATAGACTACTGGGGAAATCAGTCTATAGCTAAAGAATGGGAGATTGATGAGCTGAAAAGGATTATAGAATCTCAAGCTGAGGAAATACAGAGGCTAAACATAGAGCTTGAATACCATGCCACTTAGCTGAATAAGCAAGAACATTCAGTAGATCTTGATGAAGATATGAGTGGTCATGAGAAGTTGGCTAGTGTAGCTGAAACAAGTCTACCTCAATTTGAACAAACAAACTTAGCATTGGTCATTCCTGAAGAAACATACACTATGGATCAGTTGTTCAGTGAAGCTAATCCTTATAAGAATATTCACTACTCACCCATCTTGAGACAACACTTTCACACTCTTGATCCAATATCTCAAGAAACTGGTAGTGTTCCTCATGAGCCCCTAAGAGACAAACAAAAGGAGTTGATCAAACAATTTATTGAAGCTTTAAAAGATTCATCTAAAGATCAAACATCATCATCATCTAAAACTCCAGTGAGAACATATGAAAGTAAAACGAAGAGATCTTATTTACCCTCTATACTCAAAGGGAAACAAACTGAGGGTGAACAAGAAAAATCAGAGTCCCCTCCTTTAAAGCTTCTAAAAGTGAAAATTAAACCTGTTGAGTTAGATGCTCCTCAATCATCATCCAAAGCATCTATACTAGAGGAGGGGGAGATAGATCAATCAGATGAACAACAAATTTCCATTATCATCCTAAGTGATTCTGATAAGGAAGAGGAAGAAAGGGATGAGCATGACATAATGCAAAACATTCAAGAGCTCTTTACTGATGATCCTCAAACATTGATAGGGATAGAGCTGACCACCAGGGGATTCCCTTATGATTCATTCATTCATCTTAACCCGTCTGAGGTTAAAGACTTACTCAAAGAATTTCAAGAAGTCATGCAAAACGAACAAGAGCAAACATACAGAAGATATAAAGAAATCAAGGATCAATAAGAACTTGAAAAGAATATGCCAAAAGATCCATAGATAGAGAAGATGACCTACTCCCAGGTGAAAAGCTGGTTGAGTCATACAAGAGTACCATATAGGTCATATGCAGGGAGAACACTGTCACAAATGAAAGAGATGGCTAAAGAGATATACAAAAACATGTTAGCCAATGCTCTTAAGCCACAGGTGTTCAGACCTCACCCTGTATCTTCTCTATCCACTTATCATCAAGCTCCTCCTGAACTTCATGAGATAGAAAAATCAAGACAATTCATGCCTCATAGGCTATGGCCGAAGGCAATGAGGTTCAGGAGATGATAAGTGAGAAAACAAACTTTGTCAAGCTCTATGACAAAATCACTCTCACAGCTGATGCCAATGAAAGAAAAATCATGGCATGGAAATATGACGAAATCTAGGATGCTGTGCTGATCAAAAGAGTATCTGGACTTGTTCAGTACTTATCATACATATCCCAACTAGGATCTTTAAGCTATGAAGACAGATTGGACCTGATGCAATTGAGGATGGTCAATCACAATAACAATCCCAGAGGTGCAGATTTCTATCATATATTGAGAGCATACATGAATAGACAGCATCATGAGATGAAAGCAAAAGCAGACAGAGAAGACAAACTTCACATCTCAAAGCTCAGAAGAGAACAAGCTTCATCAAGCAAACAACAAGAAGTCAGAGAAGAAGCTTCTTCTGAAATTGATGCTGATCTTCTTGAAAGGGTTGGTTACCCTCTAAGCCCATTTGATTTAAAGCTTATAATGAAGAAGATAGATGGCAATCAATACCAGCATCCTATTACCAGATGGTATTATGATGAAAGTCACTTTGAAGTGGTGTTGGAAAGGAAACTTGAAGGAAAAGAAGCAGCACACATCAGATTATTTGATCATGTTAAGATCAAGCTGCTTCAACCTTCATATGTCTCATTCCTAAAAACAAAGACATTCCCTACAATTGAAAATGTGTTGTGCAAGGGTGATTGCTGCTATTTCATTCACATGCAAAGAATTTTAGGCACTGTGTATGTTAATGCAGCATTGAAACAAAGATTGGAAACACATCATCAACCTCTCACACACATAGAAGGAATCACAGGAATGAGAATATCTGAAAATAACAATTTAGAAATTTTGAAAGGCAATCATGTTGTAACCACACTGGTTAGCAACATTGATGTGCAAAGCCTCGATCAGTCAACTTTGGAATAGCTTGTTCATTTGAAAATAGACTTCAAATATGATGATCAAAAGAGTGCTGTGAACTACTTTGTAGAACACATAGTCAACTGCAGAAATGCATACAAGACTACAACACTCAAAGAACAATTAAAGGAAGCTGAAGTTGACCAAGCCATAGAGAAAGACATTGAAGACACTCTTAAGGGTATGGAAGAGGCAAAGAAGCTGTTAGAAGAAGTAGGACAATCTCACTCCTGAGGTTTCTTATCATCAATGACAGAACAAACAACCAATACATATCCTTTTCTATGATTCTTACTTTATCACTTAATCATATAAACATTCAGTCATACATATAAGAGATCTTATGCTCTTATGAACAAACAATTATAATGTCACATGATGTTATGCATAATTAACAAACAAAACAAGCATACATATGTTTTATAACATATACATGTATTTAAACATACATTCATATGTTGTTGATATAAACACATGACATTCATGCAAACATACATTCATACATCAATACATACATTATCACACACAATCATTCACATTACTTGTGATATTTAACACACTGCAATCATACACAAACAAACATCCAAAATTAATCACTTTAATTACTCAAATGTAATTATAATGACAAGCAATAAAACAATCAATCATACATTGTAAACAAACAAGTCAACAACCAATCATACATTGTAAACAAACAAGTCAAACAATCATACAGGCAAGATTACACTTGTGCAATCTTGTAAACAATCAATTAATCAACACAGACAAGTGATACACTTGTAATCAATCAATACACACAAAAATAGTCAATCAATCATAACCAATAATCAATCATGCATAACAACCGAATGTAACACCCAGATCAACATCATTAACACAAAACAAAAAACAAAATGTACATAATGTATAAGGGGAGTACTGTTGGACTCCTTATCTCAAACAAAAACAAAATCAACACACACAGATAATTAACAAATAAAACAATCATCAAATCTATGGCAACATCATAGTTAGGGGGAGTACTGTTGGACTCAACAAAGTGCATTAAGAATTAATGCAAGAAAGTATAATTCTTGCCATTATCAAAACAATCATCAAAATGTGTTTCAACATACAATTCATACATTAGAAACACATTAACAATCATTAACATCCATACCAATCACTAATATTTATGTAAATTTCTTTTTCAGACTTGTATATAAAGAATTTTTGCAAGTCATCCAATGCGGATGAAGGAAGTCCAATACGGATGAAGGAAGTTCTATGGCGGATGAAGGAAGTTCTATAGCGGCTAAAGTTCTACATGTCACACCCCGGGCCCAGAGAGGCGGGACGTCACGATTAGTAAACAACAACCAAAATGCAGCGGAAACTAAATGGTTTAATACAATACAACTTTCAATATTTACATCAGAATATTGGCTTTGTTTCAATTCACAAGGTGCCTAAATCTACAGTCTATAGGTTTCATGATCAATCTTTTGGTAAATGTTTCTTGATGCTTCAGTAACTAAAGCTTCTAGGCTCGACTTTTGTCTTCATCACCTACCCTCACTTCTTGCCTCGGATTTAGGTATCTTCTATAGCTCAACTATTCTCCCTAGCTGTAACTGAAGACATGCTCAAAAAGATTTTTGTGTCAACATAAAGTTGGTGAGTTCAAGTGGTTAAAGTTTCAGAAAACAAAAGTCTCTTTAGAATCCATTAGCAAAATTTTCAAAACATATGTGCTTTAAGTCTTAAACAAAAGAAACTCTGAAAGTCCATATTTAAAAGTTTAGAATCAAGTGTAAAAGCTTATGAAAAACTCATTTGATTTTAAAAGCATCATTTTTAGTATCAGTCATCGTGGGGTATCATAATCAACCCTACACTTGGTCCCCGGTTGGCCTCTTCTAAACTTGTGTTTAACCGGATATTCCTGAAGGAAGGAACCAAGCCTCAGAACAGTGAACCATTCCTGCTAGGATGGTTCACCATAGTATCTTATTCAAAACCTGTTACATGCCACAAACGACCCCTCAGGATCTCAGTGGGGTACCTCCCTGTAGCGGGAGCCACTGTGTGTGGGGGATTCCCCAAATAGATCTATTCACATAAAACAAGCGGTTCACAAAAGAATTAATGATCATGACAAAAGTATCAGCAGGTATCCAAAAATCCCACATACAAGCATCAAGTAAAGCACAATCATAGTTCATAAAACAAAAGGGCATGTTTCATCCCAAAAACAGTAAGTAGTATCACAAATAAAGTTCCAGTTTAAAAGAGCATGCTTCATCCCAAAACCAAAGTAAAAAGGGAAACACGAGAACTCACCTTGTGTCCTTATATAAATTCAGAGCTCGATAAAGAAAAGTGATGACCATCAACAAAGCAATTCTAACTAGAATGTGACACCCCGTAATTTCAGATTAACGTTTTCCAAAATCGTTGTCGTTAACATTTACCCGTACACGCAAATACTCGAAACGTATACAAACACCGCCACAGACATCGTTAAACGAATTATGATAAAATACTAATGCGGGTGCTTGGAGGGAATTCACATAAACGAGATCACCTAAGGAATCCTATTAATTAATAGAGCTCGCTCGTCTAAGTTGTTATCAACCGAAACAAATTCGGGAACTCGGTACCTAAGTACAGGGACTAAACCTGTCAATTGGCAAACTGGGGCTGGGTATAAATACCCACCCACCAGCCAAACACTCCCATTCTTCTGCTCTTTCTCTCCTACACTCCCTTCACCACCGATTGTTCAACCTAGCACCAAATCTCACCCGATTTAGCTCGTTTTCGCCGGATTAAACCACGCAACAGCTTAGGAATCACGTTCCTAGCAGGTAGGCGACCATTTTCATCCATTTCATCACTCGTTTCACTGCTGCAAGTAGGTGATTCGGGTGTTCGGGTTCAACCCGAATGCATGTGGTCGTGGGGGTGTGTGTGAGGTCAATCAGAGCATGCATTCCATTTAGACATGTTAGGTGAGTGTTTCTGAAAGTCTTGATTGTGATAAAACCGAGCACGGAACAGCCGAAGGCCGTTCGACCTGCCCAGCAGTCGCGATCTGCTGCAGACCGCGACTGGGCCAACCGTGCGACTGAGTCGTGCGACTGGTTCCTTCGCGCGATTGATCGGGGCGACTGGGGTGGGACGTGCGAATGAATGGTGCGATTAAGTCAGCCGAATGAATGTGTGCGATTGAGTCAGCCGAATGAATGTGTGCGACTGAGTGACACCCGACTGCAGGCCCAACCGCACGAATGAAGGTTCATTCGTGCGATTTGAAATTGATTCGGGCGATTGGGGAATGTGTGGTACGACTGAACGCCGAGTCGCATGAATGAGGGTTCAATCGTACGAGGGAACTTGATTCGTACGATTGAAGGCCTATTCGTGCGAATGAAGTGTCCAGTTGTGCGTCTAACCTTGTTATGCGAATGGAGTCATTTTGAGTGAATCCTTCTGGTGTGCGACGTGTCTATCGTGTGACGATAAGTTAACATCAATAAAGTGTCATTTCTTGACCACAAAGATTAAAGTCAACGCAATCGACAAGCACATACTTTTCAACCTAAAACAACGTAACTGTTTACAAGTATCAACAACTCATTAGAAGTCTACACGAAGTCTAATACGTCTATGACTGCTTGTGTGTGTGACACCCCCGACCGAACCCATGCGACCCGACTCAACTAAACATGTCTAGTAACGCTAAACGCAACATTAACGCTTACACAACTGTCAATAGGTGTTTGACAGCGCATTGTAAACAACACTTGGGAGACATTTCATCCTACACACTTGCAACATCATCTGTGAGTTTCACGGCCCCTTTTTACATCTCTTTACGTTTGGGGGAGAAAACATGCAAAACACATTTACATTAATGGTTGTAGTAATATTGATATCGCTTGTTACGTTAGTGCAACACACTCTTGTCCCCTCACACTCGAACCGTTAGTAATGGGATTAGCGAGGTAATTTTGAGTAGTACTACTGGGTCTGACAAACCCCGCCCGGGCTAGTCGCGCTAGCTTGATTGGAGGTCAAGCGGGCGCACAATTGACCTAACATACGATTGCCACGGTCGGTTAAGACGTGGAACACCCCGTCATGGTCTTATGAGACATGACGGAACACATACGATTGCCACGGTCGGTCAAGACGTGGAACTTACGATTGCCACGGTCGGTTAAGGCGTGGAACTTGCGCTTCCCACGGTCGGTAGAGACGTGGAGAACACACTTTGGGACGTAAACAGTCAGCTTCGGTTCGAAACGCTAAACGCTAAGTAACAAGAACATAGGCTAGCTACCTAACGATATGCTTTATGTACTAAACCATTGAAACGCATAACATGGAAACGCTTACAACCACATTTCTTGATAATTAAACCTGTGAACTCACCAACTTTATGTTGACACACTTTAGCATGTTTTTCTCAGGTCACAGGAATGCTTAAGCTTATGAGGCACGCTTCAGGAAACGCACTCAGGACATGCATTCATCTAGTTATTTTTAGCATTGGACATTTTGTTTGAACATGGCTATTGTAACAGCATTGTAATGGATATACTACTTTTGTACACGCTTCCGCATTGTTGTAAACTCAGTTAATGATCATTGAATGAAGACAAATGTATGTTTTAAATTCATATAGTGTCGTTCGATATGACTGTGTCTGAGATCCTGGTATGTCACACGCCTAACGGTAAAACCCCGTTCGTGGAAATTGAGGGTGTGACAGATTGGTATCAGAGCCACAGGTTATAGAGAACTAGGATTGCATTGCATCTAGACTATAGCCTTAGACACAACACTAGTATTGCACAAACACTTGTACATGGTTACTACTATTGTGCAAACAACCTTCTAGTGTATTGACATTACACTGCTGAGCAAACATAACACTATGGGTATGACATGTGTGTCATTACCGGCTGATAGAGGGGCGGAGAATCCCGCTCGCTCACAACCAACGCTTACACTTGACCCTTCACTCGTGGAGTGAAAGCAACAACGAACCGAATCAAACATTTCCATGATTGGAACACGAAACTCATTTCTAACACACGCGATAAGCTTAACGATGACAAACAAAAAGAACTAACTCTCTCACACTTGTTACTATTCCCAACATATCATATCCTCTATGCTAGTCTGAGCAGTAGATGAGGGACAACTAAGATATTCAAGTCGATTAGAGAATCGGACTTAGACACCCAATTCGCTTGTACAACTTTGGTACAACTCTAGTTATTCGACTCTTGGTATAACAACTACAACTTTGATGCTTCTATCATTGATGACACTCGGTACTGGACAAGGTATGTTATCTCGAATAGGAGGAACCATGTGTGACCATGCAAAGCAAATTAGAATCACGGGTGCACACGTAATTGTAATTTGGCGTGCATGAGAACTCTGGCAACTCTATTGGGTGATAATGGTAATGGCCAGTACAAATTTTCAATTCCATACACAGGAGGCATAAGGCCTCGGACCCTCATAAAAATCTTACTATCGATATGCGACCAAATCACTCATTCTTACTAGCATGATACAATATATATTATAGTCAATAATTATTATCCGGTTATTGATTAATATGTGTTGTGAATTGAAGAAATCATGTCTGGAAGAAGACCTGGACGCCCAGGTAGGCGAGGAAACATCACTCTGACCCAAGCCGAGCTGAATGCTATCATCAACGAGCGCGTGGCTGATGCGCTTGCAGCTTATGAACAGGCCCGCAATCAGGACCAGGACAACCAGAACCCGAATCAGGGAGGTCCAACAGTCTGTACCTTCAAGATGTTTATGGATTGCAAGCCTCATTCTTTCAGCGGCTCTGAGGGCGCTGTCACATTGCTTCGCTGGCTAGAGAAACTTGAGTCAGTGTTTGCCATGTGCAGCTGTCCTGACGAAAACCGGGTCAAGTACGCCTCCGGCACATTGGAGGGACCAGCCCTAACATGGTGGAATTCACAAGTCCAAACCCTAGGACTTGGTGCTGCAAACGGTATGCCATGGGAAGACTTTAAGATTCTGATGAAGGAGGAGTACTGCCCCAGGAGTGAAGTCCAGAAACTGGAGGCAGAATTTTGGAACTTAAAGATGATTGGCTCAGACATTGAGGAGTACACGACTCGTTCGCACGAGTTGGCGGCGTTATGTCCTCAGATGGTGACTCCGGCCTACAAGCGGATTGAAAAGTACATTGATGGCTTGGCTCCTCAGATCCAGGCTAGTGTGATGGCTGCTGATCCTGTCACCATTCAGCAGGCCATCCGACTGGCCCATAAACTCACTGACCAGGCAGTGGCACAGGGCACCTTGCCCAAACGTGGCGCTACTTCTGGTTCTTCTGATCACAAAAGGAAATGGGACGCCAACAACAACAACAAGTCATCAAGCTCCAACAACACCCCGCAACAACAAACCAAAAAGTTTGACCCTTCAAGAAGCTTCAGCAATCAGAACAGCAATAACTATGGCCAGGGATCGAGTGGCTACGCGGGCAAGAATCCTAAGTGTAACCGGTGCAACTTCCATCACCAAGGCCCATGTGACCGACTCCGTTGTCAGAGATGTGGAAAGATGGGTCACGCAGCCAAAGACTGCCGGGGCGAGATAATGACTCAACAGCAACAACCCCAACAACAACGCCAGGGCGGAGCGACTAGAATCTGTTATGAATGTGGTAAGGAGGGCCACTACAAGAGGGATTGCCCGCAGCTGAAGGGTGGAAACAAGGGTAACAACGGGGGCAATGCTAAAGGTCGTGCATTCGTGATTGGTTCCGGTGAGGCAAGGGATGACCAGAACGTGGTTACTGGTACGTTTCCCCTGAATGGTTGTTTTGCTACTGTACTATTTGATACTGGAGCTGATAGGAGTTTTGTTTCCAACAAATTCATTAAGTTCTTAGATGTAACCCTAGCTGTCATGGAACCTAGTTATGTGGTAGAATTAGCTGATGGAAAACTAATCAAGGCAACTCATATCGCCAAGGGGTGCAGACTAGGATTATGTGGTCACGAGATGGATATAGATCTGATGCCTGTCACACTTGGTAGTTTCGACGTAGTTGTGGGTATGGACTGGCTATCCAAGAATCAAGCCGAGATCATTTGTGGAGAGAAAATCGTTCGTATCCCACTTCCTAGTGGTGAAATTATATCGGTTCAGGGCGAAAGGAGTGGCATGGTCTCTGGAATCATCTCCTACATGAAAGTTCAGAAGTGTCTGCGTAAGGGTCATATCGCTTTTCTAGCCATGGTCACTGAGAAAGAACCCGAGGAAAAGAAAATTGAAGATATCCTTGTTGTACGCGATTATCCCGAGGTTTTCCCTGAAGACCTACCCGGTCTTCCACCGCATCGCCAAGTCGAGTTCCAAATTGATTTGGTTCCGGGAGCCGCCCCTATCGCGAGGGCACCGTACAGATTAGCCCCAAGGGAACTGCAAGAGCTGTCTACGCAATTGCAGGAACTATTGGATAAAGGCTTTATTAGGCCTAGCTCGTCACCGTGGGGAGCTCCAGTTCTGTTTGTCAAGAAGAAGGACGGAACTTTTCGCATGTGTATCGATTACAGGGAACTGAACAAGGCGACAGTTAAGAATCGTTATCCCCTCCCGCGCATCGATGATCTGTTCGACCAGCTACAAGGGTCGAGTTACTATTCAAAGATAGACCTAAGATCGGGTTATCACCAGCTAAGGATCCGAGAAGAAGACATTTCAAAGACTGCTTTCAGAACAAGGTATGGTCACTACGAATTCTTGGTTATGCCATTCGGGTTGACCAATGCACCAGCGGTTTTCATGGACTTAATGAACCGAGTGTGCAAACCCTACCTAGACAAGTTCGTCATTGTCTTCATCGATGACATCCTCATTTACTCAAGGAATAAAGAAGAACACGAAGAACACCTTAGACTGATTCTGGAGCTGTTGAGACGAGAACAGTTGTACGCAAAGTTTTCAAAGTGTGACTTCTGGATGCGAGAGGTCCACTTTTTGGGACATGTGGTCAATGAGAATGGGATACACGTTGATCCAGCAAAGATAGCAGCTATCAAGAACTGGGCTACGCCTAAGACTCCGACCGAGGTACGACAGTTTCTCGGGTTAGCTGGCTATTATCGACGGTTCATCGAAGGGTTCTCAAAGATTGCTCAACCTCTCACCGCATTAACTCATAAAGGCATCATGTATGATTGGGGTGATAGACAAGAAGCTGCATTTCAGATCCTGAAGCAGAAACTCTGTACAGCACCGATTCTATCCCTGCCTGAGGGGACAGATGATTTTGTGGTCTACTGTGATGCGTCTATTCAAGGCCTCGGTTGCGTGCTAATGCAACGCAATAAGGTGATTGCCTACGCGTCCCGACAACTGAAGATACATGAGAAAAACTACACGACACATGATCTAGAGCTCGGAGCAGTGGTATTTGCACTCAAGATATGGAGACACTACTTGTACGGTACCAAGTGCACCATTTACACCGATCACAAGAGTCTCCAGCATATCTTTGAACAGAAGGAGCTAAATATGAGGCAACGTCGTTGGGTCGAGTTGTTAAACGACTACGACTGTACGATCAGGTATCATCCGGGCAAGGCAAATGTAGTAGCAGACGCACTAAGCCGGAAGGAAACACCCAAGCTGAGACGAGTTCGGGCATTGCAACTCACCATTCACACCGGTTTACCGGATCAGATCCGCAATGCCCAACTTGAGGCGCTAAAAGGTGAGAACCTGAAAGCCGAATCGCTACGAGGCATGGTAAAGCAACTAGAAACCAAGCCCGACGGAATCCGCTACTTCATGGATCGAACATGGGTTCCCTTGTATGGAGGTCTACGGGAACTGGTGATGGACGAAGCTCACAAGTCCCGGTACTCAATCCACCCAGGTTCAGACAAGATGTATCATGATCTCAAAGTCCATTACTGGTGGCCGAATATGAAAGCTGACATTGCCACGTACGTAAGCAGATGCCTAACCTGTTCTAAGGTTAAGGTGGAGTATCAACGACCGTCTGGTCTACTCCAACAGCCAGAAATACCAGTATGGAAATCGGAGCAGATTTCCATGGACTTTATCACGAAACTCCCTCGGACTCCCAGCGGATGCGATACCATTTGGGTGATCGTGGATCGCTTGACGAAATCCGCACACTTCCTGGCGATCCGGGAGACTGATCGCATGGAAAAGTTGACTCGTATCTATCTCAGGGAAATAGTCTCTCGGCATGGTGTGCCGGTTTCCATTATCTCTGATCGTGATGCTCGATTTACTTCACACTTCTGGCAGTCCTTACAACGAGCACTAGGAACGCGGCTGGATATGAGCACCGCGTACCACCCCCAAACTGATGGCCAAAGTGAGCGTACGATCCAGACTCTAGAAGACATGTTACGTGCCTGCGTCATAGATTTTGGCAGCAGTTGGGAAACTCACTTACCGCTAGTTGAGTTTTCCTACAACAATAGCTATCACACCTCAATCAAAGCTGCTCCATTTGAGGCACTATACGGGCGTAAGTGCCGATCACCAATATGTTGGGCGGAAGTTGGGGAAAGTCAACTCACCGGCCCTGAACTGGTGCACGAGACGACTGAGAAGATCGTGCAAATCCGTAACCGTATGGCAGCAGCCCGAGACCGACAGAAGAGTTACGCTGACAAGCGTCGCCGACCATTGGAATTCCAAATAGGTGACAAGGTGCTTTTGAAAGTGTCACCATGGAAGGGTGTGATTCGTTTCGGGAAACGTGGGAAACTAAGCCCTAGGTACGTGGGACCGTTTGAGATTGTCAAACGGGTTGGCCCAGTGGCCTATCAGCTGAACCTAGCCGAAGAACTCCGTGGGGTACACGATGTGTTCCACGTCTCCAACTTGAGGAAATGCCTTGCAGACGAAACTCTTATCGTCCCGTTGGATGAGATACAGGTGGACGAGCAACTACATTTCATCGAGGAACCGGTGGAAATCATGGACCGAGAGGTCAAGACACTCAAACGCAGTCGTATCCCTATCGTTAAAATCCGTTGGAACTCGAAGCGTGGACCAGAATTTACCTGGGAACGCGAGGATCAGATGAAGAGGAAGTACCCTCAACTGTTCCAAAACCAGGCATCCACCTCTTAGATACACAGGTACTCTATTCCACATCACAAACTGCTGAGTCTTGTACTACCCCGTAAAAACCACGTGACATGATGTACTAATTTTCGGGACGAAAATTCCTGCAACAAGGGGATGATGTGACACCCCGTAATTTCAGATTAACGTTTTCCAAAATCGTTGTCGTTAACATTTACCCGTACACGCAAATACTCGAAACGTATACAAACACCGCCACAGACATCGTTAAACGAATTATGATAAAATACTAACGCGGGTGCTTGGAGGGAATTCACATAAACGAGATCACCTAAGGAATCCTATTAATTATTAGAGCTCGCTCGTCTAAGTTGTTATCAACCGAAACAAATTCGGGAACTCGGTACCTAAGTACAGGGACTAAACCTGTCAATTGGCAAACTGGGGCTGGGTATAAATACCCACCCACCAGCCAAACACTCCCATTCTTCTGCTCTTTCTCTCCTACACTCCCTTCACCACCGATTGTTCAACCTAGCACCAAATCTCACCCGATTTAGCTCGTTTTCGCCGGATTAAACCACGCAACAGCTTAGGAATCACGTTCCTAGCAGGTAGGCGACCATTTTCATCCATTTCATCACTCGTTTCACTGCTGCAAGTAGGTGATTCGGGTGTTCGGGTTCAACCCGAATGCATGTGGTCGTGGGGGTGTGTGTGAGGTCAATCAGAGCATGCATTCCACTTAGACATGTTAGGTGAGTGTTTCTGAAAGTCTTGATTGTGATAAAACCGAGCACGGAACAGCCGAAGGCCGTTCGACCTGCCCAGCAGTCGCGATCTGCTGCAGACCGCGACTGGGCCAACCGTGCGACTGAGTCGTGCGACTGGTTCCTTCGCGCGATTGATCGGGGCGACTGGGGTGGGACGTGCGAATGAATGGTGCGATTAAGTCAGCCGAATGAATGTGTGCGATTGAGTCAGCCGAATGAATGTGTGCGACTGAGTGACACCCGACTGCAGGCCCAACCACACGAATGAAGGTTCATTCGTGCGATTTGAAATTGATTCGGGCGATTGGGGAATGTGTGGTACGACTGAACGCCGAGTCGCATGAATGAGGGTTCAATCGTACGAGGGAACTTGATTCGTACGATTGAAGGCCTATTCGTGCGAATGAAGTGTCCAGTTGTGCGTCTAACCTTGTTATGCGAACGGAGTCATTTTGAGTGAATCCTTCTGGTGTGCGACGTGTCTATCGTGTGACGATAAGTTAACATCAATAAAGTGTCATTTCTTGACCACAAAGATTAAAGTCAACGCAATCGACAAGCACATACTTTTCAACCTAAAACAACGTAACTGTTTACAAGTATCAACAACTCACTAGAAGTCTACACGAAGTCTAATACGTCTATGACTGCTTGTGTGTGTGACACCCCCGACCGAACCCATGCGACCCGACTCAACTAAACATGTCTAGTAACGCTAAACGCAACATTAACGCTTACACAACTGTCAATAGGTGTTTGACAGCGCATTGTAAACAACACTTGGGAGACATTTCATCCTACACACTTGCAACATCATCTGTGAGTTTCACGGCCCCTTTTTACATCTCTTTCGTTTGGGGGAGAAAACATGCAAAACACATTTACATTAATGGTTGTAGTAATATTGATATCGCTTGTTACGTTAGTGCAACACACTCTTGTCCCCTCACACTCGAACCGTTAGTAATGGGATTAGCGAGGTAATTTTGAGTAGTACTACTGGGTGTGACAAACCCCGCCCGGGCTAGTCGCGCTAGCTTGATTGGAGGTCAAACGGGCGCACAATTGACCTAACATACGATTGCCACGGTCGGTTAAGACGTGGAACACCCCGTCATGGTCTTATGAGACATGACGGAACACATACGATTGCCACGGTCGGTCAAGACGTGGAACTTACGATTGCCACGGTCGGTTAAGGCGTGGAACTTGCGCTTCCCACGGTCGGTAGAGACGTGGAGAACACACTTTGGGACGTAAACAGTCAGCTTCGGTTCGAAACGCTAAACGCTAAGTAACAAGAACATAGGCTAGCTACCTAACGATATGCTTTATGTACTAAACCATTGAAACGCATAACATGGAAACGCTTACAACCACATTTCTTGATAATTAAACCTGTGAACTCACCAACTTTATGTTGACACACTTTAGCATGTTTTTCTCAGGTCACAGGAATGCTTAAGCTTATGAGGCACGCTTCAGGAAACGCACTCAGGACATGCATTCATCTAGTTATTTTTAGCATTGGACATTTTGTTTGAACATGGCTATTGTAACAGCATTGTAATGGATATACTACTTTTGTACACGCTTCCGCATTGTTGTAAACTCAGTTAATGATCATTGAATGAAGACAAATGTATGTTTTAAATTCATATAGTGTCGTTCGATATGACTGTGTCTGAGATCCTGGTATGTCACACGCCTAACGGTAAAACCCCGTTCGTGGAAATTGAGGGTGTGACTTAGAACATATAAGATTCACGTTTAGAATTAGCATGATGTTATTACATTCGTATGGTTGAGCTATTTAGTTAAATTTAAGTTGGTGATTAGTATCCTTAATGTAGCTTAGCTTCTTGTGTATTTTTTAATTGTCATGAATTAACTCGTGTACATTAGGTTAATTAATGCATTTAATCAAGACTTGAGTCTTAGCATGAAGAATGTAGAAAAATCAAAGTTATGTCATGGATTCCAAATCTTTTAAATAACTTGCATTGACAATGTAAGTAATATATAATGTTTCAAGCGATGTTTATAATGTTCACGTTTATATCATATTTGTTAACTTGGTTGACGCTAAATAATCCAATTATTGATAATAGTTGATGATATTTTGAATAGAAAGAGGGTTACACATAATATTTATTTCAATAACAATGAGATGACTGCCTATTAATAACAACAAGATAGTGGACATTATCGCATTTTAGGTCTTTTACCTTAAATAGAACATATAGATGTCGGTTAACCTAAATGTTTATTATATATATATATACAAATGCACAATCGTATTTGACTGTATTTTACATCTCTACGTCTTGTAATGATTTACCGTGGCATGAGATCAACTTATTTGTTTAATCAATAACATGTTATAACCATTTCCCAAAATGTAATGCTTCATATATCTTACCTAGGTTGGTTTCTAATAACTAGCGTTGTTATTTAAATCTCGGGTCCAAACCATCCATTTAAATCAATCATTTATAACAAGCGACGTTCGTTTTCGTTTATAGTTCACATATTTTATAATTTATGCCTTTTTTATAAATTGAGCTCAACAATACGTATGCAATTTATAATTCAATTTCAATGCGTTGTGCGTGTGATATTACCTTCCACTCGGTTATGTATTTTAACTCACTCGTTTACGAATTGAGTTAATCGCGTTCGCGTTCCGTTGTCCGCTCGTTGACCAAGTTTGACCAGCTTTGACCGATGTTTAACCACCCTTAGTCACCGCATGCAACCACAATCAGAGTCCTAGATTACCACTACTAGCCTTTTCCAATCATCGCCACCACCGGTTATAACTTTCACCATCACCATACCCCTCGGTTATGACTTTTACCATCAGTACCCACTACATGCAGCCACGGTCCACCATGATTAGCCACTGGCAGCCACCTGCAGCCCCTTGGTCGACCGAAATTCTTGCCGGATCTAACCCAACATACCCAAATCTTGAAGATCTTGTCTAGTACCCAACATGCAAACACAAGAACAACATCAAACCGCTATAATTCACCAATAACAACAACAACCGCCACCAACCACCATCAATCGACACATACCAACCCTAACCTACACTAAACCATCCTCTTTGACAGCTTCTAACCAACTCAGCAGCCTATTACCTTGTCACCGCTACCTTGGGCAGCCTTCGGGTGCCCTAAATCGACTGCCATCGACGCTCTTACCATGGTTGTTAACAATTACAGCCACGATCTTCCCTCACAGCCAACATTCATCACAACCGACAGCCAACAACTATAAATTCCAGCCACCATTACCAACACAACCCCTTTCACCACCGCCTAACCTCACTGACAACCACCACAACCACGGTCACTGCCTAGATCCACATCCATGACCGCCATACTACCGCCACTAACCATCACAGCCAAACCATCGCCTAATCAACCACATTCGAGGTCCTGACCCCCTTCACCGCAGCTTACCTTCACCGACACCCACCAAAAAGGGGCGGGCTGTAGCCACCAACACAACCACCAACCAATCCGTGACCATAGCCCTAATCAACCACCACGATCAACAACACTAGGACCGCAGTTGATACACCACAACCGGTTCGGCCACCATCAAGACACCACCATCGGGACACCACCATCGAGACACCACCATCGGGACACCACCATCGACCGTCACCGCCATAACCGTTCCCAAATCGACCATCTCCGACTCCCAAACATGAGCCATCATCACCACCACCTCCGAAACCGACCTGCAACCGCCTCTTTCATCTTCGATTCCTGTTGATGTGCCGTGTTCTGGGAGAAATCGAGGTCGTTTTTGTGTTCAGGGTGTCGAGGGAAACAAGGAGGAGTGTGCCACTCGCCGGCACTCGCCGGAACCGGCCGCCGGTGGCCGGTTGTCGGCCGAAGTTCGAATGGGGGGGGGGGGAAGGTCACGGCTGCCCCTTTCTCTTTCTCTCTGACTTTTGTTTTAAACCCTAAAATGGAGATTAGGTTGTTTATATACTAGGTTAGAGAAACGGGTTCGTAAAACGGTTCACACACGCTCGATCGAGTTTTTCACGTAATGTTTAAATTCGTTTCTCGTTAGTCTTAATTTATACAAAACGTTATAAGTGTTCTGAGATTATGTATTTAAAACATGCCGGATAATCAAACGAGTTTGTAACTTATCGCGTATTTAACACGTTCCACAGTTTTACGCGTTTTTATCGAATGAGCGTTAACATTTTGCTATCAAAATATATGTAATTAAGTACTTAAATGATATTTTGAGTGTTAACTTCCTATGTTAGTCGCGTTAAAGCCTTATCTGACGAATTCTCGGGTTTGACCTGATCGTAACCCGGTTCGCGTCACGGTCGCGTTTCGGAACGCATTTATTCCGGATTGTCCGTATCACTCACCAAATCTACTATGTTATGATAATAAACAATGGTTAGACGAATATTTACGGAGTTACGAGGCTCGATCGACGTATCGGATGACATTTAAATGCCGGTGAAAACCGGTATTCGCGTTTCAGTTACGAAATTCCGTTGTTTATGCATGATTGATGAAAAATATTTTGCAAGCATTATTTATGATATTAGTTAAGGTTAACAATGATTTAGATTGGATGACAACCCATTTTAAGGATTTCTGATGGAATTCAGACGTAGTACGCGGTAAATTGCCGGATTTTACCCGGTATGGGTTCTGAATCTGTTTTTAGCTTGGATCTTTCTATAGTTATTTCAAACCACCTAATAATTCATTGTTTCATGGTTTCTTGTTTAATTAGTTCCTAAACGTGTATTTGTGCCTTAAATGGGCCTTTTTATAAGTTCGGGCCCTTATTGGGCTTATTGGGCCCAAAAAGGATAGTTTCATTTCCCAAGTTTTCTTTTGTAAGCTCAACTTAATTAGGACATTTATTGAGTTTTATACTATTTTAAGGTTTTCAATTGGGTCATATTTCAGAGGTGTTACATTCTCCCCTCCTTTTAAAAATTTCGCCCTTGAAATTTTAGTATCGTTAATATTTGTTTCCAAGTGTGATACACTCATAGTATGAATCTTGATCATTTAAAGTTATTTAGCTAAGCATCCCAGGACAAATGTTGATGAATATGTGTCAAATAATCAGGTTTGATTTGGATTAAAGTAACTATTCAAATGTTAGAATCAAGCTTGATAGGATCAGTGAGTCAAATTATGAACAGGTTTTTGGCTTCATAATCAGATCATTTAACAATCGTACAGAATTAACAAGAAGAGACTCTCCACTGTAGTTCAATACACCGACCTACAAAATAGATCTAGCAAGGAGACGATTCCCAAAATCCCAACAGTGTTACCGTCCTCACTGAGAATCTTAAAAACGATTGAAAAGAAGAGGATATTAGCGTGAATGCCATTAATTAAATAGGATAGTCATGATACAATAGATTAAAGGTTTCAATCAAGAAGGATTTGGGTCTTCCAAAAGAGTACAGATGAATATCTAGGCATCGCAAGATCATTTCTATGAAGCTAAGACTAAGAAGTTTTCACGATTTCTAAGAATAGAGAGATTAGCTCATGCAAAAAGGTCTTCAGCCTTCAAATCCTACTTTTTAGTTCTCAACTTCCTTCCGAAAAATTTTTTCCTTCCGAAAAATTTCTTCGATCTCTTCCTTCTATGATTTCATCTTAAGGGGTTAAGTCCTTTCTTCCACTACGTGCTTCTTCTAGTATGCATCCTTTTCCGGAACGGTTCTGTATATCAGAACCTCAGTCTTCGAGTAGATCCGTTCATCTTATCTGACGCATGACAAGAGTTTCCCCAAAATGGGATGTGCTATATATACATATTCACGTGAACTGACACTGGTAGAATCACAAGTTCAAGAAATGATACGGTGTAGGTAATATAAGGAAAGCCTAACTGTAGGCTATCTGCATTCATCGACAAGGGTAAGCAGATACAAATGCGGTCAGTACTTGTCCTCTCGCATTTGGTAATATGGATGTCTTAGGACAATGTGGATGATGGCCTCCTATTCGCACTCGCCAACGCGGTTGACATTACCGATTGTCGATCACCCTATTGTGCTTGGTCTGGTATTCTGATGTGTAATTGGTAGTGTCGCACCGATAATGTATCCAGGTGCATCCTTTTATTTTACGAAAGTTTCCAGTTCATGCTTAATGTAGCTCTCCATATATTTTCTCAGCTTCAATTGGGCGACTAGAAAATTGTCTTGTACCGTTGCATCAACACACATCTGAAACTTTCTTATATGCGCCCAAACGAATTCCGCTTTTCTCCAAGGATAACGATGCCAGTCGTATAGCTACACGAATCAAGTTTTTGGTAATCCTTTTTACGACCTTCTCCTAACCCTAAGCATTGACGCGTCTCAATGGGGTTTTACTTCTTCCCGTAATTTTATAGCTTCAACTATAGCGATTTGTCTCGAATTTCATGCTTAGTAGTAGTGGCAAAATGACAGACATGTCTAATTATGTCTTACAGATCTTATCCATGAGACTCCTGATTACATGAGATGTGTAGGTCCTCCCACACGGGCTTGACCACAACCTTCGTACTTGCCATATCTTGTTTCAACTGTTATTTGTGAAATGTCATTTTCCTTATAAACACGACTGATATCAATTAAGATGTAGGTAACATCTTGAAATTGATTAAGTAGGTTATCATCTCTAGGAAGACGATATCACTTATCCTTGGTGACTTTATTTAACTCTTAATAGTCCATCCATAATTAGAGCATTCTATTTTCCTTCCGCAAAGAGCATTAAGTTTCCTCAAGACGACATAGTAGGTCTTATGAACTGTTTATCTAACCAGCTATCGAATCTGCTTTCATTCCACCAGCTCCTTAATATAAGTCTCTAATTCAATACTTCCTTAAGAGCAACCTCAACTATTGTCTTAAGCTACAGTATTGCTGCAAACGTTCCCACTAATTTCTTCATAATGCTTCCCAATTTAGGTCAACCTTCTAGATGACCTCTTCCTCGGTCCATATTCTACAAGGTGACTGTGCCCTGTAGAGGGTCTATTCGTGAAGCATGTAACCCTATTTAGATTCCACTCCTTTATAATCATATCGATTGTTCCAACGAGATATAGGAGTAAGACTTTTTGCTCGATTTTCCGACGGTACGGAGCGTTCTAGGGTAAGGTATTAGAGAATCACTTTAGGAGAGGTTTGAAAATTTAGAGAGGAATAACACCAACACTTACGATCAGGGATGATTATGCAGACTTTCTTCGTCTACAATCTGCTGCATGTCTATCACTTCGTTGTAGTTGGATCTTAAGTGATTTAACACATGAGATTTCTTATAGCTGATCTTCTATGCTTCTTAGTACATCTTTTGGAGCAATACCATCCTTTAAGTTCAACCATGAGTTCTTCCCATGAATTCTTCATTATTATCGACCGCATCGATTCGAACAAGTTTAGGACTTTATCAAGGTGCTCGATAGCACAAGAAGGTTAACTACCACTCTAATAGCTGATCGTATAGTTCGAGATCGTATTCTACTTCAGATCTTCGCGCTCGAATCACGAACTTATCACTCAAGTAGTAGAGATCTCCGAGTAGAGATAACTTACAAGGTTTTAAAGTTTTCCGCATCAGGTATCATGCTTTTCCAAAGATGAGGGTTATGCTATAGGGCTTAAGGTGAGTAGCACTACTCGTTAAGAGAATAAATCGAGAACAGAGGGTGAGTGGAAAAATCGGGGATCCACTGAAGTTGTACATTCATATTTTTGTTTTGGAATCTTGAAGGTTACTTTTTCTCGGCAGATATCCCTGGCATTGAGCATTTATCTTCGGAGAATCTGAATTTTTAGAACGAGGTTTCATTTCCTATATATTCTAGCGTTTAGAACTTTATCAACAGCCCGGTCAGTTAAAAGCAGGGTCAAAATTGTTCAACCTAAGTTTCGTGTGAAGATTGTCATTAGGTGACTAATGGTTGAAGATAATGAAAGATTTCACGAGCGTAGTATTAAGGAAGGTGATTATCAATCACAATCGGAGCTGATATTAAGAATATTCCTTTGAGTTAGGTGGTTCCATTACAATGAATAGGTAGAGAGAAGTCATATTCCTCAAAGGCTTTGAGAAAATGACAAGAGGAATTCTAGAATCCGAAAGATCCTATGAAGTGTGAACTACTAAGAAAGAAAGAAGTGACAAGTCTTCTATGTCATTGACCACAAGAGGCATTTCTCGGAAATTTATTACTCCGGTATGTTCTCCGTTGCACAAGCCTTGTTAGAGAGTCTTCCTCTATGTTGGGGAAGTTTTGACGAATTCAATGTTGGATAGGAAGGAAATTTCAGGAATCGCTAAAAGTAGTATGGCTAGATTACATGCATAACGAGGTGAAGTGTCATACTCAGCACGAGACCAGTTAAGTTTGAGGACATCAATTAATAATCTTCAGAGTCTGATGGTCTTATCATTATAATTCCGATAGGAGAGTAGAATAAAAGAAAAGAGAAGAAGAAGAAAAGGAATAGTTACTGCAACATCGTCCTTGGTAGCTCTTCCAGTGTCAAATGGTTTTCGCCCAGCATGAAAGTTTTGAACCTGAAATTATTGAATATATTCCAAATATTTGTGTTTATTCCTGTATGTATTGGTTCTTTAAGTGTTTTACATTGATATTAGTTTACATGACAGGGCCCACCAGAATTCAAGGGTACCTGTAAATTCACCATTACGTGTGCACCCGTAATCGTCAATTTACCTTACTATCATTCTAGTCATTCCCGTCATAAGTTCTAAGTTTTTTGTATTTAGGTCCTGGAGTTAATAATTTTCATTTAGTTATCATCTGCAATTAAGCACACTTAGATTCCAACTATGCTAATCATTCAAGTTAACCCAGAAATTGTCTCGAAGTAAGTTTTCAGCAATTCAAGCAATAAATGAGCATTCAGGTACATGCTATCCTAGGGAGCAGAACAAACAAAAAGGCACCATGGTTAATATCTTATCACTAAATTCCAACATGTATCTGTAAGGCCCCGTTCCCGGGCACCTCACAGTTGGTCGTTCGTCGCACTACAATATATTAAGTAAAATAACGCAGCGGAATTAATAAGATATACATTCTCATTTCATCATAAAAGCTTTTACAATGCATTACATCGTTAACTTGACTACAAAATACAAGCTTTCTTTACATTGCCTAACTTTACTATGATTGCCGCTGAAGCATATGAAACCTGAGATTTCTTAAGTAATCTCGTTTATTCGAATCCTCAGCAATCATAGGGTCATATACAGTGACCTCTAATATAAAAATATAAAATTTTTCATCATAAAGAAGATTCCTTAAGTAATCCCGTTTATGGGAATCCTCAAGAAATCTTGTAATTGCATACAACATAATGTGTTGCGTGCATTATGGGCCCACAATACATGACGTTGCAGCATTAGCAAAAGGAGAATGCCGTCCCAAAAGAGCTGAGTAGCCGCCTCGTGCCATCCCAGTAACACTATCTGCCAACTGGAAACACATAAAAAGTCAGCGTTGCTGAGTGAGTTCTAGTTTTATAATAAAACATACTTTCATTCTTTATAACTGTTCTTACGTTCATGTGATCATACAACATACGTAGACTTAGATAATATTATTATTATCCACATCATTCGTTTATTTGCTTTCATTCGTGTACCATTCATCGTTCTCATTCACGTTCGTACATACTTTCTTTACATTCATTCGTACGTTCTTTACTTTCATTCATACGTTCACTATATTCATTCGAACGTTCTTTACATTCGGTGACATGTACAATACCCCAAACATCATACATACTGCTGGTGCTGGACCTGTGGTAATCAACCACGAACGTTGTGCACTACTGCTGATCCAGTCACCTAGGGTAAGTACATGCACCACTTATCTTTCCACTTTCCTTCTGGATCAATGCCATATGCTATACCCCGAACATTGTGCACTATTGCGGGTGCTGGACCTGTGATGATCAATCACGAACGTTGTGCACTACTGCTGATCCAGTCACCTAGGCTAAGCAGCAAGGATCCTATACATACTTATGGTCAATCACAAAGACTGACCCCGATGTGCATCCTTCGGGGTAGCTAACCCGCACACTGTTGAGCTAACACCTGCCAGGGGTGTGCACCTCTATACATTTGCTTGCAATCCTTTCTTACATTCATTCGTTCATTCATTAATGCATGCATTCATTCATCATGTTCCTCTTTCATTATCTTTTACTTTACGTTCTTATTACATTCGTTTCATTCGTTCATTCATTCACGTAAAGACATAAAAGATAAACATACGTCAACACAAGGAACATAGATATTTACAAATCATCAGTCATTATCATCATCTAAGACTACTTCATACTTAGCCTACATACATCATACATACACTTCTCTCTTTCACTTCAGCCCTATTTGGGCGATTGAACATACCCAGTCGCATGGCCTCCATGCGACTGAGTCATACGAATGGGCATATAGTCATGCGAATGGACTTCCTTTCATACAAGTAAACACTATGCGACTGGGCTATATGCGACTAACCCTCAACCGTGCGCTTGAACTACCATGCGAATGGACCTATGCGACCGAATCCCTCAATCGCATGGCCTGTCGTCCGACTGAGGCTCAATCGTGTGTCTGAGCCTCAATTGTACAATTGAACATCAGTTGTTCTTCATTCGGGCGACTGGCCCTTCAGTCGCCTAGCCCTAACTGTGCAGCGACTGGAGTTCTTCACGAACAGCAGCCATGACCTACGAAGTCCAAACTCTTCTAAACACATTTCCAGCCCAAATTAGCCCTCCTAAACCTCAGGTATTCATACTAGGACATCATACAAGCATATACAAGTCCTAAATCTTACGTTAAACACTTTACCCAAGATTTCACCCAAATGGGTCAAACATACACTTTTTCAAAAATAGGGTTTATATGTGATCCAGCCCTAAAATCGTTTGAAAACATGTAAATGAGGGGTTCTAGAACTCACAATAACAGGTAGGAGTTGAAGAGCTTCAACTTGACTAGCTTCTCGACAAATCTAGAGCCCGGGTCAGCACTTTCTCTCTTTCTTTCTCTGCTCTGTCGCTCTCTGCTCTTTCTCCCGACTGAAGTGTGTAAGTGTGGGGGAAAGAAGAGAGCTGCTCCTCTTTTATAGGTGCAGCTCAGTCGCCCGGGGTCCAGGGGCGACTGGACCTTCAGTCGCATGAACACCATGCGACTGGACCTCCAGTCGCATGAACACCATGCGACTGGACCTCCAGTCGCATGAACACCATGCGACTGGACCTCCAGTCGCATGCGTTCCATGCGGTTGAACCGTCAGTCGTGCGATTGAACTCCAGTCGTACGGTTGAGCTTCAATCGTCCGAGCATCATGCGATTGAACCCCCCAGTCGCATGAATTCCATGCGACTGAGACTCAGTCGCATATCACTTCAAAAGTCAAACTTTCGGGTGTTAAAGTATCATCTTACAAATGAGGCATAATAGCAAGTATTATCATTTCAAACAAGTATCAGTATAACAGCTGTCTCACGTAACGACACAAGTCGTATCAAGTGTATAGCTAACAGCAGTTGTTTCATATAGTGACAAAAGTCAACTGTGCAATCAGATAAGTATCTCCCTAAGATTTATGTCCTAACTTATATGCACACCTTTGGTTTCTAATATTCTTAGTACTTGACAATCAGTAGTCCTAAGAGTCAACTCCAAAAGATTCCATACTTTCATGGTTTACTCGGGTGCACCTATCATAGGTAATACCCTAATGTATCAAGGTTTCTTATAGGGTAGAGAATTCTTAATGGGATATATGAAATCCTTAAGGTATCCAGGGTAAAAAAGGGTGTTCTTAAGGGAACCTATTCTTGCTGCAAACTGTCACACCCTCAATTTCCACGAACGGGGTTTTACCGTCAGGCGTGTGACATACCAGGATCTCAGACACAGTCATATCGAACGACACTATATGAATTTTAAATAAACATTTGACTTCATTCCATAGAACATAAACAAAGTTTACAATAGTGCGGAGGCGTTTACATAATTCATAATCCATTACATGACAGTTACAAAAGCCAAGTCTAGACAAAATGTTCAATGCAGAAGATAAAGTAGATGAATGCATGTCCTGAGTGCGTTTTCCTGAAGCGTGCATCATGGGCTTATGCGTTCCTGTGACCTGAGAAAACATGCTAAAATGTGTCAACATAAAGTTGGTGAGTTCACAGGTTTAATCAACGAGAAATGTGTTTGTAAGCGTTTCCATGGTTTGCGTTTCAATGGTTTAGTATATAGAGCATATCGTTAGGTAGCTAGCCTATGTTCTTGTTACTTAGCGTTTCGAACCGAAGCTGACTGTTTACGTCCTATATGTGTTTGTTGTATCCCCGTCATGTCTCATCAGACCATGACAAATGTTAGGTCAATCAAGCACCCGTTTGACCTCCAATCAAGCTAGCGCGACTAGCCCGGGCGGGGTTTGTCAGACCCAGTAGTACTACTCAAATTACCTCGCTAATCCCATTACTAACGGTTCGAGTGTGTCAGGACATGTTGTTTGTTTGCACTAACGTAACAAGGATATCAATAATACTACAACCGTTTATGTAAATCTGTTTGCATGTTTTCTCCCCCAAAAAGGAAAGAGAGTAAAATAGGGGCTGTGAAACTCACTGATGATGTAACAAGTATGTAGGATGAAAGTCTCCCAAGTGTTGTTTACGATGCGCTGTCAAACACCTATTGACAGTTATGTTAATCGTTAATGTTATATTTAGCGTTAATACACATGTTTAGTCGGGTCGGGTGGCATTGGTTCGGTCGGGGGTGTCACACACACAAGCAGGCATACACGTATCAGACTTCAGGTAGATCCCAAATGGGTCGTTGATATTTGTAAACAGTTAGGTTGCTTCAGGTTGAAAAGTATGTGCTTGTTAATTGTGTTGACTTTAATCTTTGTGGTCAAGAAATGACACTTTATTTATGTTAACTTATCATCACTGTGACACCCCGCAAATTTCAGATTAACGTTTTTCGAAATCGTTGTCGTTAACATTTACCCGTACGCGCAAATACTCGAAACGTATACAAACACCGCCACAGACATTGTTAAACGAATTATGATAAAATACTAACGCGGGTGTTTGTAGAGGATTCACATAAATGAGATTACCTAAGGAATCCTACTAATTAATAGAGCTCGCACATCAACGTCGTTATCAACCGAAACGAATTCGGGAACTCGGTACCTAAGTACAGGGACCAAACCTGACAATTGTCAAACTGGGCTGGGTATAAATACCCACCCACCAGCCAAACACTCCCATTTTCTGCTCTTTCCCTCGTACACCCTCTTTCACCTCCGATTGTGCATCCTAGCACCCAAAACCACCCCGATTGAGCCCGTTTTCGCCGGCTAAACCACGCAACAGTTGAAGAATCACGATCCCAGCAGGTAGGCGACCATTTTCATCCGTTTTATCACCCGTTTCACTGCTGCAAGTATGGGATTCGGGTGTTCGGGTTCAACCCGAATGCATGTGGTCGTGGGGGTGCGTGTGAGGTCAATCAGAGTATGAATTCCACTTAGAAATGTTAGGAGAGTGTTTCTGGAAGTCTTGATTGTGATAAAACCGAGCACGGAACAGCCGAAGGCCGTTCGACCCAACCTGCAGTCGCGATCTGCTGCAGTCCACGACTGGGCCAACCGTGCGACTGAGAGGTGCGATTGGTTCCTTCGCGCGATTGATCGGGGCGACTGGGGTGGGACGTGCGAATGAATGGTGCGATTAAGTCAGCCGAATGAATGTGTGCGATTGAGTCAGCCGAATGAATGTGTGCGACTGAGTAACACCCGACTGAAGGCCCAACCGCACGAATGAAGGTTCATTCGTGCGATTGGTAGTTGATTCGGGCGATTGGGGAATGTGTGGTACGACTGAACGCTGAGTCGCATGAATGAGGGTTCAATCGTACGAGGGAACTTGATTCGTACGATTGAAGGCCTATTCGTGCGAATGAAGTGTCCAGTCGTGCGTCTAGCCTTGTTATGCAATTAGAGTCATTTCGAGTGAATTCTTCTGGTGTGCGAAGTGTCTATCGTGTGATGATAAGTTCACAACAATAAAAATGTCATTTCTTGACCACAAAGATTAAAGTCAACGCAATCAACAAGCACATACTTTTCAATCTGAAACAACCTAACTGTTTACAAATATCAACAACTCATTTGAGATCTACATGAAGTCTGACACACGTATGCCTGCTTGTGTGTGTCACCCACGACCGAACCCATGCGACCCGACCCGACTAAACATGTCTATTAACGATAAACACAACATTAACGCTTAACACAACTGTCAATAGGCGTTTGACAGCGCATCGTAAACAACACTCGGGAAACTTTCGTCCAACGCACTTGCTATATCATCTGTGAGTTTCACGGCCCCTTTTTACATCTCTTTCCGTTTGGGGGAGAAAACATGCAAAACACATTTACATTAATGGTTGTAGTAATATTGATATCGCTAGTTACGTTAGTGCAACACACTCATGTCCCCACACACTCGAACCGTTAGTAATGGGATTAGCGAGGTAATTTTGAGTAGTACTACTGGGTCTGACAAACCCCGCCCGGGCTAGTCGCGCTAGCTTGATTGGAGGTCAAACGGGCGCACAATTGACCTAACATACGATTGCCACGGTCGGTTAAGACGTGGAACACCCAGTCATGGTCTGATGAGACATGACGGAACACACACGATTGCCACGGTCGGTCAAGACGTGGAACTTACGATTGCCACGGTCGGTTAAGACGTGGAACTTGCAATTGCCACGGTCGGTTAAGACATGGAGAAAACACAATGGGACGTAAACAGTCAGCTTCGGTTCGAAACGCTAAGTAACTAGAACATAGGCTAGCTACCTAACGATATGCTTTATGTACTAAACCATTGAAACGCAAAAACATGGAAACGCTTATGAATACATTTATTGTTGATTAAACCTGTGAACTCACCAACTTTATGTTGACACACTTTAGCATGTTTTCTCAGGTCACAGGAATGCATAAGCTTTTGAGGCACGCTTCAGGAAACGCACTCAGGACATGCATTCATCTAGTTTATTTTCAGCATTGAATATTTTGTTTAAACATGGCTTTTGTAACTGTATTGTAATGGATTCACTGCTTTTGTACATGCTTCCGCACTACTGTAAACTCTGACTATGTTCATTGAATGAAGTCAAATGTGTGTTTTTAAGTTCATATAGCGTCGTTCGATATGACTGTGTCTAAGATCCTGGTATGTCACACGCCTAACGGTAAAACCCCGTTCGTGGAAATTGAGGGTGTGACAGATTGGTATCAGAGCCACAGGTTATAGAGAACTAGGATTGCATTGCATCTAGACTATAGCCTTAGACACAACACTAGTATTGCACAGACACTTTTACATGGTTACCACTATTGTGCAAACAACCTTCTGGTGTATTGATATTACACTGCTGAGCAAACATAACACTATGGGTATGACATGTGAGTCATTACCGGCTGACAGAGGGGCGGAGAATCCCGCTCGCTCACAACCAACGCTTACACTTGATCCTTCACTCGTGGAGTGAAAGCAACAACGAATTGAATCAAACATTTCCATGATTAGAACACGAAACTCTTATCTAACACACGCGATAAGCTTAACGATGACAAACAAAAGAACAATACCTCACTCTTCCAACTCTCTCACACTTGTTACTATTCCCAACATATCCTATCCTCTACGCTAGTCTGAGCAGTAAATGAGGGACAACTAAGACATTCAAGTCGATTAGAGAATCGGACTTAGACACCCAATTCACTTGTACAACTTTAGTACAACTCTAGTTATTTGACTCTTGGTATAACAACCACATCTTTGGTGCTTCTGTCATTGATGACACTCGGTACTGGACAAGGTATGTTATCTCGAATGGGAGGAACCATGTGTGACCATGCAAAGCAAATTAGAATCACGGGTGCACACGTAATTGTGATTTGTCATGCATGAGAACACTGGCAACTCTATTGGATGATAACGGTAATGGCCAGTACGAATTTCCAATTCCATACGTAGGAGGCATGAGGCCTCGGATCCTCATAAAAACCTTACAATCGATATGCGACCACATCACTCATTCTTACTAGCATGATACAATATATATTATAGTCAATAATTATTATCCGGTTATTGATTAATATGTGTTGTGAATTGAAGAAATCATGTCTGGAAGAAGACCTGGACGCCCAGGTGGGCGAGGAAACATCACTCTGACCCAAGCCGAGCTAAATGCTATCATCAACGAGCGCGTGGCTGATGCGCTTGCGGCTTATGAACAGGCCCGCAATCAGGACCTGAACAACCAGAACCCGAACCAAGGAGGTCCAACAGTTTGTACCTTCAAGATGTTTATGGATTGCAAGCCTCATTCCTTCAGCGGCTCTGAGGGCGCTGTCACACTGCTTCGCTGGCTAGAGAAACTTGAGTCAGTGTTTGCCATGTGCAGCTGTCCTGATGAAAATCGGGTAAAGTACGCCTCCGGCACATTGGAGGGACCAGCCCTAACATGGTGGAATTCACAAGTCCAAACCCTAGGACTTGGTGCTGCAAATGGTATGCCATGGGAAGACTTTAAGATTCTGATGAAAGAGGAGTACTGCCCCAGGAGTGAAGTCCAGAAACTGGAGGCAGAATTTTGGAACTTAAAGATGATTGGCTCAGACATTGAGGAGTACACGACTCGTTCGCACGAGTTGGCGGCATTATGTCCTCAGATGGTGACTCCGGCCTACAAACGGATCGAAAAGTACATTGATGGCTTGGCTCCTCAGATCCAGGCTAGCGTGATGGCTGCTGATCCTGTCACCATTCAGCAGGCCATCCAACTGGCCTATAAACTCACTGACCAGGCAGTGGCACAGGGCACCTTGCCCAAACGTGGCGCTACTTCTGGTTCTTCTGATCACAAAAGGAAATGGGATGGCAATAACAACAACAAGTCATCAAGCTCCAACAACACCCGCAACAACAGACCAAAAAGTTTGACCCCTCAAGAAGCTTCAACAATCAGAACAACAATAACTATGGCCAGGGATCGAGTGGTTACGCGGGCAAGAATCCTAAGTGTAACCGGTGCAACTTCCATCACCAAGGCCCATGTGACCGGCTCCGTTGTCAGAGATGTGGAAAGATGGGTCACGCAGCCAAAGACTGCCGAGGCGAAATTATGACTCAACAGCAACAACCCCAATAACAACGTCAGGGTGGAGTGACAAGAGCCTGTTATGAATGTGGTAAGGAGGGCCACTACAAGAAGGATTGCCCGCAGCTGAAGGGTGGAAACAAGGGTAACAACGGGGGCAATGCTAAAGGTCGTGCATTCGTGATTGGTTCCGGTGAGGCAAGGGATGACCAGAACGTGGTTACTGGTACGTTTCCCCTGAATGGTTGTTTTGCTTCTGTACTATTTGATACTGGAGCTGATAGGAGTTTTGTTTCCAACAAATTCACTAAGTTCTTAGATGTAATCCTAGCTGTCATGGAACCTAGTTATGTGGTAGAATTAGCTGACGGGAAACAAATCAAGGCAACTCATATCGCCAAGGGGTGCAGACTAGGATTATGCGGTCACGAGATAGATATAGATCTGATGCCTGTCACACTTGGTAGTTTCGACGTAGTTGTGGGTATGGACTGGCTATCCAAGAATCAAGCTGAGATCATTTGTGGAGAGAAAATCGTTCGTATCCCACTTCCTAGTGGTGAAATCTTATCAGTTCAGGGCGAAAGGAGTGGCATGGTCTCTGGAATCATCTCCTATATGAAAGCTCAGAAGTGTTTGCGTAAGGGTCATACAGCTTTTCTAGCCATGGTCACTGAGACAGAACCCGAGGAAAAGAAAATTGAAGATATCCTTGTGGTGCGCGATTATCCCGAGGTTTTCCCTGAAGACCTACCCGGTCTTCCACCGCATCGCCAAGTCGAGTTCCAAATTGATTTGGTTCCGGGAGCCGCCCCTATCGCGAAGACACCGTACAGATTAGCTCCAAGGGAACTGCAAGAGCTGTCTACGCAATTGCAGGAACTATTGGATAAAGGCTTTATTAGACCTAGCTCATCACCGTGGGGAGCTCCAGTTCTGTTTGTCAAGAAGAAGAACGGAACTTTTCGTATGTGTATCGATTACAGAGAACTGAACAAGGCGACAATTAAGAATCGTTATCCCCTCCCGCGCATCGATGATCTGTTCGACCAGCTACAGGGGTCGAGTTACTATTCAAAGATAGACCTAAGATCGGGTTATCACCAGCTAAGGATTCGAGAAGAAGACATTTCAAAGACTGCTTTCAGAACGAGGTATGGTCACTATGAATTCTTGGTTATGCCATTCGGGTTGACCAATGCACCAGCGGTTTTCATGGACTTAATGAACTGAGTGTGCAAACCCTACCTAGACAAGTTCGTCATTGTCTTCATCGATGACATCCTTATTTACTCAAGGAGTAAAGAAGAACACGAAGAACACCTTAGACTAATTCTGGAGCTGTTGAGACGAGAACAGTTGTACGCAAAATTTTCAAAGTGTGACTTCTGGATGCGAGAGGTCCACTTTTTGGGTCATGTGGTCAATGAGGATGGGATACACGTTGATCCAGCAAAGATAGCAGCTATCAAGAACTGGGCTACGCCTAAGACTCCGACCGAGGTGCGACAGTTTCTCGGGTTAGCTGGCTATTATCGACGATTCATCGAAGGGTTCTCAAAGATTGCTCAACCTCTCACCGCATTAACTCATAAGGGCATCACGTATGATTGGGGTGATAGATAAGAATCTGCATTCCAGATCCTGAAGCAGAAGCTCTGTGCAGCACCGATTCTATCCCTGCCTGAGGGGACAGATGATTTTGTAGTCTACTGTGATGCGTCTATACAAGGCCTCGGTTGCGTACTAATGCAACGCAATAAGGTGATTGCCTATGCATCTCGTCAACTGAAGATACATGAGAAAAATTACACGACACACGACCTAGAGCTTGGAGCAGTGGTATTCGCACTCAAGATATGGAGACACTACTTGTACGGTACCAAGTGCACCATTTACACCGATCACAAGAGTCTCCAGCACATCTTCGAACAGAAGGAGCTAAATATGAGGCAACGTCGTTGGGTCGAGTTGTTGAACGACTACGACTGTACGATCAGGTATCATCCGGGCAAGGCAAATGTAGTAGCAGACGCCCTAAGCCGGAAGGAAACACCCAAGCCGAGACGAGTTCGGGCATTGCAACTCACCATTCACACCGGTTTACCGGATCAGATCCACAATGCTCAACTTGAGGCGTTAAAAGGTGAGAACCTGAAAGCCGAATCGCTACGAGGCATGGTAAAGCAACTAGAAACCAAGCCCGACGAAATCCGCTACTTCATGGATCGAACATGGATTCCCTTGTATGGAGGTCTACGGGAACTGGTGATGGACGAAGCTCATAAGTCCCGGTATTCAATCCACCCAGGTTCAGACAAGATGTATCACGATCTCAAGGTCCATTACTGGTGGCCGAACATGAATGCTGACATTGCCACGTACGTAAGCAGATGCCTAACCTGTTCTAAGGTTAAGGTGGAGTATCAACGACCGTCTGGTCTACTCCAACAGCCAGAAATACCAGTATGGAAATGGGAACAGATTTCCATGGACTTTGTCACGAAACTCCCTCGAACTCCCAGCGGATGCGATACCATTTGGGTGATCGTGGACCGTTTGACGAAATCCGCACACTTCCTGGCAATCCGGGAGACTGATCGCATGGAAAAGTTGACTCGTATCTACCTCAGGGAAATAGTCTCCCGGCATGGTGTGCCAGTTTCCATTATCTCTGATCGTGACGCTCGATTCACTTCACACTTCTGGCAGTCCTTACAACGAGCACTAGGAACGCGGCTGGATATGAGCACCGCGTACCACCCCCAAACTGATGGCCAAAGTGAGCGTACGATCCAGACTCTGGAAGACATGTTACGTGCCTGCGTCATAGATTTTGGCAGCAGTTGGGAGACTCACTTACCGCTAGTTGAGTTTTCTTACAACAATAGCTATCATACATCGATCAAGGCTGCTCCATTTGAGGCACTGTATGGGTGTAAGTGCCGGTCACCTATCTGTTGGGCGGAAGTTGGGGAAAGTCAACTCACCGGCCCTAAACTGGTGCACGAGACGACTGAGAAGATCGTGCAAATCCGTAACCGTATGGCAGCAGCCCGTGACCGACAGAAGAGTTACGCTGATAAGCGTCGCCGACCGTTGGAATTTCAAATAGGTGACAGGGTGCTTTTGAAAGTGTCACCTTGGAAGGGTGTGATTCGTTTCGGGAAACGTGGGAAACTAAGCCCTAGGTACGTGGGACCGTTTGAGATTGTCAAACGGGTTGGCCCCGTGGCCTATCAGTTGAACCTACCCGAGGAACTCCGTGGGGTACACGATGTGTTCCACGTCTCCAACTTGAGGAAATGCCTTGCAAACGAAACCCTTATTGTCCCGCTGGACGAGATACATGTGGACGAACAACTACATTTCGTCGAGGAACCAGTGGAGGTCATGGACCGAGAGGTCAAGACACTCAAACGCAGCCGTATCCCTATCGTTAAAATCCGTTGGAACTCGAAGCGTGGACCAGAATTTACCTGGGAACGCGAGGATCAGATGAAGAGGAAGTACCCTCAACTGTTCCAAAACCAGGCATCCACCTCTTAGATACACAGGTACTCTATTCCACATCACAAACTGTTGAGTCTTGTACCACCCCGTAAAAACCGCGTAACATGATGTACTAATTTTCGGGACGAAAATTCCCGCAACAGGGGGATGATGTGACACCCCGCAAATTTCAGATTAACGTTTTTCGAAATCGTTGTCGTTAACATTTACCCGTACGCGCAAATACTCGAAACGTATACAAACACCGCCACAGACATCGTTAAACGAATTATGATAAAATACTAACGCGGGTGTTTGTAGAGGATTCACATAAACGAGATTACCTAAGGAATCCTACTAATTAATAGAGCTCGCACATCAACGTCGTTATCAACCGAAACAAATTCGGGAACTCGGTACCTAAGTACAGGGACCAAACCTGACAATTGTCAAACTGGGCTGGGTATAAATACCCACCCACCAGCCAAACACTCCCATTTTCTGCTCTTTCCCTCCTACACCCTCTTTCACCTCCGATTGTGCATCCTAGCACCCAAAACCACCCGATTGAGCCCGTTTTCGCCGGCTAAACCACGCAACAGTTGAAGAATCACGATCCCAGCAGGTAGGCGACCATTTTCATCCGTTTTATCACCCGTTTCACTGCTGCAAGTATGGGATTCGGGTGTTCGGGTTCAACCCGAATGCATGTGGTCGTGGGGGTGCGTGTGAGGTCAATCAGAGTATGCATTCCACTTAGAAATGTTAGGAGAGTGTTTCTGGAAGTCTTGATTGTGATAAAACCGAGCACGGAACAGCCGAAGGCCGTTCGACCCAACCTGCAGTCGCGATCTGCTGCAGTCCACGACTGGGCCAACCGTGCGACTGAGAGGTGCGATTGGTTCCTTCGCGCGATTGATCGGGGCGACTGGGGTGGGACGTGCGAATGAATGGTGCGATTAAGTCAGCCGAATGAATGTGTGCGATTGAGTCAGCCGAATGAATGTGTGCGACTGAGTAACACCCGACTGAAGGCCCAACCGCACGAATGAAGGTTCATTCGTGCGATTGGTAGTTGATTCGGGCGATTGGGGAATGTGTGGTATGACTGAACGCTGAGTCGCATGAATGAGGGTTCAATCGTACGAGGGAACTTGATTCGTACGATTGAAGGCCTATTCGTGCGAATGAAGTGTCCAGTCATGCGTCTAGCCTTGTTATGCAATTAGAGTCATTTCGAGTGAATTCTTCTGATGTGCGAAGTGTCTATCGTGTGATGATAAGTTCACAACAATAAAAATGTCATTTCTTGACCACAAAGATTAAAGTCAACACAATCAACAAGCACATACTTTTCAATCTGAAACAACCTAACTGTTTACAAATATCAACAACTCATTTGAGATCTACATGAAGTCTGACACACGTATGCCTGCTTGTGTGTGTCACCCACGACCGAACCCATGCGACCCGACCCGACTAAACATGTCTATTAACGATAAACACAACATTAACGCTTAACACAACTGTCAATAGGTGTTTGACAGCGCATCGTAAACAACACTCGGGAAACTTTCGTCCAACGCACTTGCTATATCATCTGTGAGTTTCACGGCCCCTTTTTACATCTCTTTCCGTTTGGGGGAGAAAACATGCAAAACACATTTACATTAATGGTTGTAGTAATATTGATATCGCTAGTTACGTTAGTGCAACACACTCATGTCCCCACACACTCGAACCGTTAGTAATGGGATTAGCGAGGTAATTTTGAGTAGTACTACTAGGTCTGACAAACCCCGCCCGGGCTAGTCGCGCTAGCTTGATTGGAGGTCAAACGGGCGCACAATTGACCTAACATACGATTGCCACGGTCGGTTAAGACATGGAACACCCCGTCATGGTCTGATGAGACATGACGGAACACACACGATTGCCACGGTCGGTCAAGACGTGGAACTTACGATTGCCACAGTCGGTTAAGACGTGGAACTTGCAATTGCCACGGTCGGTTAAGACGTGGAGAAAACACAATGGGACGTAAACAGTCAGCTTCGGTTCGAAACGCTAAGTAACTAGAACATAGGCTAGCTACCTAACGATATGCTTTATGTACTAAACCATTGAAACGCAAAAACATGGAAACGCTTATGAATACATTTATTGTTGATTAAACCTGTGAACTCACCAACTTTATATTGACACACTTTAGCATGTTTTCTCAGGTCACAGGAATGCATAAGCTTTTGAGGCACGCTTCAGGAAACGCACTCAGGACATGCATTCATCTAGTTTATTTTCAGCATTGAATATTTTGTTTAAACATGGCTTTTGTAACTGTATTGTAATGGATTCACTGCTTTTGTACATGCTTCCGCACTACTGTAAACTCTGACTATGTTCATTGAATGAAGTCAAATGTGTGTTTTTAAGTTCATATAGCGTCGTTCGATATGACTGTGTCTGAGATCCTGGTATGTCACACGCCTAACGGTAAAACCCCGTTCGTGGAAATTGAGGGTGTGACAATCACACGATAGACACATCGCACACCAGAAGGATTCACTCAAAATGACTCCAATCGCATAACAAGGCTAGACGCACGACTGGACACTTCATTCGCACGAATGGGCCTTTAGTCGTACGAATCAACCTCACTCGTACGATTGAACCCTCATTCGTGCGACTCAGCATTCAGTCGTACCTCACATCACCCATTCACCCGAATCAACAACCAATCGCACGAATGAACCTTCATTCATGCGGTTGGACCTTCAGTCGAGTGATACTTAGTCGCACACATTCATTCGGTTGACTCAGTCGCACACATTCATTCGGTTGACTCAGTCGCACACATTCACTCGGTTGACTCAGTCGCACACATTCATTCGCATGCATTCATTCGCACGTCTTGCCCCAGTCGCCCCGATCAGTTGCACGAGGGACCCAGTCGCATGACTCAGTCGCACGGCTGGCCCAGTCGCATGACTCGGTCGCACGGCTGGCCCAGTCGTGGACTGCAGTAGGTCGCGACTGCTGGGCGGGCTGACCAGCCTTCGGCTATCCCGTGCTCGGTTTTCTCCCAATCAGTACTTCTAGAAACACTCTCCTAACATGTCTAAGTGAAATGCACACGCTGATTGACCTCACACGCACCCCCACGACCACATGCATTCGGGTTGAACCCGAACACCCGAACCCCATATTTGCAGCAGGGAAACGAGCAATAAAGCGGATGAACAAGGCTGCCTACCTGCTGGGAACGTGATTTCTCAGCTGTTGCGTGGTCTAACCGACGAAAACGAGCTCAATCGGGGTGAATTTGGTGCTAGGATGAAGAAAGGGAGGAGCAGAGAGCGTAGGAGAGAAAGAGCAGATTGTGGTGTGGGCTGGTGGATGGGTATTTATACCCAGCCCCAGTTCGCCAATTTTCAAGTTTAGTCCCTGTACTTAGGTCCTGTGTTCCCGAATTTGTTTCGGTTGATAACGACGTAGATGGGCGAGCTATATTAATTAGGAGGATTCCTTAGGAAATCCCGTTTATGTGAATCCTCTACAAACACCCGTGTTAGTATTTATCATAATTGTTTAACGATGTCGGTGGCAGTGTTTGTATACGTTTCGAGTATTAGCGAGTACGGGTCAATGTTAACGACAACGGTTTGAATAATGTTAACCTGAAATTACGGGGTGTCACATCATCCCCTTGTTGCAGGAATTTTCGTCCCGAAAATTAGTACATCATGTTACGAGGTTTACGAGAAATTACAAGGCTCAACGGTTGTGACGCATGTTGAATAGAGTTTCTGCGTATTCTAAGAGGTAGATGTCTGACCTTGGAACAATTTCGGGTACTTCTTCTTCATCTGATCCTCGCGTTCCCAGGTAAACTCTGGTCCACGCTTTGAGTTCCAACGAACCTTGACGATAGGGATACGGCTATGTTTGAGCGTCTTGACCTCTCGATCCATGACTTCTACTGGCTCCTCGAGGAAATGTAGTTGTTCGTCCACATGTATCTCGTCTAACGGAGCGATAAGAGTCTCGTCTGCAAGGCATTTCCTCAAGTTGGAGATGTGGAACACATCGTGTACTCCACGGAGTTCTTCGGGCAGGTTCAACTGATAGGCCACGGGGCCAACCCGTTTGACAACCTCAAACGGTCCCACGTACCTAGGGCTTAGTTTCCCACGTTTTCCGAAACAAATCACACCCTTCCAAGGTGACACTTTCAAAAGCACCTTGTCACCTATTTGGAATTCCAACGGTCGGCGACGCTTATCAGCGTAACTTTTCTGTCGGTCACGGGGCTGCTGCCATACGGTTACGGATCTGCACGATCTTCTTAGTCGTCTCGTGCACAAGTTCAGGGCTGGTGAGTTGACTTTCCCCAACTTCCGCCCAAAAGATAGGTGATCAGCACTTACGCCCATACAGTGCCTCAAATGGGGTAGCTTTGATCGATGTGTGATAGCTATTGTTGTAAGAAAACTCAACTAGCGGTAAGTGAGTTTCCCAACTGCTGCCGAAATCTATGACGCAGGCACGTAACATGTCTTCTAAAGTCTGGATCGTACGCTCACTTTGGCCATCAGTTTGGGGGTGGTACGCGGTGCTCATATCCAGCCGCGTTCCTAGTGCTCGTTGTAAGGACTGCCAGAAGTGTGACGTGAATCGAGCGTCATGATCAGAGATAATGGAAATCGGCACACCATGCTGAGAGACTATTTCCCTGAGGTAGATACGAGTCAACTTTTCCAGGCGGTCAGTCTCCCGGATTGCCAAGAAGTGTGCGGACTTCGTCAGACGATCTACGATCACCCAAATGGTATCGCACCCGCTGGGAGTTCTCGGTAGTTTTGTGATGAAATCCATTGATATCTGCTCCCACTTCCATACTGGAATTTGCGGTTGTTGAAGTAGTCCGGAGGGTCGTTGATATTCCACCTTAACTTTAGAACAGGTCAAACATCTGCTCACATAGGTGGCGATATCGGCTTTCATGTTTGGCCACCAGTAAAGGACCTTCAGGTCGTGGTACATCTTGTCTGAACCTGGGTGGATCGAGTACCGTGATTTGTGAGCTTCGTCCATTACCAGTTCTCGAAGGTTTCCATATGAGGGAATCCATGTTCGATCCATGAAGTAGCGGATTCCATCAGACTTGGTTTCCAGTTGCTTCTCCATGCCTCGTAGCGATTCGGCTTTCAGGTTCTCGTCTTTTAACGCCTCAAGTTGAGCATTACGGATCTGATCGGGTAAACCGGTATGAATGGTGAGTTGCAATGCTCGAACTCGTCTTGGCTTGAGTGTTTCCTTCCGACTTAGGGCTCTGCTACTACATTGGCCTTGCCCGGATGATACTTGATCGTACAGTCATAGTTGTTTAACAACTCCACCCAACGACGTTGTCTCATATTTAGCTCCTTCTGTTCAAAGATGTGCTGGAGACTCTTGTGATCGGTGTAAATGGTGCACTTGGTACCGTACAAGTAGTGTCTCCATATCTTGAGTGCAAACACGACTTCTCCAAGCTCTAGGTCATGTGTCGTGTAGTTTTTCTCGTGTATCTTCAATTGTCGGGATGTATAGGCAATCACCTTATTGCGTTGCATTAGCACGCAACCGAGGCCTTGTATAGAAGCATCACAGTAAACTACGAAATCATCGGTTCCCTCAGGCAGGGATAGATTCGGTGCTATACAGAGCTTCTCCTTCAGGATTTGGAATGCAGATTCTTGTTTATCACCCCAATCGTACGCGGTGCCTTTATGATTTAACGCGGTGAGAGGTTGAGCAATCTTTGAGAACCCTTCGATGAACCGTCGATAATAGCCATCCAACCCGAGAAACTTTCGTACCTCGGTCGGAGTCTTAGGCGTAGCCCAGTTCTTGATAGCTGCTATCTTTGCCGGGTCAACGTGTATCCCATTCTTATTGACCACATGGCCCAAGAAATGGACCTCTCGTATCCAGAAGTCACACTTTGAAAATTTGGCATACAACTGTTCTCGTCTCAACAGCTCCAGAATCAGTCTAAGGTGCTCTTCGTGTTCTTCCTCGGTCCATGAGTAAATAAGGATGTCATCGATGAAGACAATGACGAACTTGTCTAGATAGGGTTTGCACACTAGGTTCATTAAGTCTATGAAAACCGCTGGTGCATTGGTCAACCCGAACGGCATAACCAAGAACTCGTAGTGGCCATACCTCGTCCTGAAAGCAGTCTTTGAAATGTCTTCTTCTCGTATCCTTAGTTGATGATAACCCGATCTCAGGTCTATCTTGGAATAGAAACTTGACCCTTGTAGTTGATCCAACAGATCATCAATGCGCGGGAGGGGATAGCGATTCTTAATTGTCGTCTTGTTCAATTCTCTGTAATCGATACACATGCGAAAAGTTCCGTCCTTCTTCTTGACAAACAGAACTGGGGCTCCCCACGGTGATGAGCTAGGTCTGATAAATCCTTTATCCAATAGTTCTTGCAATTGCGTAGACAGCTCTTGCAGTTCCCTTGGGGCTAATCTGTACGGTTCTCTCGCGATAGGGGCGGCTCCCGGTACCAAATCGATTTGAAACTCGACTTGGCGATGCGGTGGGAGACAGGGTAGGTCTTCAGGGAAAACCTCAGGATAGTCACGTACAACAAGGATGTCTTCAATTTTCTTTTCCTTTGTTTCTTTTTCAGCGACCATAGCAAGGAAAGCAGTATGACCCTTTCGCAAACACTTCTGAGCTTTCATGTAGGAGATGATTCCAGAGACCATGCCCCTCCTTTCGCCCTGAACTGATAAAATTTCACCACTAGGAAGTGGTATGCGAACGATTTTCTCCCCACAGATGATCTCAGCTTGATTCTTAGATAGCCAGTCCATACCCACAACTACGTCGAAACTACCAAGTGTGACAGGCATCAGATCTATATCTATCTCATGACCACATAATCCTAGTCTGCACCCCTTAACGATATAAGTTGCCTCTATTAGTTTTCCATCAGCTAATTCTACAACATAACTAGGTTCCACGATAGTTAAGGTTACATCTAAGAACTTAATGAACTTGTTGGAAACAAAACTCCTGTCAGCTCCAGTATCAAATAGTATAGACGCAAAACAACCATTCAGGGAAAACGTACCAGTAACCACATTCTGGTCATCCCTTGCCTCACCGGAACCGATCACGAATGCACGACCCTTAGCATTGCCCCCATTATTACCCTTGTTTCCACCCTTCAGCTATGGGCAATCCTTCCTGTAGTGGCCCTCTTTACCACACTCGTAGCAGCCTCTAGTCACTCCACCCTGGCGTTGTTGTTGGGGTTGTTGTTGCTGAGTCATTAGTTCACCCCTGCAGTCTTTGGCTGCGTGACCCATCTTTCCACATCTCTGACAACGGAGTCGATCACACGGGCCATGATGATGGAAGTTGCACCGGTTACACCTAGGATTCTTGCCCGCGTAGCTGCTCGATCCCTGACAATAGTTGTTGTTATTGTTGTTCTAGTTGTTATTGGTAAAGCTTCTTGATGGGTCCAACTTTTTGGTCTGTTGTTGCTAGGTGTTGTTGGAGCTTGAAGACTTGCTGTGGTTACCCTCCCATTTCCTTTTGTGATCTGATGAACCAGAAGCAGCACCATGTTTAGGCAAAGTGCCCTGTGCCACTGCCTGGTCGGTGAGTTTGTGAGCCAGTCGGATGGCCTGCTGGATAGTGACAGGATCAGCAGCCATCACACTAGCCTGGATTTGAGGAGCCAGGCCATCAATGTACTTTTCGATCCGTTTGTAGGCCGGAGTCACCATCTAAGGACATAATGCTGCCAACTCGTGCGAACGAGTCGTGTACTCCTCAATGTCAGAACCAATCATCTTTAAATTCCAAAATTCTGCCTCCAGTTTCTGGACTTCGCTCCTGGGGCAGTACTCTTCTTTCATCAGAATTTTGAAGTCATCCCATGGCATACCATTAGCAGCACCAAGCCCCAGGGTTTGGACTTATGAGTTCCACCACGTCAGGGCTGGTCCCTCCAGTGTGCCGGAGGCGTACTTGACGCGATTTCCATCGGGACAGTTGCACATGGCAAACACAGACTCGAGTTTCTCCAGCCAGCGAAGCTGTGTGACAGCACCCTCAGAACCGCTGAAAGAATGAGGCTTGCAATCCATAAACATCTTGAAGGTACAGACTGTTGGACCTCCTTGATTCGGATTCTGGTCGTTCTTGTCCTAATTACGGGCCTGCTCATAAGCTGCAAGCGCATCAGCCACGCGCTCATTGATGATAGCATTCAGCTCGGCTTGAGTCAGGGGGATATTTCCTCATCCACCCGGGTGTCCAGCTCTTCTTCCAGACATGATTTCTTCAATTTACAACACATATTAATCAATAACCGGATAATAATTATTGACAATAATATATTGTATCATGCTAGTAAGAATGAGGGGTTTGTTCGATAGTGAGGCTTTATGAGGATCCGAGGCCTTATGCCTCCTAAGTATGGAATTGAGAATTTGTACTGGCCATTACCGTTATCACCCAATAGAGTTGCCAGAATTCTCATGCACGACAAATTACAATTACGTGTGCACCCGTGATTCTAATTTGCTTTGAATGGTCACACATGGTTCCTCCTATTCGAGATAACATACCTTGTCCAGTACCGAGTATTATCAATGATAGAAGCATCAAAGATATATTTGCTATACCAAGAGTCAAATAACTAAGGTTGTACTAAGGTTGCACAAGAGATTCGGTTAAGATAACAACGGGAATCAAGACAATTTTGCCCTTTTTCCTTTCGAAGTTCTAGGTGTTTGAACGTATAAGTCCGATCCTCTAATAGACTTGAATATCTTAGTTGTCCCTCATTTACTACTCGGACCAATGTAGAGGATAGGATAAGTTGGGATTTGTAACAAGTGTGAGAGAGTTGGAAGAGTGAGATATTGTTCTTTTTGTTTGTCATCGTTAAGCTTATCGCGTGTGTCAGGAAAAAGTCTCGTGTTCCAATCATGGAAATGTTGGGTTCAACTCGTTGTTGCTTCCACTCCGAGGGTGAAGAATCAAGTGTATGTGTTGCATGTGAGCGAGCGGGATTCTCCGCCCCTCTGTCAGTCGGTAATGATACACATATCATACCGATATGGTTGTGTTCGTTCAACAACGAAATGTTAGTATACCAGGAAAATGTTCATACAACAGTTGCAATCGTGTAAGAGTGTCTGTGCGATACTAGTGTTGTGTCTAAGGCTATAGTCTAGATGAAGGGTTTGCAAGAACATAAAACACATGTTTAACCTTTTAAACATTCTGAAAACGCAGCGGATATAAGGCTTTTAAAACGATTTTTAAAGCTGAAATTTCATGTTCTTAGGTGACCATTTTAGGTGAAAAACAAACCCATATCAAAAGGATCTTAAATATATGAATGGACAAGCTATGAACATAAAATCACAGCTACATGGTGCTATGATTAACTACCTTTCTCCAGCTAGAAAATCGACTAAGAAAGGCTGTTTTGTTGCTAGAACTTCGGCCTAGAATCCAAGGAAGGACCCCTCAAGTTGATATACCCCAAGCCTTGTACAAAACCCACTCTTGCTAGGTAGAGATACACCAAGATCAAGCTCCAAAAACTCTACTTCCTGCTGCTTGTTGCCGTGAACAAGATGAGAGAAAAGGGAGAGTTTTTGTTCTTTGTTGCATGTGTTGTGTGTGGTGGAAAAGTGGAGAGTTAGACCCTTAAAGATTGTGTGTTCTTTAATGTTAAAAGGTCCAATCAAAACCCATAAGGGGGCGGCCCTTTTTGGCTGATTCAAAAGGGTTTCCCCCCTTTTAATTGAACACATTCACATGTTTAATGGTCTTGAACTTAGACATACAATTAACTTTTAATTGTATGTATAAGTTTTATAACTTATACAATTAATTATTTAACATAATTATAATCTCTCATTATATAGGTGTCATCTAACTAAAAATAACACATCAAATAATATAATCGAACAAATTATCCTAATAATTTGTTCCCACTCATATGCAACTCGTTTAGAAAACCCATTTTCTAAATTGGTGTAAATATTTAATTGCATGATCATATCATCAATTAAATATTAATTGGTGTTTGCTAAGCTTGTTATTGGGTATAACCCGACTTGGATCATAACGTACTAACCACATCAATATTCTAAGTGTCTTGGGCATACAGAATCCTACAATCTCCCACTTGCCCAAAATTCATAGAAGATTGATGCAAGCAGTAAATACCGCCTAACAACGGTTTACTACCCTTAATACGCATGACTTATAGCCATTCAATAACATCATCCCCTTCAAGTACCCTACTTGAAAAGATTTAGGTGAATCGATCATCTATCCTTTTGTTACAGATGTCATGTTAAATCCAAGGACACAGAATGATCATTCCTTGTTGATTTAACTTAATCAGGCCTTAGACATCTTGCTCTCAACGAATAAGAGGAACAAATTCCATCTTGACTACATACGTTTCTCACAAACACCTCGTGTTATACCTAAACATACCCTTATGTACTGTCCACTATTTCAGGACAGTGAAGAATTAGCTCAAGGTATAATACTTGGTGAGTATCAAAACCCAATATGTATCTCAGGTCGGAGGATACCAAATGATATTCGCCTTTACTCAAATTTACTTATGATCAACCAATTAGATTCCATGTAGTAAAATTTGAGATGCGGGTTAGTCCAATATTTGTATCCCACAAATATCTATGAACCTTGGTAGCAACCCATTGCTCTATATTCATCCTTATGAATATCAACCAATCCTAGTTCATAATAGTCTTATCTTCAAACTTGTTCCCACAAGTTTGAACGACTACGGACACTTAAAGTAAACAATTTACCCATGGATTAAACATGCTAAATTGGAACATTAATTGAAACATTATAACCAAATAATTTTATTCAAATAATAAAGAGTTCCATATATCCAAATACAAAATTTACAGATCAAGTCCAATCACTAGAATATCGAAGTCCCATGGCACAAGTATGACCTTCATGCTTTGCCTTTTCAAGGAGCTTCGTGAGAGGATCCGCAACGTTTTGATCCGTGTGAACTTTGCGAATACATATCTTTCCCTTTTCAACTTCATCTCGTATGTAGTTGAATCCCGCTCAATGTGCCTAGTCTTTTGATGAGCACGGGGTTCCTTTATTTGTGCAATCGCACCCTCGTTATCACAAAAGATCTCTAGGGGGTCCTGAATGGAAGGGACTACCCTAGATCAGCAATGAATTTCTTCAACCATGTAGCTTCTTGAGCTGCCAATGAGGCGGCGACGTATTCTGATTCTGTATTCGATAGAGCCACCACATCCTGCTTGGAGCTCTTCCAAGAAACCGCTCCTCCATTCAGAATGAAAATGTATCCCGATTGTGATCGAGAATCATCACGATCGGTTTGGAAACTCGCATCCGTGTAACCTTTTACAACGAGTTCCTCGTCACCAGATCCATAGATTAGGAACATATCTCTTGTCCTCCTTAGGTACTTAAGTATGTTTTTAACAGCCATCCAATGACTGTTTCCAGGATTTTGCTGGTAACGGCTTGTCATGCTTAAGGCGCATGACACGTCCGGTCGAGTGCATATCATTGCATACATGATGGATCCTATAGCAGATGCGTATGGGATTGCCTTCATGCTATCTTGCTCATCCTTTGAGCTTGGACATTGAGTCGTACTCAATATCGTTCCTCTTTGAATAGGTACGGTACCTTTCTTAGAGTTTTCCATCTTGAACCTTTTCAAGATCTTATCAATGTATGCACTTTGATTCAAACCAATCAACCGCCTTGATCTATCCCTATAGATCTTTATTCCCAGAATATAGGCGGCTTCACCAAGATCCTTGATGGAAAAACAACTTCAAAGCCAGGTTTTTACACCTTCCAAGGTTGGAATGTCATTTCCAAATAGTAGTATGTCATCAACATACAATACTAGGAAAGTTATTATGCTCCCACTAGCCTTTTTATACACGCAAGCCTCATCAGCGTTTTTGATGAAGCCAAATTTCTTGACCTCCTCATCAAAACGATGATTCCAGCTTCTCGATGCTTGTTTCAATCCATAGATTGATTTCTTTAACTTGCATACTTTATTAGGATGTTTTGGATCGACAAAACCTTCAGGCTGAACCATATAGACATCTTCCTCAAGATGTCCATTTAGGAAAGCGGTTTTGACATCCATTTGCCAAATCTCATAATCATAATGAGCAGCTATGGCAAACAATATCCTTATAGACTTTAGCATCGCAACAGGTGAGAAGGTTTCATCATAATCAACCCCTTGAGTTTGAGTGAAACCCTTTGCTACAAGTCTAGCTTTATAAGTATCCAAGTTTCCATGCATATCGGTTTTCTTCTTGAAAACCCACTTACTTCCAACTACCTTGGAATTAAAAGGTGGCAAAACAAGTTCCCAAACTTGGTTGTCATACATGGATTGCATCTCAACGTTCATGGCTTCTAGCCATTTGTCACAATCCGAATTGGACATTGTATTATGGTATGTGGTCGGTTCATCTGAATCTACCACATAGCATCCATCCATGAAAAATCCATATCTTTCAGGTGGATTACTAGTTCTACCACTTCTGCGAACGTTTTGTGTGTATTGATCAACCCCTTGATCATCCTCAACATCCTCATGTTGAGTGCTAGTTTCAACCAAACGTGCATCGGGTTGTGGTTCTTGATTCTCTTCAAGATCCACAGTTCTACTGCCAGCTCCTTCCACAAGGAACTTTGCTTCTAAGAACTCACCCTTTCTGGCAACAAACACCTTTTGTTCCAGTGGATCGTAGAAATAATATCCCATAGAATCTCTAGGATATCCAACAAAGATACACTTGGTGGATCGGACTTCCAATTTGTTTGGGGTGGGAGTCTTAACATAAGCCTCACATCCCCAAACCCTTAAGTATGATAGGGATGGAACTCTTCCATGCCATATCTCAAAAGGTGTCCTTTCCACCTTTTTGGTTGGGGCCATATTTAGAATACGGGCCGCGGAGAGCAAAGCGAAACCCCAAAATGATAGAGGTAATGTGCTTCTAGCAATCATAGATCGGACCATATCTAATAAGGTTCGATTCCTCCTCTCAGACACACCATTATGTTGTGGTGTTCCAGGTTGAGTGAGTTGTGAGACAATCCCACAACTCCTAAGATGATCTTGAAAAACATCACTTAGGTATTCACCTCCTCTATCAGTACGGAGAATTTTAATTGACTTATTGAGTTGATTTTCTACTTCATTCTTGAAGATTTTGAACATTTCAAAAGCTTCATCTTTGTGCCTTAATAAGTACACATACCCATAGCGACTATAATCGTCGGTAAAGGTAATGAAGTATCTTTCACCATTCCTAGTCATTGGCTTAAAAGGACCACATACATCCGAATGTATGATTCCTAATAAATCTTTTGCCCTTTCGGTAGTTCCACTAAAGGGCGCCTTAGTCATCTTGCCTTGTAAACAAGATTCACAAACATCAAATGAATCACATTCATTTGTTTTTAAAAGACCATTCTTTTGAAGTGTTTGTAAACGTTTCTTGTTTATATGAGCAAGACGACAATGCCAAAGATAGGTATCACTCAAGTCCAACTTGAGTTTCTTGGTGTTAGTTTGGTATAATGAACTATTTAAAGTATTTTCATGAACCAATTCATAAATACCATTAATTGGAATAGCTTTAAAATAGAACATACCATTTAAAGAAACATGAATATCATTTTCAATAAAAGATAATACATAATCATAATGTCTTAGTTGAGATACAGAAATAATGTTCCTAGTCTAACTAGGAGCATACAAAACATTCTTCAAAATAACTTCCAAACCACTTGGAAGTCTTAGGATGTAGTCCCCACGAGCTTCAACTAAGACTTTAGTTCCATTGCCCATGAAGAGGCTAACATCCCCTTTCTTGAAGTCCTTACTTCTTGTGAACCCCTGCAACAAATTGCAAATATGAGTTCCACATCCGGTATCCAATACCCATGTGTTTGAAGATGTAACATTAAGATCAATATGTATCATGTATATTGTACCTGAGGTCTGCCCGGCATCCCTCTTTGCTTTCAACTCTTGGAGATGGATAGGACAATTCCTTGCCCAATGTCCTATCTCCCCACACTTGAAGCATGGGTCATTAGTAGCAACCTTTTGCTTCTTCTCTTGTGGTTTGGGTGGTACCCTTACCACCCCTTTCCCCTTTCCCCAAGCAGGTCCCTTACCCTTGGCAACCTTTGCCTTGGGTGCGGGATGAGGCCTTTTGTTGTTCCCACCTTCACTGATGGTGAGAACGGGTAAAACCCTTTTACCCATGGCCACCTCGGCCGTTTTGAGCATTGAGTGAAGTTCACCAATGCTTTTGTCCCATGCATTCATGTTGTAGTTCAACACGAATGTCTCGAACTTCTTGGTTAAGCCATTTAGGATCAAATCCGTGGCCAACTCCTTCGAGACGGGGCAGTTTAGCCTCTCGAGGCGGTCAATATGACTTTTCATCTTAAGTACATAAGATGAAACAGATTGGTTGTCGTCCATACGACATGCATGGAGCGCTCGAACCGTTTCGAACCGCTCAACCCTTGCTTGCTGTTGGAACGTTTCCTTCAGCTGGGTTATCATGTCGTAAGCTCCGTGATGTTCATACTCCTTTTGGAGATCCGGAGTCATGCTCGCTAGCATGAGACAAGACACTTGGACGGAGTCCTCAGTGTATTTCAGCCAATCGTTAAAGGCCTCCTCATCATCCTCGCTAGGTTGATCGGGGATAGGGTCGTCTAAAACATATGATCTTCTCTCTTGCTTGAGAACAATTCTCAAGTTTCGATACCAATCAATAAAGTTGTTATGATTTAGACGTTCCTTTTGGAGGATCGCTCGTAGTGATTGGTTTGACGCGGACGAGTTATCGTGGTTTTCATTATTGGTGGCCATCTACAAAATTTAACAAAGATCAATTTTAGTATTTTCGATATTGCTAATCTTAATATTTAATGCCTTTTAAGGTCAATTTTATATTAAAATCTAGAACCCAACATTACATTTAAATTGTGGTTAGGTGACCTTTATCCCACTATTTAAATTAATAAGGTGGTCAACGTTTGACGATTGCAACCATTTGCAACTTCTAGAGGTATGGGATCGACTTTAAACATCATATGCAAAGTCGGCATGTTAATCCCATCAACACCTATTTGGAAACCATATTTTAGGTGATCCATTCAACATGGTTTGCAAATCAAGTTACCCTACTTGCACACACATGTGAGTTTACCAACATAGGTGGTTAGGTGACCTTTATCCCACCAATATGGTATTCCCACCTTAAGTCACAAGTTCCCTCAAAATGGTTAGGTGACCTTTATCCCATTAAGAGTTTCCAAATGACTTAAGTGTTGTGCAAAAGGATGGTGTTAAACTTGTTTGTTAAATGTTTAGAGGTTTCATAATTCTAGTTTAGAAAACTCTATGTACTTGTATTTGTATGCTTTCAAATACAAGGTACCCTATGGTTCTTTGATTAAAACCTATTTTAATCTTTAAAATCATTTTAATAACCTTTTATTAACCTTTAATAATCATCAATTTTCAACTTGTTAAGTTTGTTAATGAGTTTGTTTTGAATATCCAAATATCAACCAAACAATCATAACAACAAACAATCAACCAAGCACAAACATTAACAATCATATGTGCATAACCATAGCCCTTATGTTGACAACACTTGTTTGCCATCACAAGTGTTGTCATTTGGTCTTTCTAAGGATCAAACACATCAAAAGGTCCAAGAACCTCCCACTAGAAACCGCATCCAAATGCTCCATGTTTCTTGTGTCTTCTCTTTGTGCTTTTGTCACGTCCTTCTTCATATTACAAGAAATAATGTCTTAATACAAGATTTCTAGAAATATGAAAATAACTAATCTATTTATTACATCCCAATAACAAATAAATTACACTTGGAACAAAAACCAAATAATAGATTATACAACCAAATTGAATGAATGAATACAACCATCACAAACATCCAAACAATCACAAGGTCAATGGCTAGGTTATGCACTAAAACATCCAATGATCAAATCATCAAAATATATAATGAAACCCCACTTAAAACCTTTAAATTTCAGCCAACATAAACTGAAATTTTGGTTTTAAATATTGTCCAAACAATCAACATATCAACATACATATCTTTCAAGGTTTAATCACAAGCATGTGTGATGTAACCTTGAAAGTTGGGGATTCAACAAAACATGATACACCAGCCTAAAAACAGCCTATAACATGTCTAAAATCATCTTTTGAAACCAATTTCAAAAGATAAATTAAGCAAGCCATCCATATAACCGGCTCTTGATGCCATTGAAGGGTTTGCAAGAACATAAAACACATGTTTAACCTTTTAAACATTCTGAAAACGCAGCGGATATAAGGCTTTTAAAACAATTTTTAAAGCTGAAATTTCATGTTCTTAGGTGACCATTTTAGGTGAAAAACAAACCCATATCAAAAGGATCTTAAATATATGAATGGACAAGCTATGAACATACATAAATGTACATAAAATCACAGCTACATGGTGCTGTGATTAACTACCTTTCTCCAGCTAGAAAATCGACTAAGAAAGGCTGTTTTGTTGCTAGAACTTCGGCCTAGAATCCAAGGAAGGACCCCTCAAGTTGATATACCCCAAGCCTTGTACAAAACCCACTCTTGCTAGGTAGAGATACACCAAGATCAAGCTCCAAAAACTCTACTTCCTGCTGCTTGTTGCCGTGAACAAGATGAGAGAAAAGGGAGAGTTTTTGTTCTTTGTTGCATGTGTTGTGTGTGGTGGAAAAGTGGAGAGTTAGACCCTTAAAGATTGTGTGTTCTTTAATGTTAAAAGGTCCAATCAAAACCCATAAGGGGGCGGCCCTTTTTGGCTGATTCAAAAGGGTTTTCCCCCCCTTTTAATTGAACACATTCACATGTTTAATGGTCTTGAACTTAGACATACAATTAACTTTTAATTGTATGTATAAGTTATTTATAACTTATACAATTAATTATTTAACTTATAAGTTATAATCTCTCGTTATTATTAGGTGTCATCTAACTAACTTAAATAACACATCAAATAATATAATCGAACAAATTATCCTAATAATTTGTTCCCACTCATATGCAACTCGTTTAGAAAACCCATTTTCTAAATTGGTGTAAATATTTAATTGCATGATCATATCATCAATTAAATATTAATTGGTGTTTGCTAAGCTTGTTATTGGGTATAACCCGACTTGGATCATAACGTACTAACCACATCAATATTCTAAGTGTCTTAGGCATACAGAATCCTACACTAGATGCAATGCAATCCTAGTTCTCTATAACCTGTGGCTCTGATACCAATCTGTCACACCCTCAATTTCCACGAACGGGGTTTTACCGTCAGGCGTGTGACATACCAGGATCTCAGACACAGTCATATCGAACGACACTATATGAATTTTAAATAAACATTTGACTTCATTCCATAGAACATAAACAAAGTTTACAATAGTGCGGAAGCATTTACATAATTCATAACCCATTACATGACAGTTACAAAAGCCAAGTCTAGACAAAATGTTCAATGCAGAAGATAAAGTAGATGAATGCATGTCCTGAGTGCGTTTTCCTGAAGCGTGCATCATGGGCTTATGCGTTCCTGTGACCTGAGAAAACATGCTAAAATGTGTCAACATAAAGTTGGTGAGTTCATAGGTTTAATCAACGAGAAATGTGTTCGTAAGCGTTTCCATGGTTTGCGTTTCAATGGTTTAGTATATAGAGCATATCGTTAGGTAGCTAGCCTATGTTCTTTTTACTTAGCGTTTCGAACCGAAGCTGACTGTTTACATCCTATATGTGTTTGTTGTATCCCCGTCATGTCTCATCAGACCAAGACAAATGTTAGGTCAATCAAGCACCCATTTGACCTCCAATCAAGCTAGCGCGACTAGCCCGGACGGGGTTTGTCAGACCCAGTAGTACTACTCAAAATTACCTCGCTAATCCCATTACTAACGGTTCGAGTGTGTCAGGACATGTTGTGTGTTTGCACTAACGTAACAAGCGATATCAATAATACTACAACCATTTATGTAAATCTGTTTGCATGTTTTCTCCCCAAAAAGGAAAGAGAGTAAAATAGGGGCTGTGAAACTCACTGATGATGTAACAAGTATGTAGGATGAAAGTCTCCCAAGTGTTGTTTACGATGCGCTATCAAACACCTATTGACAGTTATGTTAAGCGTTAATGTTGTGTTTAGCGTTAATACACATGTTTAGTCGGGGTCGGGTCGCATTGGTTCGGTCGGGGGTGTCACACACACAAGCAGGCATACACGTATCAGACTTCAGGTAGATCCCAAATGGGTTGTTGATATTTGTAAACAGTTAGGTTGTTTCAGGTTGAAAAGTATGTGCTTGTTGATTGCGTTGACTTTAATCTTTGTGGTCAAGAAATGACACTTTATTGATGTTAACTTATCATCACACGATAGACACATCGCACACCAGAAAGATTCACGCAAAATGACTCCAATCGCATAACAAGGCTAGACGCACGACTGGACACTTCATTCGCACGAATGGGCCTTCAATCGTACGAATCAACCTCACTCGTACGATTGAACCCTCATTCGTGCGACTCAGCATTCAGTCGTACCTCACATCACCCATTCACCCGAATCAACAACCAATCGCACGAATGAACCTTCATTCGTGCGGTTGGACCTTCAGTCGGGTGATACTCAGTCGCACACATTCATTCGGTTGACTCAGTCGCACACATTCATTCGGTTGACTCAGTCGCACACATTCACTCGGTTGACTCAGTCGCACACATTCATTCGCATGCATTCATTCGCACGTCTCGCCCAAGTCGCCCCGATCAGTCATACGAGGGACCCAGTCGCATGACTCAGTCGCACGGCTGGCCCAGTCGCTTGACTCGGTCGCACGGCTGGCCCAGTCGCGGACTGCAGCAGGTCGCGACTGCTGGGCGGGCTGAACAGCCTTCGGCTGTCCCGCGCTCGGTTTTCTCCCAATCCGGACTTCCAGAAACACTCTCCTAACATGTCTAAGTGAAATGCACACGCTGATTGACCTCACACGCACCCCCACGACCACATGCATTCGGGTTGAACCCGAACACCCGAACCCCATATTTGCAGCAGGGAAATGACCAATAAAACGGATGAACAAGGTCACCTACCTGCTGGGAACATGATTTCTCAGCTGTTGCGTGGTCTAACCGACGAAAACGAGCTCAATCGGGGTGAATTTGGTGCTAGGATGAAGAAAGGGAGGAGCAGAGAGCGTAGGAGAGAAAGAGCTGATTGTGGTGTGTTTGGCTGGTGGATGGGTATTTATACCCAGCCCCAGTTTGCCAATTTTCAAGTTTAGTCCCTGTACTTAGGTCCCCTGTTCCCGAAATTGTTTCGGTTGATAACGACGTAGATGGGCGAGCTATATTAATTAGGAGGATTCCTTAGGAAATCCCATTTATGTGAATCCTCTACAAACACCCGTGTTAGTATTTTATCATAATTGTTTAACGATGTCGGTGGCGGTGTTTGTATACGTTTCGAGTATTAGCGAGTACGGGTCAATATTAACGACAACGGTTTGAATAATGTTAACCTGAAATTACGGGGTGTCACACAAACTTTAGATCACTGGGTCATGAAAACAACCTACTAGGCTGGTCCTATTTATGGTTACAGCTTAGGTATTGCAAAGCAAAACCCACATTTCTACCCCCTTGGTTCAGCAAAGCTTAGAAGAGTCATCTTACCAAGGTGGTCCTATGAGGTTCATATGGTTGTAGTTTAGGTCTCGCGAAGCAGACCTACTTCACTACAACCTTTGGCTCTGATACCAATCTGTCACACCCCGGGCCCAGAGAGGCGGGACGTCACGATTAGTAAACAACAACCAAAATGCAGCAGAAACTAAATGGTTTAATACAATACAACTTTCAACATTTACATCAGAATATTGGCTTTATTTCAATTCACAAGGTGCCTAAATCTATAGTCTATAGGTTTCATGATCAATCTTTTGGTAAAGGTTTCTTGATGCTTCAGTAACTAAAGCTTCTAGGCTCGACTTTTGTCTTCATCACCTACCCTCACTTCTTGCCTCGGATTTAGGTATCTTCTATAGCTCAACTATTCTCCCTAGCTGTACCTGAAGACATGCTCAAAAAGATTTTTGTGTCAACATAAAGTTGGTGAGTTCAAGTGGTTAAAGTTTCAGAAAACAAAAGTCTCTTTAGAATCTATTAGTAAAATTTTCGAAACATATGTGCTTTAAGTCTTAAACAAAAGAAACTCTGAAAGTCCACATTTAAAAGTTTAGAATCAAGTGTAAAAGCTTATGAAAATCTCATTTGATTTTAAAAGCATCATTTTTAGTATCAGTCATCGTGGGGTATCACAATCAACCCTGCACTTGGTCCCCGGTTGGCCTCTTCTAAACTTGTGTTTAACCGGATATTCCCGAAGGAAGGAACCAAGCCTTAGAACAGTGAACCATTCCTTCTAGGATGGTTCACCATAGTATCTTATTCAAAACCTGTTACATGCCACAAACGACCCCTCAGGATCTCAGTGGGGTACCTCCCTATAGCGGGAGCCACTGTGCGTGGGGGATTCCCCAAATAGAAATATTCACATAAAACAAGCGGTTCACAAAAGAATTAATGATCATGACAAAAGTATCAGCAGGTATCCAAAAATCCCACTTATAAGCATCAAGTAAAGCACAATCATAGTTCATAAAACAAAAGGGCATGTTTCATCCCAAAAACAGTAAGTAGTATCACAAATAAAAGTTCCAGTTTAAAAGAGCATGCTTCATCCCAAAACCAAAGTAAAAAGGGAAACACGAGAACTCACCTGGTGTCCTTATATAAATTCAGAGCTCGATAAAGAAAAGTGATGACCATCAACAAAGCAATCCTAACTAGAACATATAAGATTCACGTTTAGAATTAGCATGATGTTATTACATGCGTGCGGTTGAGCTCTTTTGTTAAATTTAACTTGGTGATTAGTATCCTTAATGTAGCTTAGCTTCTTGTGTATTTGTTAATTGTCATGAATTAACTCGTGTACATTAGGTTAATTAATGCATTTAATCAGGACTTGAGTCTTAGCATGAAGAATGTAGAAAAATCAAAGTTATGTCATGGATTCCAAATCTTTTAAATAACTTGCATTGACAATGTAAGTAATATATAATGTTTCAAGCGATGTTTATAATGTTCACGTTTATATCATATTTGTTAACTTGGGTGACGCTAAATAATGCAATTATTGATAATAGTTGACGATATTTTGAATAGAAAGAGGGTTACACATAATATTTATTTCAATAACAATGAGATGACTGCCTATTAATAACAACAAGATAGTGGACATTATCGCATTTTTGGTCTTTTACCTTAAATAAAACAAATAGATGTCGGTTAACCTAAATGTTTATTGTATATATATATATAAATGCACAATCGTATTTGACTGTATTTTACATCTCTAAGTCTTGTAATGATTTAACGTGGCAAGAGATCAACTTATTTGTTTAATCAATAACATGTTATAACCATTTCCCAAAATGTAATGCTTCATATATCTTACCTAGGTTGGTTTCTAATAACTAGCGTTGTTATTTAAATCTCGGGTCCAAACCATCCATTTAAATCAATCATTTATAACAAGCGACGTTCGTTTTCGTTTATAGTTCACATATTTTATAATTTATGCCTTTTTTATAAATTGAGCTCAACAATACGTATGCAATTTATAATTCAATTTCAATGCGTTGCGCGTGCGATATTACCTTCCACTCGGTTATGTATTTTAACTCACTCGTTTACGACTTGAGTTAATCGCGTTCGCGTTCCGTTGTCCGCTCGTTGACCAAGTTTGACCAGCTTTGACCGATGTTTAACCACCCTTAGTCAGCGCATGCAACCACAATCAGAGTCCTAGATTACCACTACTAGCCTTTTCCAATCATCGCCACCATCGGTTATAACTTTCACCGTCACCATACCCCTCGGTTATGACTTTTACCATCAGTACCCACTACATGCAGCCACGGTCCACCATGATTAGCCACTGGCCGCCACCTGCAGCCCCTTGGTCGACCGAAATTCTCACCGGATCTAACCCAACATACCCAAATCTTGAAGATCTTGTCTAGTACCCAACATGCAAACACAAGAACAGCATCAAACCGCTATAATTCACCAACAACAACTACAACCGCCACCAACCACCATCAATCGACACATACCAACCCTAACCTACACTAAACCATCCTCTTTGACAGCTTCTAACCAACTCAGCAGCCTCTTACCTTGTCACCGCTACCTTGGGCAGCCTTCGGGTGCCCTAAATCGACTGCCATCGACGCTCTTACCATGGTTGTTAACAATTACATCCACGATCTTCCATCACAGCCAACATTCATCACAACCGACAGCCAACAACTATAAATTCCATCCATAATTACCAACACAACCCCTTTCACCACCGCCTAACCTCACTGACAACCACCACAACCACGGTCACTACCTAGATCCAAATCTATGACCGCCATACTACCGCCACTAACCATCACAGCCAAACCATCGCCTAATCAACCACATTCGAGGTCCTGACCCCCTTCACCGCAGCTTACCTTCACCGACACCCACCAAAAAGGGGCGGGCTGTAGCCATCAAATCAAGCCACCAACACAACCACCAACCAATCCGCGACCATAGCCCTAATCAACCACCACGATCAACAACACTAGGACCGCAGTTGATACACCACAGCCGGTTCGGCCACCATCAAGACACCACCATCGGGACACCACCATCGAGACACCACCATCGAGACACCACCATCGACCGTCACCGCCATAACCGTTCCCAAATCGACCATCTCCGACTCCCAACCATGAGCCATCATCACCACCACCTCCGAAACCGACCTGCAACCGCCTCTTTTGTCTTCGATTCCTATTGATGTGCCACGTTCTAGGAGAAATCAAGGTCGTTTTTGTGTTCAGGGTGTCGAGGGAAACAAGGAGGAGTATGCCACTCGCTGGCACTCGCCGGAACCGGCCGCTGGTGGCCGGTGGTCGGCCAAAGTTCGAAGGGGGGGGGGGAGGTCGCGGCTGCCCCTTTCTCTTTCTCTCTGACTTTTGTTTTAAACCCTAAAATGGAGATTAGGTTGTTTATATACTAGGTTAGAGAAACGGGTTCGTAAAACGGTTCGCACACGCTCGATCGAGTTTTTCACGTAACGTTTAAATTCGTTTCTCGTTAGTCTTAATTTATACAAAACGTTATAAGTGTTCCGAGATTATGTATTTAAAACATGCCGGATAATCAAACGAGTTTGTAACTTATCGCGTATTTAACACGTTCCACAGTTTTTACGCGTTTTTATCGAATGAGCGTTAATATTATCATTTTGCTATCAAAATATATGTAATTAAGTATTTAAATGATATTTTGAGTGCTAACTTCCTATGTTAGTCGTGTTAAAGCCTTATCTGACGAATTCTCGGGTTTAACCTGATCGTAACCCGGTTCGCGTCACGGTCGCGTTTCGGAACCCATTTATTCCGGACAACATATCACTCACCAAATCTACTATGTTATGATAATAAACAATGGTTAGACGAATATTTATGGAGTTACGAGGCTCGATCGATGTATCGGATGACATTTAAATGCCGGTGAAAACCGGTATTCGCGTTTCAGTTACGAAATTCTGTTATTTATGCATGATTGATGAAAAATATTTTAGCAAGCATTATTTATGATATTAGTTAAGGTTAACAATGATTTAGATTGGATGACAACCCATTTTAAGGATTTCTGATGGAATTCAGACGTAGTACGCGGTAAATTGCCGGATTTTACCCGGTATGGGTTCTGAATCTGTTTTTAGCTAGCATCTTTCCATAGTTATTTCAAACCACCTAATAATTCATTGTTTCATGGTTTCTTGTTTAATTAGTTCCTAAACGTGTATTTGTGCCTTAAATGGGCCTTTTTATAAGTTCGGGCCCTTATTGGGCTTATTGGGCCCAAAAAGGATAGTTTCATTTCCCAAGTTTTCTTTTGTAAGCTCAACTTAATTAGGACATTTATTGAGTTTTATACTATTTTAAGGTTTTCAATTGGGTAATATTTCAGATGTGTTACACTACAGCGGATGAAGTATCCACTCCCACAGCGGGTGAAGAACTTCAAAACGGATGAACAATCTTCATAGCGCATGAATCAAGTGTTCACAGCGGATGAACAACATCCACAATGGACGAACAAGTTCACAGCGGATGACAACAGTGGATGAACAAGTCCATCACAGCGGATGAACAAATTGTTCATACAGCGAATGAGCTTCTCCATAGTGGATGACTGAATTCCACAGCGGATGACTTAGTCACTTAGGATTATTTTTATGTAATTTTCATTTACATAAGGGTAGAATAGTAATTGTATATAACTTTTGTGTAAAGGCTATATATAGCACTCTACCCTAATCCTTTGTAAGCTTTTGAACGATTATCAATCAAACAAGCATTTTCAGTTTTCTTGTGCATTCAAACACACACACACAAACACACACTCATATACTGAAATCATACACATTAACCATGGGTTTCCGCACCATATTTGGTGTTTGTTGAATTTATGAGAGATTAGAAAAGATCCTTGGAGAAACACTACTTGTTGATATTGAATATCATTCTTTCTAAAGTTTGTATTCAATATGCTTGACTGAAAGTTCAAGAGAGTGTGTTTTCATCAAGAGATGCTATCAGATCCATGTATCTGAAGTATTGTTGGCTCAAGTTTTCACCATCAATGTAGGTGAAATTCTCGAACTGTTGCTTCAGAGCATCTTTCTTGGATTCTTTGGATTCTGAGGAACCTGAGTACATTAATTTCAAAACATCAAAGAGTTCTTTGACTATAGTGCAATGCTCAAAACCTGCCATAATCGAGTTTCGTATGGCAGTAAGCAATACAGTCATAGCTTTGCTATCAATGTCCATCTTCTTATAGTCTTTATCAGACTAATCTTCGACTTCCTTTTCAATCATGGCACCATCTCCAGTTGGTGATGCCCCTTTTGGTATGTATGGTCCATGAGTGACGGACTTCCACATACGGGAGTCTTGATACTTGATGAATCCTTCAATGCGTTGACACTAGTGCCTGAAGTTATCAGGGGTAATAATGGGAGCTTTGGTCATGGGTCCTATTTCTGGTTTAATAGATTTCTGGTTAAGGGCCATTTTGGTTGAGTGAGTAAGTTTTAAGAAACAAGGTTGATTTTGGATGGTTAGATCTCACAATCAAGAGCCTGGATGCTCTGATAACAATTACAGGATTGATATTGTTCTCTCAACACTTAGTGTTTCTCACAAACTATTAAATATCACTTGTTTGATGAATGTAGAATCAAGGACTCAATTGATAATAATATAATGAGTAAAGAACACAAGAAGTGGTTTTTCAAGATACTTGAATATATTATCTCTCAACTAAGTATTACAAGACTGATGCAGAAGCATGGATACTAAGTTATAATGAGCGACTATATATACTACTATCTATAGCTTGTTATACATAGATAACATGCTTGGACTTACTTCTAAACAAATACTACATTGCTAGAGGTAGGGTATCTTAGATAAAGTATTATCTAAGATAAGGTAGTCATGATAGGTCCATGAGTTACCTTTTGGTCATCAACTAAAGGTGGCAGCTGTACTAGCTAAGGAATGGTGAACAGTAGACAAAAGTAAGGTCAACCACATGAACGTGGAAGGCATCTTGTAGAGAATCTGAGTAGGCAGCAAGTATCAATCGGACCATACTTTGTCCACTGGTTCATACTGTGATTCTTCCAAAGTTAAAATGGCTTCGGAAGAATAAGTTCTTCCGAACCATTTTATACTTCGGAAGACACAGCTTCTTTCTAGGCTTTGTATTTGGAAGACGTTTTCTTCATTCATCTAAGTGTTTACTTCGGAAGGAGATCTTCCAAGTCTCGGAAGACTGAGTTCATCCTTCCGAAGCTCTGCAGAAGATCACCATAGAAGCTTCGGAAGCTGCAGCATTTCCTTCGGAAGTTGCAGCATTTCCTTCAGAAGACTTCTATTAGTTGTACAGATTTCTTCTAAGTGTTGTTTTGGTTGCATCAGCCTCAATAGATCCAACAACATGTGCATCCTAAGGTGAGATGCTTAGTCTGATAAAACCTTTGTTGAGTTGGTCTTGCAGTTGACTCATGAGTTCCTTCATTTTGAACAAAGCTAGTCGGTAGGATGCTTTAGCAACATGTTGAGCTCCAGGTACTAAGTCAATCTTGAATTCTATCTCTTGATCTAATGGTACAGCTGTAAGGTCCATCGGAAATATATCGGAATTTGACACACCACATGGTCGTCCTCTATTCTTGGTGATTATATACAAGCATCCTTCACACATGCCAGATAAGCATGACAACCAGGTTTTATAAATTTCTGGTCTTTCATCGTCGAGATGATCTTTGGTACACAACAAGCCTTAACACAGTATACTAAGACAGAATTAACATCAAGAGCGAGTAGATGAATCATTTTCCTTTAACATGTGATATTTGCATCGTGAGCAACAAACCAATCCATCCATAATACCATGTCAAAACTGCTGGATCTTATATACCCAAGACACATACAAGATTGATGTGGTTAGTACGTTATGATCCAAGTCGGGTCATACCCAATAACAAGCTAAGCAAATACCAATAAATATTTATTTGTTGATCTGATCAAGCAATTAAATATTGACACCAATTTAGAAAATGGGTTTTTATAAATTATTTCATTTGAGATAGATCAACTTATATAGATATTTTGTTCATGAGATGTCTTATGTATTGTTGTTTAAAGATGTTAAATAACAACAAATGTAAGAGTTTGTAAGTTATAAAATTAAAATGGTTTAATTATATAACTTAACTAGTGACATGTAATGAATTAAAAAGGGGTTTCAAAATGGGAGGGAACCCAATTTTGAACCCAATTCGGCCGCCCCATGTGGTGTGTGCCTTGGGAACCCTTGTCTTGTAATAATACAAGACATTTAGCTCATTTCACATGACACTCCATCTTTTTCCTCTCTCTTACATGCAAGACTTTTTCCTCTCTTCTTCTCCTCCAAATCCTACGGCCAAAGAGGGGTTCCAAGATGGTTTTCAATAGTTTTGGTGTTAAAACTCCCTAGCAAGTTGGGTTTTTGCAAGAAGCTTGTGGGTTTACAAGCTTGAGGGCTTCTTCTTTAAGGCTAGACGTTCAAGAAACATCATCTCCTTCTTCTCATCCATACAATATTCCCTTGTTCTTGAAAGGTAGTTTCAAGAACATCCTATGGTTGCTCCTTTTTAATTTTGATAGCATTTCATTTCACATACATATGATCCTTGTTCTTGGGTTTGTTTTATGAATCTAAAATGGTTTATTTTCAGCTTATTAAAACAAGATTTAATAACTAATATCCACTGCGTTTTGTTGTTTAAATGGTTAAACATCTCTAAAAAAATCTTTTTACAATACCCAACAATGGCATCTAGAGCTGGTTATGTGGAATACTTGCTTTAAAAGTCCAAGAAAAGTTAGTTTTGTTAGACTTTTTCAACCCATTAGGGGCTATTTTGTTATGGATGTATGAATCCCTTATCTTTAAAAGTTTAATCTTACATGGTTTAGAATAAACCTTGAAAGATTAACATCAAATAGTTGATTCTGTTGTTTGGACAAAACCCTAAAGTTTGGTTTATGTTGGCCGAAACTTTTAGGGTTAAAAAGGGGTTCATGGTTATTCTTGAATGTTGTATTTGATACATATTTTGGTGCATAAAATAGCCTTGACCTAATGTGATTTGGATTTGGTTGATTGTGATTTTGTCATGTTTGGTTTTATTCATTAAAGGGTTGTAATAATAATTTTGTGTTTGTATTTTGGGTTGTAATTTATTTATTCATTGGTTATCTAATAAATATATTAGATGCATTTCTTTTATTAGAAAATTGTATTAGGATATAAATTTTGTAAAAGAAGATGCATAAAATTGCAGACTTAAAGGAAGGGCACAAAGGACATGGACACTTGAAGCTTTTGGATGCGGATTCAAGTGGGAGTTCATGGACCCTATTTGTGTATTATTGTAAACCCTTAGGAAAGACCAAATGACAACACTTGTGATGGCAAACAAGTGTGGTCACCTTAGTGGCTATGGTTCTGCACTTATGATTGAATGGTTGTCCTTGTTTTGATTGTTTATTTTATGTTGAATGTTTGATATATGGATATGCATAACAATCTAATTAATAATCTTAACAAGCTAAAATAAAATGGTTCTTAATCACTAAGTGGTTAATAAAAGGTTATTAAAAGGATTAATAATTTTTTTAATAAAAGGGGTTTTATTAAAAGGACCATAGAGTACCGTGTGTTTGAAAGAATGCAAATACAAGGTACATAGAGTTTTCTAAACTAGAATTATAAAAACATAAGATGTCTTTTGAAAACAAGTTTAACACCATCCTTTTGCACAACACATGCGTCACTTGCAAACTCTCAATGGGATAAAGGTCACCTAACCATTTTGAGGGAACTTGTGATTTGAGGTGGGAATACCATATTTGTGGGATAAAGGTCACCTAACCACTTGTATTGGTAAAATCACATGTGTGTGTAAGTAGGATGACTTGATTTCCAAACCATGTTAAATGGATCACCTACAATATGGTTTACAAAAGGTGTTGATGGGATAAACGTTCCGACCACACATATGATGTTGAAGTCAATCCCATACATCTAGAAGTTGCAAAGGGTTGCAATTGTCAAAACGTTGACTACCATGTTAATTTAAATAATGGGATAAAGGTCACCTAACCACTATTTAAATATAACATTGGATTCTAGAATTAATTTGTGTATGACACATAAAAGAGTATTAATAACTAAAATACTACAATATCAAAAATACTAAAATTGGACTTTGTTAAATTTTGTAGATGGCCACCAACAACAATGAAAATAACGATATCCCATCCGCTCACTCATTATCACTAAGGACCATCCTCCAGAAGGAGCATCTAAACCATAACAATTTTATTGATTGGTTTCGAAACTTGAGAATTGTTCTCAAGCAAGAGAAACGATCAGACATATTAGACGATCCGATTCCCGATCAACCCAATGAGGAAGATGAGGTGGCCTATAATAATGGGGTAAAATACAATGAGGACTCGGTCCAAGTGTCTTGCCTTGTGTTAGCAAGTATAACACCGGATCTCCAAAAGGAGTACGAACATCACGGAGCATACGACATGATTACCCAGTTGAAGGAAACGTTCCAACGAGAAGCAAGGGTAGAGCGCTTCAAAATGGTTCGAGCACTCCATGCATGTTGTATGGATGACACCCAATCGGTCTCATCTTATGTACTTAAGATGAAGAGCCATATTGACTGCCTCGAAAGGCTGAATTCTCCCGTCCTGAAAGAGTTCGCTACGGATTTGATCCTCAACTCTTTGTAAAAAAGGTTTGACAACTTTGTCATTAATTATAACATGAAAGGGTGGGACAAGAACATAAGTGAGCTTCACTCTATGCTCAAAACATCCGAGGCGGCCATGAGTAAAAACGTTTTACCCATTCTCACCATTCATGAAGGTGGGAACAAGAAGAGGCCTCACCCTACACCCAAGGCAAGTGTTGCCAAAGGTAAAGGGTATGTTTTGGGAAAGGGAAGGGAGTGGTAAAAGTGCCACCACCAAAACCAGCGGAGAAGAAGCAAAAGGTTGCTTCGAATGATCCATGCTTTAAGTGTGGATAGACATTGGGCAAGGAATTGTCCTATCCATCTCAAAGAGTTGCAAGCTAAGAGGGATGCCAAGCAATCCTCAGGTACAATTTTCATGATTCATATTGATCTAAATTTAATATCCTCTAACACATGGGTATTGGATACCGGATGTGGAACTTATATTTGCAATTTGTTGCAGGGGTTCAAAAGAAGTAAGGACTTTAAGAAAGGGGATGTTAGCCTCTACATGGGGAATGGGGCAAAAGTTCAAGTTGAACACCGAGGGGACTACATCTTGAAGCTTCCAAATAGTTTGGAAGAAATTTTGAATAATGTTTTGTATGCTCCTAGTTTGACTAGGAACATTATTTCAGTTGCTTAATTAAGATAATATGGTTATGTTTTGACATTTATCAAAAATGAAATTCCTGTTTCTTTAAATAACGTCTTTTACTTTAAAGTTATTCCTATTAATGTTATTTATGAATTCGTTTGTGAAAACACATTATATGATAGCTCATTATACCAAACCACCACCAAGAAGCTGAAATTGGATTTGAGTGACACCTATCTTTGGCATTGTCATCTTGGTCATATAAACAAGAAGCGTACACAAACACTTCAAAAGAACGGTCTTTTAAAAGCAAGTGAATATGATTCGTTTGATGTGTGTGAATCTTGTTTACAAGGAAAAATGACTAAGGTATCTTTTAGTGGCAAAACCGAAAGGGCAAAATTTATTAGGTATCATACATTCGGATGTATGTGGTCCTTTTAAGCCAATGACTAGGTACAATGAAAGAAACTTCATTACCTTTACCGACAACTATAGTCGGTATGGGTATGTGTACTTGTTAAGACACAAAGATGAAGCTTTTGAAGTGTTCAAAACCTTCCAGAATAAAGTAGAAAATCAACTCAACAAGTCAATAAAAATTCTCCGCACCGATAGAGGAGGTGAATACCTAAGTGATGCTTTTAGAGATCATCTTAGAAGTTGTGGGATTGTCGCACAACTATCTCCTCCTAGAACACCATAACACAATAGTGTGTCCAAGAGGAGAAATAAAACTCTACTGGATATAGTTCGATCTATGATGGCCCCAACCAAGAAAGTGGAAAAGAAACCTTTCAAAATATGGCATGGAAGGGTTCCATCTCTATCTTATTTAAAGGTGTGAGGATGTGAGGCTTATGTTAAGACCCCCACCTCAAACAAGCTAGACGCCATGCCAGTAAGTGTATCTTTATTGGATATCCTAAGATTCTATGGGTTATTGTTTCTATGATCCATTGGAACAGAAGGAGTTTGTTGCCAAGAAGGCTGAGTTCTTAGAAGCTAAGTTCCTTATGGAAGGAGCTAGTTATAGAACAGTGTATCTTGAGGAGGATCAAGACCCACAAACCGATACACGTTTGGTTGATGCTAGCACTCAACATGAGGATGTTGAGAATGATCAAATGGTTGATCAATACACACAAGACGTTCGCAGATCTGGTAGAACTAGTAATCCACCTGAAAGATATGGATTTTTCTTAGGTGGATGCTATGTGGTAGATTCCGATGAACCAACCACATACCGTGATGTAATGTCCCACTTGGATTGTGACAAATGGCTTGAATCCATGAACGTTGAGATGCAATCCATGTATGACAACCAAGTGTGGGACTTGGTTATACCACCTATTAATTCAAAGTGGTTGGAAGTAAGTGGGTTTTTAAGAAGAAAACCGATATGCATGGAAACTTGGATACTTATAAAGCTAGACTTGTAGGAAAATGTTTCACTCGAACTCAAGGGGTTGATTATGATAAGACCTTCTCGCCGGTTGCAATGCTAAATTCTATTAGGATATTATTTGCCATAGCTGCTCATTATGATTATGAGATTTGGCAAATGGATGTCAAAACTGCTTTTCTAAATGGATATCTTAAGGAAGATGTCTATATGGTTCGGCCTAAAGGTTTTGTCGATCCAAAACATCCTAACAAAGTATGCAAGTTAAAGAAATCAATCTATGGATTGAAGCAAGCATCAAGAAGTTGGAATCACCATTTTGATGAAGAGATAATCAAATTTGGGTTCATCAAAAATGCTGATGAAGCATGTGTGTATAAGAAAGCTAGTGGGAGCATCATCACTTTCCTAGTATTGTATGTCGATGACATCCTTCTACTTGGAAATGACGTTCCAACCTTGGAGGGTGTAAAACCTGGCTTGGAAGCTATTTTTCCATTAAGGATCTTGGTGAAGCCGCTTATATTTTGGGAATTAAGATCTATAGGGATAGATCAAGGTGGTTAATAGGTTTAAATCAAAGTGCGTACATTGGTAAGATCTTGAAAAGGTTCAAGATGGAAAACTCTAAGAAAGGTACAGTACCTATTCAAAGAGGAATGATATTGAGTACGACTCAATGTCCAAGCTCAAAAGTTGAGCAAGATAAAATGATGGGAATCTCGTGATGAAACTCAACTTAGTCAAGCATATTAAACATGAACTTAGAAAGAATGATATTCAATATGAACAAGTTGATTTCTCCAAGGATCTTTGCAAATCTCTCACAAATCAACAAACACTAAACATGGTGTGAAAACCCATGATTAATGTGTATGATTTCAGTGTATGTGTGTGTATATTTGTGTTTTTATGTGTTTGAATGCACGAGAAATTGAAAATTGCTTATTTGATTGATAATCGTTCAAAAGCTTACAAAGGATTAGGGTAGAGTGCTATTTATAACCTACACATAAAAGCTATATACAATTACTAATCTAACCTTATGTAAATGAAAATTACATAAAAATAATCCTAAGAATCTAAGTCATCCGCTGTGGAGAAGTTCTTTATCCGCTGTGAGAACAGTTTCTTCATCCGCTGTGGAACCAGTGTAGGATTCTGTATGCCCAAGACACTTAGAATATTGATGTGGTTAGTACGTTATGATCCAAGTCGGGTTATACCCAATAACAAGCTTAGCAAACACCAATTAATATTTAATTGATGATATGATCATGCAATTAAATATTTACACCAATTTAGAAAATGGGTTTTCTAAACGAGTTGCATATGAGTGGGAACAACTTATTAGGATAATTTGTTCAATTATATTATTTGATGTGTTATTAGATGACACCAAATAATAATGAGAAATTATAACTTATAGATTAATTGGTTAATTATATAAGTTATACAACTTGAACATTTAATTAAGTGTTGATTAAATGTCTAGTTGCAAGACATATTTTAAATGTATGTGTTTTAATTTAAAGAGGGAAAAACCCCTCTTTTAAATTATATGGGGCCGGCCCCTATGAGGGTGATTGGACCAATTTGTCTTGGAGACTAAACATACATTAAAGGGATTTGTCTTCTCAAAACATTCAAGCCATTCATAGTTCATGCAACACACACAAAAGTCTTTTCTTTCTCTCTCAAGAACCACGGCCAGCAGCCTCATTTTCTTGGAGTTTTTGAAGCAATTTGTGTAAAATCTTGGTGTATCTCTACCTAGCAAGAGTGGTGGTTCATCAAGGCTTGTGGGTATAGACGTTTGAGGACTTCTAGCTTGAAGTCTTGGCCATATTTCAGCCCCATTCTTGGACGATTTTGAAGTCTCCAACAGCTCATCTTAGTCGACTTTCTTGCTGGAAGAAGGTAGACATCACAGCTTATTCAAGCTGTGATTTTATGATGTTTTATGCATACATAGCTTGTCCATTCATATATAAATGATCCTTATTGTTATGGGTTTTGTTTTCATCTTAAAACCACATTTAGAACACGAAATTTTCAGATTATAAACTTGTTATAATCCATTATATCCGCTGTGTTTTCTGAAAAGTTTAAAGGTTAAACTATGTTTTAGTGTTCTAACAAACCCAACAATGGCATCAAGAGCCGGTTATATGGATGGCTTGCTTGATTCATCTTTTGAAATTGGTTTTAAAAGATGATATTAGACATGTTATAGGCTGATTTTGGGCTGTTATAGTTTATATGAATGATTTCCCAAACTTTCAAGGTCATATCACACATGCTAGTGATTAGACCTTGAAAGAAACATGCTATGAAATGTTGGTTGTTTGGACAATGATTAAAACCCAAAAATTTCAGTTTATGTTGGCTGAAATTTGGGGTTTTAAATGGGGTTTTCATTATATGAATAGATGATATGATCATTGGTTGTTAAAGTGCATAACCTAGCTTAAGGCCTTGTGTTGTTTGGATGATTCAAGTGGTTGTTTTATTCATTCAATTTGGTTGTAATATTTGTGTTTATTCATTTGGGTTGTAATTATTCATTCATTTGGTTATGTAATAATAGATTAGGTTCATTTCCTTTACTAGAAAAATGTATTAGGATACAATTTTGTAAAAGGAAGATGTACAAGATCAAGACCCAAAGATGGACACAAAGACACAAGAAACATGGAGCATTTGGATGCGGTTTATAGTGGGAGGTTCTTGGAACCTTTATGATATGTTTGACCCTTAGAAAGACCAAAGACAACACTTGTGATGGCAAACAAGTTTTGTCAACATAAGGGCTATGGTTATGCACATATGATTGTTAATGTTTATGCTTGGTTGATTGTTTGTTGTTTTGATTGTTTGGTTGATATTTGGATATTCAAAACAAACTCATTAACAAACTTAACAAGTTGAAAATTGATGATTATTAAAGGTTAATAAAAGGTTATTAAAATGATTTTAAAGATTAAAATAGGTTTTAATCAAAGAACCATAGGGTACCTTGTATTTGAAAGCATACAAATACAAGTACATAGAGTTTTCTAAACTAGAATTATGAAACCTCTAAACATTTAACAAACAAGTTTAACACCATCCTTTTGCACAACACTTAAGTCATTTGTAAACTCTAAATGGGATAAAGGTCACCTAACCATTTTGAGGGAACTTATGACTTAAGGTGGGAATACCACATTGGTGGGATAAAGGTCACCTAACCACCTATGTTGGTAAACTCACATGTGTGTGCAAGTAGGGTAACTTGATTTGCAAACCATGTTGAATGGATCACCTAAAATATGGTTTCCAAATAGGTGTTGATGGGATTAACATGCCGACTTTGCATATGATGTTTAAAGTCGATCCCATACCTCTAGAAGTTGCAAATGGTTGCAATCGTCAAACGTTGACCACCTTATTAATTTAAATAGTGGGATAAAGGTCACCTAACCACAATTTAAATGTAATGTTGGGTTCTAGATTTTAATATAAAATTGACCTTAAAAGGCATTAAATATTAAAATTAGCAATATCGAAAATACTAAAATTGATCTTTGTCAAATTTTGTAGATGGCCACCAATAATGAAAATCACGATAACTCATCCGCATCAAACCAATCACTACGAGCGATCCTCCAAAAGGAACGTCTAAATCATAACAAC